>CM031857.1:20033454-20055389 GCA_018697195.1 Certhia americana | reverse complement strand
TAAATGGCTCTACATCAGCAGAAAAATGCCAAAATATCCAATTCACCAAATCACTGCCTACATTTCCCTGACAGATTCTAACAGTTAGTGCAGAGGAAACATGGCAACTAAGAATCACATGTATGTATTTAGAATTCAAGATCTGATCTCAATTTTTCCTACAAACAATGAAATCCTTCATTCTATAGGTCAGAAATTGTTGTCCCTGGCGCCAATAAAACACAGTGTAGAGAATTTATCTCTCTGTAGATAAATGCTTGCAAGAAAGAGAAAAAAGGAAAACTTTCCACAGAATTCTAGTACATCTTACAACTTACACTTGTACAACTCAACATCTCCCTGTATACTGGAGAACAAATCCCTTTACTGATCTCGTCATACCCTATTATCCTAATTTTGCACAGGGAGAATGCACAACCTAATTCGTCAACCACTGTCAAATCCAGACTATGGGTACTCACTAGCACTGCATGTTTATCCATTGCTTTGGGCTTGGTTTCATGTTTAAGGCTGGCAAGACTTGTGATAACTTACAAACATGCCCTTGAAGCTGATGGTGATAAAGAAATAGTTCTGAGTCATTCCTCTGGGTTATTTTGATATTCCCAGTCTTTGGAAATGGAAATCCTTCTGTTCAGGTCTCTTTGACTTGATTCTTTTCTAGCAACATTGAATGACTCACTAACCAAAATATTTGCACCTGCTTAAAAACAGTAGCTAAATCTTTTTCTGCCTGTGGAGGAGCTTTGCCAATGTGCAAAAGGAACAAATTTGACATGTTAACACTTATTTAACCATTCTTAACAATGTGTCTCCACATCCACATACATATATGTATATATAGATAAATATAAATATAAATATAAATATAAATATAAATATAAATATAAATATAAATATAAATATAAATATAAATATAAATATATCTCCATATATACAAACAATCCTAATCCTTCACAAGAAAACCTGGACAAGCTAATTGTTTAGCAGCATAAAAAAAAATAAATTAATCTTATCATTGCAATATGTCATTCCAAATGTCTCAAATGTAGCAGCAGATGCAACTAGTTTCTGTCTCTCCAGTTTTATACAGAGCAAGTCAGAATACACCCTCCATTTAGCAAAGCATTGCTGTGTCGTTTGAGAGACTGCCTAGATGTGAGGAGAACTACAAAGGCAGATATCATTACCAGCAGAGATTCGTGGCATTTCTGGCATGCCAGATGTTGTGAATCTTGAAGAAAGAGGCTTCTTTTCACCTAAATCTGGAAAGATAATCTTGTGTTAAAAAGCTTAATTGCCTCAGAGCTGCCTGAACAACTCCAGACTTGGTGAAAAATGTTGCTTTGTTAAAATGGAAGCACAGGGAAAATTGCTTGCGAGTCAGCTGGGCATTATCCTCTCTCATTGACTGTTAGGCTGGTGTGCAAATCAATGTAGAAACCAGGTGACCAACCTAATTATTCATACTAACGAGAATTCTTTTTATTACCTAATAATCTTAATTATTAGGTATTATATAATATAATGCATGGCAGATAGTAAGAAAATACCTTTGGATCCAGAACATAGTCAAGGGGCCAGCCTTTTTATAGAAACGTTATAAAGAAATATGTGTAAGTTATTTATTCCCTCTCAAGATTAAGTTCTCTCAGCATAGGAAAAAAACCCCCAAAACTAAGAAAGGTAGGTCCACAGCTGGGAATCTTAAGAATGAGAGAACCAAACTCTCAACCAAATAAAAGGAACTCTCCTCTTTGCCTCTGATCCTCCATTTACAAAGATGAATAATGAGTGCAGATGAGAACGTAGTTAATAACAGCAATAAGTGTATGTGATGGTGACAACTAAAGAATGCAATGCAAAACTTCCAAAAATAGCAGCAGGGATTTAAAAAAAATAAAGAAAACAAAAGCTTTGAAACTATAATGAAGTCAGCTTATCAATTTTACCCCATGCCAGTCTAAAAGCTGAAGCTCTGTAGTAATTATAGGCATGGATGTTTCCAAATCAGTGCTATCACTAGATGATGCTAAACAAACCCCAAACAACCAAACCTGAGAAATAATTTTATGCAAGTAAATTAAGATGGAACATCTGGTGGAGATAAATTTTACTTTCCATTACTCTACAAAACATTTATTATTTTTACTTATTTATTTAAAAATTAACCTCTTTTGTCTATTTCAAATACCATCACTAATTACTTAGCTGAAGATGTTAACTTGGACATCCTCACCTACCTACAGGAAAAAACAATCTATTCCCAAAGCTATAACTCAAAGTATAGCTTAGTTGGAAAGGTCTGGCCTTAGTTGTGTTGACTTACTTATTTAAGACAATACATAGAAAAAAATTACAGCAAACTGGATGTGAAAAATTGACAGGATGAAAGAAACAAAGAAATCTTTTCACTAAAAAGCATGATATTTTACTTGACTGGAACAGTCTTAAGCCTTGCAAAATGTAAGTCTTTTCCTGACACAGCTTTTAGATCAATACTGCATTATTCTGCAAGCTGGTTGCAGACTTGCTTTAAACTTGTGCTCTGCCTGATCACAGGAATTCTGATACAGGAATTGAAAAAATAAAATGTAGGGCAACACCCAAGGCAAGCAGTATGCAATAGCTGTCTGAAATCATCAACATGGAAGCAGCAATGAACCAACTGATCACAAGGACATGCTTTTGAAAGAATATTATTATAATTTACCAGAGCCTGGTATTTCTGAAGATGTAAAAGTTTGGGGAGTAGAAATAACATGAAGAAAGTCATGTGAAGCTGGAAAATAAAAGCAAAAATAATGCTGTTTTGTTTTGAAGTGACAAGAAACCTTCTGCAACAACATCATATTCCTTCATTAGCTGACAAAACTTCTGGGTAATATTTAATTATTATAATTATGTTCAAAAAGAAAGGTAGAGTCTGAAATGTACAATAACTGATTAAGTGCGACTTGAAAATTATTTCATAATGCATTTTACAACCAAATTGCTATCAGACTCACATAAAAAGGTGAAATAAAGAGTTAAAAAGAGAAAATACAAGGCTATTCAAAATAGGAGAACAAATTATGAATAAAAATTAGCAAACTGTGACTGCATGGAATTTTTTTCTAGGATCAGGAAAAAGGATATCCTGGTCTGAAACTGGAGATGGAAAAAGGATGATAAAACAGGAACTGGACCAAATGAAATGTAGAAGCTCTCTTTTGTCAAACGTGAACAGCTGACTGTTTTAATCAATCTCACTGGATTTCCTTCAATGTTAATTTATTCCAAAATCATATGCATCAGGCATTACACTATTGGCATGCTAATGAAATGAAATCTTTCCAATTGGCTCTCATTTTTTTTCCCCTTCTTTTGGAAATTTGCCAGTCGCCCCAGGCAAATAACATCTATAAAATTAAAGAAACACATAACAGAAATTTTGTAAGGACCAACTAGAAAGTGTATGAATCTTCAGTGGTATGTTTTTATACTGCCAGTTTAGAAATCTGGGCAGAATTATGTCTATGTCTATACAGAAAGGCTAAAAGAAGAGTAATTGTTTCAAAATATGTTCGAAAGTCTTCGGTTTCCATTCATCTCTTACAATTCAGAATTCTCCAGTAAATCAAGATATTCTATTTATGAAACTCAGGTGTGGATAGTCCTATTTAAATTTTATATTTACAGTAAGTCCATTTTTAATTTTAAAACTGAGTTACTTGCTGTTGTCAAACACAGAAAAACCCCATAACTGCTAGTTTAGTATTTCACATAAAATGTCATAAAGAGATCTGATACTTGATGCAGCACTTTCATACCTACAGTTATTCTTCATTTATGTTAAACTGAACAAACTATTTCATGAGGGGCACAAGGTCTCCTCCAAAAATGCCCAGCTGTCAGGAGGATTAATCTCTCATGAGAAACCATTACCGGATTGGGTTGGTTGCACTTCCATGGCACCAGACGGTTTGGATCCTGAAGAAACAGTCTGTTTTTCCTCAAAAGCTGAAAAAAGAATCTAAGCTTAAAATGATGAGGGAGCTGTGCCTTGATGGATTAGCATCAAGCTGCTGAGTGAAGGCTGTGCATTTCCAGATGATGCTGACGCAAAGCTGAGCAAGATGGTAGATGGCTTCAAGTGAGACGTGAAACACGACAAAGGAGAGGGGATGGCTGCAAATACAGGTCTCTGGCCTTGAAATGCAAGTGCCACATGCTTGAAAGAACTCTTACCAGCAAAGAATTCTCTCGTTAAATTTTCAGGGTAAGAGCTGCAGTTACACCGAAAGAAATAAGATTACAACAAGATGTGACAACGCCGTCTTTAGGCAGTTTTTAAGCTGACAACAAATGTGTTTTTCAGGCAGTTACACAGATGCAAGAATGGTGAATAAGCAGCTCTCTGTGAATGTTGGTAGCCAAGATTAACATTTGCAGATCTACATGACACTAAGATAATGGAAAAAAATCACGTAACTAATCTGCTAATTACCCATTTCCATCTCTCTTGTTTCTGCAGAAGGTAGAGATATGGATTTCAAGACTGGACTCTGAGTAGCTAAGAGCAAACATGAAACAAAATTTTATCATTCCAAGACAGACTCCTCTGGCAATTGATACAAAATCTAATTTCAACTGTAACTAACAAGGGGCTTTTTTCATTTGATCTGTTTTGTTCCATTAATTTCAACCTAGTTCATATTTAGCATACCCTATCTAATCAAGCTGAATCCTTATTGCTTAAGAGGATTTCATTCACAGCAAGGCAGCTACAAGCCAATATTTGAGATTCACATCACTTGCAGGTCCTGGTCACTACTGCAACATGGATAACAATTTTTGAAGGAGTTGTAACGGCAAAAGATAAGAGTAGCACAATGAAATCAGTGAAATAATTGTTGAAGCTAGTAAACAACACCTACTATCTGGTGTCTGTAATGGTGGTTATTACAAGGACCTTCTGGTTTCTTCACTTTGAATTATGGGTAACCTGAAGTGTGCTATAATGAAAATGAAGACAAGAATTGGGCACTCTTACCTAAAAGCTATCATGAACAAGCTTCCATCATGTGCAGATTTTGCACTACTGAAGTGCTACTGATCCTATTCAACTGTCCGAACTGGTCAGTAAGTATTTTTCTTTCTGTTAAGCCCCCCATTCAAATAATTAGGTGCAGCATTCATTTCTAGTAGGAGAAATATGAATATATGCTAAAAGTGAACAGCCTTTTTTTCATACATTGGATCTGCTTTCCCATTTACTTTCAATCCACCTTATTCTGATATAGTTGGACTCAGCAGCTGGACCAGATGATCATTGTAGGTCCCTTGCAAGCAGAACCATTCTATTCCATATTTATAGAGAAGAAAACACATGGCTTTTGGTAAAAAGCTTCCATTGATCCATTTACAGCCAGTAAGAACTGTTAGAGATCTCCCAAAGGCATCAGGACATTGAAAGTATCTTCACGAAGCTATCTTTTCAGAAACATTTGAATTCCAAATATACTGATCACACAGGGAGTTTACAAAACAAAGGAGAGATCTCCCTCTAGCACAATCAAGATAGAGAAACAAAGAAAATAATTCTTCAGGGGAACTAGGGCAGAATACAGGTCAGATGCGGTTGAACTTCATAAATTCAATTTTGCTTTCTTTGCTGTTTCTATGACAGCAGGTGATCAAGGCATGCAGAGGCACAGTGCTGAGAAATCTCCTCTCTATAACAATGCCCTGACTCCCACAGAACATCTTTGACTACAACAGTGACTTCATGGAGAGCACAGATGCTCCCTCTGACCTAAAGGCTGGGACTAGCCTCACATAATGAAATCCCACTTTTGCCAAGTGAAACTATTTTAAAGGGAATGGAGGACATGAGAACAAAACCATAATAAATAATTGAATTTATTCAAGTAAAAATATATATAATAAAAATATATTTTATTATATAAACACTTATTTTCCTCAAGTGTTGCTATTGTTCCACCTTTACCGGTGAGAGAAACATAGGATTAGATTATTATTTCCTTTTTATTGCAGAAAGAAAAAATACTTCACATCCTTAATAATTTTCAGGTTTTTAGCTACATTTATAACAAATAGGATCTTTAATCATCATGTCTCTCTCTTTCCAATGCTGCTTCTGGATTTAACCAAATGTCTTTCACTGTAGTGAAAACAAACGTTTATCACCATCCCCTCAAACATATCTGGAGAAGAGCTGTCAAAAAAAAAAAATCTATCAAATTATGAACAAATTGTGAAGATTATTTTCATGTTCTTGAGAATCTGCTTCAAATATGCATTTCAAGAACTAAGAGGTGTTCCTGGAAATTATTTTAAAATTTGACAGACTACATTAAGGAAAATATGCTGTCCTAATAAGCCAGCACTAATGATAACTTAGCATTCTATGATAACTTCTTGACTAATGCTTAATGAAATATAAATGATTCTGATTCAAGGGCCCTCCAGGTAACTAGTGTAACAGCTGCTAATACAGAAAGCAGCAACAAGCAATAGTTTGGGTAGAATGAGCTATTTATGACAAACACAAACACAGAGAAAATACAGGCCTGTTATGAAATCAGGGGTCTTGAGAAAGGGTACAGTGTAGAGGAGCAGAGGCACGAGATGGTGAGAGATGGGGCTGGGGTTGGCACTGGACATGCCCTGCCACAAACTGCTCAACAATGTCAGTTGTAAAACCTGCACACTTGGAACTGTACAAAAATTAGTTTAGAGTAACAACAAGGACACAGAAAAAATATCTACCATACACAAATAGTCCCCGATGTGGTGAACTCACACCTGAGATGTCTCCCAGCAGAAGAAAGTGAGAAAGAAGGGAGGAGGAAGAAAGCATCCACACAAACATCATGTTTTTCCCAGCACAGGACTCCAGATGCTCCTAACTTGCTGAAATATCTCCACACATCACCAAAACAAGCATCTAAGCACCGAGCTTAGGGCCCAGTTATGTCATGAAAGGGTGTACAAATCACTACAAAAAAGGATACAATATAACAAATTTGTGTGTTACTGTTTTAATTACATTACTTCTCTTATTGGGGCAAGCTTTGGGAAGCTAATTTTTCACTAAAGTTTACTCATATTTACAAAGAAAGTAATTACCAAGTTCTGTCAATGGACTTTTTGGAGCACCAGGGATTCTGGATCCAGAAGGAAGTAGCTGTATTTCATTAGAAGCTATGATAAAAAAAAAAATATCCAAAACTTTACTTGATTAAGAATACTACAGGGCACAACATGGATTTATATTTGGCTTATAGACGACTCACTCCTGAAAAAAATGATATTTAATAAAAAAGAAAGAGTTGTTCCAGCCTAGAGAAAAACCCACATCAACTGTCACTTTAAAAGGTATGTGGAATATGAATAAAGTCCTTTTTTCCCTAATTGGTAAATTAGGGAATATCTATCAATCACGGGAATTTAACAATGAACATTTATCAGTAACTATGAGAACCTAGTTTAAAATTAATCAATCATCCATCTTGATTAGTTTTCATATTTTAATCTTTGAGACATGGCAAAATCAAGGAAAGTTGTGTATGGTTTAAAAAAGCTGATTAAAAGTTAAAATTAAATTAGATTGACCAATTGTTTTGCTTCAGTAAATTCTGGAAATCTGCTGTCAAATTTAAATGAAAAAAGAAAAAAGTGGGAGTAAGACATTAACGTGAATCAATAGGATTGTGTAAAATGCATTTATTGAGAAGCATTAGCAGTCTTCTTCATGGGAAGATCTGCATTTCAGTCCTGTAAATATTCCTGGTCCTTCCCTTTATGATACATCCTCCTGTAATCAGGCCAGCTGTGCTTTAGAAAAATCTAAGCAAAGTATTTTAAAAAATAGAATAAAATACAACCTCAAGTTTAGATTTGTCCTCATAATTTTGCATGGCTCAAGAAAGAGTGTACAAGCAATAAAATCAACATTAGAGAATTTAGACTTCTGAATGTCAGAACTAAACAGTTGTTTCACCAAACCACAAAACTAACCATTGAGACAAAAAATGAAAAAAATCAGTAGAGCTTCTCCTTCCTTCAAGGCAAATACAATTATATCCCATCACATGCAATATAAAATTGTTCTTATTCATTGCTGCTGTTGTTACCTAAATGAACCTGTAATATGAAGAAAATCAAGGAGGCAATTATTTCAATTCTATCCCTGAGGTCAATTTTACAGATGGAAATTTTATGTTATGTCAAACATGCAGATCACATAGACAGAAAGCATTAATTTGAAAAATCAAATTCAATCAGGCAGTCAAATCTGTGAAAGCCATGGTTCAGCCAGAGCTAGGCGCATCCTGCTTTGCAATTCATTTCGGCATTGATCACTGGAACCACAAAAGAAACCAGAATATTTTAATCAGAACTTCCTTTGGAGCCAACAAAAAGAAGAGGCAGCAAGTAGTAGAAAAATTCTGCTCGAGGTAAAAAAGGCAGAAATTTAATGCAAAAAGAACATATAAAGCAGCAAAATTAGTTACCCGGTATGTTTTGAGTTTGCACCAATTTGGGTTTAGGCGTTGATTTAAAATCTTCAGGTCCGTGTATTTTCTCAGGCTGAGCTAGAAGAAAGAAACTTAATGTAATTTAAAATCCCTCTGAACTTTTCTTGATCTATTGCCCAAAGCCTGATGCTTTTCTTATCACCATTTCGCATCACATGACTAGAATAATTTCTACAGCAGCTCAACTCCATCATGCTTAATATTTACTTTTGTCTTCAGATGTGAAGTCTATATTATATTTTGGATTTATTGTGCTGCAGTTTTATATAAACAAAAGAAAATATAAGTCATGAACAGCAAAGTTAATGTCCCTGCAAAGTAAATAGAAAGATGCCTTTAACAGAGAAAAAAAGTTGTAGCAGTAATTTGAGGTATATTAGATAACAATTCAAATATTGAGGAAAGGACTAGAGATTCGTACTGTTGTGTTAAGAATAAATTAGTAGTCCTGAGTGGAAAATATTGTAATATGCCTGGCAAAAACAAAGAATGAAAGAGCTTACTAACAAGTCTTTCCATGAAGATGCATGCCAAGGGAGGGGAGGATTGAAATTAAGAAAATGATGGGATGCCTGGTGGACAAATACATGAAAAAAAGTTACTAAACTGTGTCACATCTCAGAACACACCCTTTGATAAAGAGCCAGTAGAATACAAGAGCAGCCCAGCTCACAGAGCCTATCAGATAGACTGCTCGCTGAAATACTTGGAGCTCCTTTCTTCCCTTCTAGCATGGCTGATGACACAACAGCTGCTACAGCACAAAGCTCCTTCTAAATCACTGTTCTGTTGCCAGTCTGGCACCAGTCCTTAAACCATCCACAGCAAATAATTATTATGCCTTATTCAAAGAATCCAGTATAATTTTTCAAATAGCAATTCTGAATGAAACACAATCAAGTAGATCCTTTTGCTAAACTCAATTCTGTCTATACACTAAGCTGTCTCTAAAAATGCAAACCTTGCAAAGGCTTGGTGCTCAGATCTCTCACCTAACTTACTCATAAAAGAATACTTAAGCATTTTAGCCAGACAAATTATTTTTCCATATTCCATAGCAAGACAAAATTACACTCAAAGAACATTTTTCTTTTAAAGGATTCACTTTCAATTCCCTGTTTCCTGACTTCCTTTTCTTTTCTCTTAAACTGAAATACTGTAACCATAATGGAGTGTCATATACTATTACTTTAACATGAGGCACTGGTGCTGAGAACAAATAATATCTGAAAGGAATGATCACCACAGGAAAAAAAGACATGGAAATGAAACCACAAAGGAAGCTTGAAATGAAAGATGAATATAATTCTAAATATTTCGTAAGTAACTGTAGGTGTGAGAGCGATAAGAATGCATTTAGTTGTAACAAATTGTTACTGAATTGTTACAAGGAAAGACAGTAATTGCCAATTATTCCCAGTATAATGAAACACTAACCAACTTCATAAACATACAATTCTGTGACCTGTCTAGACATGACAATATTTATGGTTAGAAATTACATGCTGATCACAAAGGAAAGGAAATGGAATGAACCAGTGCTCTCCTCCCCAGCTGCCACATTTGACACTCTTTAGCTGACTGACCAGTACACTCCATCAATAAGGAATGACACATTTTGATTAGATGAATGCAAGCTTGAGGGCTGGGATTCGAGGACATGTATTCTGATGGAGAACCAAACATACATATGTATGCAGTTCTCACTTTTAAGAAAAAAATGGCCAAGTTCTAGACAATATACTTCCAGATTGCCAGTTCTTAAAATGCAGTTACTTGAACAAGGTAAATAATATAGTAACATAGTAAAAAAATTTAATTCCACATGGGACCTTGAACCGTAAGAGAAAATAAACCAATCAAACGACCTAAAGTTAATCCTTACAGATTTCTAAAAAGGATCCATGCATTTTCAACGCATCCTTTGATAATAAATTCTTGTGAAGAGGCATAATTTTTTTTCCCTCTTAATATTTAGAATGTACAAAAAAGAGCCATCCATATGAAGGTTTTGCAGAAAGGAAGAAATGGTTTTACAGATTTTGGCAAATACACTCATCTATAGAGCAGAAAATACAGTTCTAACATTTTCACAGAAGAAAAAAAAAGATGGATCAGTTAGTCTGAAAGATTGTTGTCAATGATTACATGATATTGCTGCATTTCTTTACATCTTTTTAATTCCCTATGTATTTTTTGGGAAGGTTTTATATTCTGTTTTTTTTTTTTTAAGACTAAGATGGTATGATGAAGTTAAGCATAGCATTTTTTTATATATACTTGAGGAATAAAATGAACACAATCACCTTTAATGGTAGTATCTGCCTGAATTGCTTTATGTCAAAGAAACCACAAGCTACACCACTTCAGCCAGCCAGGAAAGATTTGATAGAAGAGAGAAATGTCAGCAAGATCACGTAATATATCTAAACCAAACCAGAGCAAACCTTTGGTTATTTTTTCTTCAAATTGTGTTTTAATTTTAAATTCTTGCCACTGTTCAAGCATCCCTTATTCCTTTCAGCAAAGAAGTTGGCAGAAGCTGGCTATTGTCTCTCGTGACAGCAGAACCACGACTTCAGCCTCAGTTATAGGATTAGAAATAGACTATAGAAAATGAAGATAGGCATATATCTTATGCAATTCTGAAATGTGGGTCAATAAACTGGGTGAAAAATTGATCTTCATCATTTGACTCTAAACAATTCAACTCTTTTCAATCCTTCCCCTCCTCCAGACTGAAAATGTTAAAATATATGACTGAACTTGCCATACAAATTCATAGTCTGTCTGTGTTACACAAACCCCCTCATTTTTTCATTTTTCACAATTTCAGGGCATCCATCACACCCCAAAGTATGGTTCTAATTCTACGTAGTTTTATAAACCTAACAATTATATCACTTGAAACTTTAATCCAAAATTAGATTCAAATTTTTATCCACATTACCACTCCTTGCTAATTCAGCCACTATCCCCATTTTCCAACTATTATTTTAACTGTAGATGAAGAAGCACAAAGATGGGATTAATTTTAGTTTATGTATTTGGCAAAGATATTCCACAGAGTTTCTAAAAACAGAATTTTCATTACCTGGAAGGGACTGTGGGGAGATTTCTTGAACTTCTGGTGTTTTGGATTCAGCAGGCCATACTCCAGTTTCATTCTTAGCTAAAAGAACAGACATTAGACAGTAATTACAGAGATATATCTGCTCTCTTTTACCACAGATTTATTTCTGTCCCACTTTAGTTTGACTAAGTAAGCCAACATGGATAAATGTGGACAGCTGAGTACTTTTAAGACTCAATGAACTTCCACTACATAATCACTACAAGCTATGTTAAACACATGCTTTTTTGTTTTTGTTTTGTTCATTAACAAGTACATTAAAATAAAATTTCCAGAAAGGATTTATTGACTTACAAATCATTATTTTCACAGTGCAAAATGGTTTTTAGCATTTTTCATTTGTCTAGTTTTTTTGCTTACCTATTTTTTTCCTAGATGCTTGAGGTATGTCATCGATTGTCAGGAGAGGAGGAAGTTTCTGCTGACTCTCATTGAGACCTGGAACAATGAGGTGCACTACAGAGAAAGATGTGTGCCATTAATTCCAGAAGACATGAAAGCACACAGTCTGCTCTCTGAGATATGGAAGCAGCTATTACTGAACCTGGGAGTTGAGTCTGAATATCTGGGAAATGAGTCTGTTCTATCCCATAATTATCTCTCCCATTTGGTGCTATTTCCCCTTTATACCACTCCTTCTATCACCACCATTTCATGATTTATCAGAGTTGGAAACCATTCAACACTGGAACAAAAAACTCTGGAATACTGCAGTATCATAGACACTGGGACAGATTCTGTCTGGTGGGCCAAGTAGGCTCAACACCAGACTGGGTTAGTATGTGTGTGTTTGACTCACATCAATGCACTCTGAAACTCACACAAAGAAAACTTAAGCCAAAGTTATGCAGTCATAGAAAATATTTCCATATTTAAAGCACTAAACAATAAAAAGGAATAAATTGGTCACAAGGTACATGATGCAGTGAGCCTTTCATGGCAATTTCAGGCAGACCAGTAGTCTACCATACTGTGCATTATATAACAGAATTTCCCCTGGTTTTATGTTCTAAGCCCATATTGCATATTCTTACAGGTGAAACAAGGCATAAGGCATAAAACTGAATGGCTTGGAGGGAAACAGTAATGCTCTGAGATCTAACCTCAAATTCTAATTGTAAGATTTCTATCATTTAATATATCAGGTTTGTGACTGTAGAGGTGATGTTCCTGTGCAGCCTTAAAAGCCCAATAAGAGCAATCCCTCATCTCAACAAGATCTTTGCCATAGAACTTCATTTGAAGTATGAAAGAACTCTTTGGCTTAAATGGTGACAGTGCCTTCTTTTAAATATAATGACAATAAAATGATTCTATTTCACTTAAGCTACAACATTCTTGAACCATCTGTATCACCATAAAATATAACAAATATTGTCTGCACCAGCTGAAAAATACCCTTTGATATGCAAGGAAAAACTACAAAGATCAAGAAAATTAAAAGCATTTGCACAATTCTAACTTTCAAGCAGGGATTAAGAAAAATAATAAAAATATCTTCTAGTCACCTAATATTGCTCCTGGGAGAGAAGAACTATCTGGTGTTTTTGATTGTGTCCGATTTTGAATTACTGTGGAGACAACAGAGGGATATTAGGAGGTAATTTTACAAAAATAAAACAAGAAAATAAGAAACGAAACCACAGAGGAAACAAACTTCAGAATTCTAAAAACCTTTCCTCAATATTTACAGATGAGGACATCATCCTAATCTTTTCTGTATTTACATTCCATTTAAGAGACTGCAAACTGTGCTTCCTCTACATTGTGTCCTAATTGTGCACTTCTTTCCCCTGGCATATCAGTTTTGGAAACTAATTTTCTATGCTTATGTTATTACAGGGCCAGCTGCAGCACATCCCATTGCCCTGACGCTCATTTTAATCTCAAATTACTCTTGCAGAGTATAAGAATAAATTAAAAAAAATACACAAACTTACTTTGTTTGATTATTGTAACAGGGACCAACTTCTTATTATCACTCAGTATAATCTGGAAAAAGAGATAAAAAAAGATAAAAGTAGTGCCTTGGGAAAACTGCCATAATAGTAATTGAACTGAGTAATAAAAATAGAGGGTTCTAATGCAAAACCATGCCTGTCCCAAGTTAACACTGGATATGGCTCTGGCCCTGGTCCCTGATGATTGTGCTGTTGCTTCAGTTCCCATGGGCTGATGTGGTAATATCGCATTTTGATCTCCTTTTATCTAGCTTCTATCTAGCTTGAGATGTTTTGCTTAATAAAAACACAGTGTTTGACAGCTTAGGAAACCCCAATTCTTTTTTTTTTTTTCTTAAGGATCTCTGGAGCACTCACTGGGGAGTAGTCCAGAATGCTAAGAAAAGCTGAAATTTAACTACAGCAAAACATCTGAAACATACGCAATTACAATTTGGTCACTGGACACAAATATATTCCCAGGAATACTATATTTAGAACATAAACTATTCCAGAACCAGGTGCACATTTGTGAACCATCAGCACTCTTGGGTGCATAGCCTGATTAAAATAGATTAACACAGAATAATTTTATTTAGTGGTTTCTTTCCAAAGGCCAAGTGGTCAGCCACCCACATGATTCTTACATTTTTATGCTAAATATTTTGACTTTTATGCTGTTCATTTCTCTTTGGCCCAGATTATGTCTTGCCTAAATGTAAATATACAATTATATTGATACCACAAAAAAAAAAGGGGATACATGAATCCACCCCACAGTTATCAAAGGAAAACAGCTGATAACAAAGATAAGAACTATTAACAAATTCTGAAAGCTTAATGTACTCAAGTGATGACAGAAGGTAGACTGGAGTGTTAACAACATAAAAATGCTAAATACATTAAAAAGGGATTTTAAAAGTTATATTTAAATTACAAGAAAGAAAATAACTCCAACAATCACCTTCCATGCTAAATACATTCTGCTCAAATCAGAATCACATAATGTTAATTTTGCACTTTATGACATCTGGCCTGTTTCATGTGAAAGAACACTTGCAGGATAAGTCAGCATTTGATGACAATGTGTTAATCATTTACCTAAGGATAGCCATTTTTTTTTATTCTAAATACTTCTGAAGAGCTTTAAAAACAAGGTTTTGGTACACAGTACACATTAAAGACATACCAAAGTTTAAGAAGCTGGAAGAAGGCAAATCTCAAGTAAGATGTACCTTTCCTTGGGGAAATGGATGGAGGCTACTTATTCTATGAAAGCCTTTACTGTCTGCTACCTAAAACCAGTTTTGCATTGGTGTGAAAATGGTCTTAAATTAAATGGAAATTTCAATCAATGTCATTATGTGAGGATAGAAACAACCTTTCCTTCTTTATTTTTCCTTTTCTACATTTCCATTTTGTTTTCCAATGAAAAATGTGTTGCGGATGATCTGATTTTGAAGTAGCCCTCCTATTCATGTGATTATCAAATGGGATGGAATGCATGTATTAGAAGGTGTTCATTTTATTGTATTTTCATCAAAAGCATTGCAATCAAATAAACAGCTCTGAAGTTGTAGTGAACACTTGTGTAACCTCTACTGCAGAACTCCTAATCATAATTACCATCAGCCTTTTTGCTAGTAAACCGTTCTTATATTCTTATATATACAAGAGCATTCTTTCTTTGTTGAATAATAATGGATGGCTACAATGATTGCAATATAAACATTCCAAATACATTTAAGTACATAAAAAATGTAGGTTTTCTCTCAGGCATGAATAATTGCCATGAAATCCATATTCTCCAGCTGCTATAATTAGACTGCTCACCTGCATGAGTCTGTAACTGCTGCACTTGTTGTCTACCCACATTGTCAAGGCTTTCTTAGTTTCCACAAAGTGACTAATTTAGATATTCCTAGGTCTAGCAGTATGTACTACTTATACATATACAAACCATTTTGGAAACATAAGCTCATCATCTGTTGGAATGGCATTATCAACCATATTTTTCAGACAGGGAATATGAAGCGTATAGGTATCAGAAACATTAGTTATTAAAACAGCTGTTGCCATCATGAAAGAAGATGGAAAATCAGATATTCCTTATTTTCAGAGGAAAATTAGAGATGCAGATTATGCCACAGGTCAAGCCTCTCACTTCTTACCATAAACATACAGCATATTCTTACAGGACTGCAAATCTCAAACGTTCTATGAAACATGGCAACATTACTTCAAGAGACAATCTTTCTTTCTTTCTGTGTTGGATTCTGATGTTTCAAAAAACCAAAACTAACTGGCAGGCACGTAAGAGACTCCTCAAGGAAGGATCATGGTCAATAAGGTTTGGAAGAGCAGGAATCTTTCTTTCTAGAGTTTAATATATGATAGAAGCTTAAAGTCCTTTTTGACTAGAAAAATTGGGGAGGACCTCACCTTTCAGGCCTACATTAAGAAATTTGAGGAACTTAACCAGACAGAGGAGGAAATAAATTTCTACTGCACTTTCTCTGCCCTACCACTACCCATTGTTTATGAAGGGAAGAAGAATGACCATTTCTAGAGCATTCCTTTTCTTCCAATCTCTCATTAGTTGCTGCTTACACAGCCCTGGGAACTTAGACAAACTTAAAGGATGAAACTGCCAAAAGAAACACAAGAAGATATGTGACTGATGTTGAAAGGGCAGAATGACTAGATGGGTTGTTTTAATAAACAGCCTTTAAATGTCCTTACAGAGAAGAGTTAGGACCATGTTGATATGAGTCAGTTGTGTCTTTGGAGCGAAACAAAGCACAAACAAATTTGGCCTAAATAACACTTGTTCTGGCTTTGCATCAGTGATCTGATCGCGCCACTGAAACATACCCCACCTAGTGCTGTGGAAACTGAAGGAACAACGTAAACTATCTGCTTTTTGGCTTTTTGCACCACTAAAACAAGAATGATTAGAGAATTTTTAGAGTAATCTATGGTATGTTTTCATGATATTTCTGTGGAGGGTGATAAAGCAGTACTGCTCTGGAGCTGAACCCTGTGAAGATCACAAAAAAGACTAGATGTTGGCTCTAGTCCTCCTTTCATACTTGAGCTGTGCAAATATTTTGAGAACTGTTTTAGCTCACTTTCTCAAAACTTCTCCCGCATAAATAGAATCCCTACTTGCACAGAAGCAGCATAACAGTCAGGGTTCTGGCACACAGGGTTTGCTAAGAGAAGCAAAGGAATTCAGCTTGCACTCCATATCCCAGAATAAATTACCTGATCTAGGGCTGTGTAACTTTAAAGATGCTTGTGGGACCGAGGGGAAGAACAGTAAAGATGACTTCATCAACATGAGATGAGCACCCTCCTGAACATCTAACCAACTGGATTCATATTACTCACAAATGAAACATTTTCTCATGAAAGGTTTAAGTATATTTCCAATAATGTGTGCATTATACTGGTCTAACTCTGTATGTAATGCAATATTTGAAGTGTTACTGCCCGAAATGAATGGACATGGCCTCAATTGCACTGAGGAGCAATCCGGGGAGATCAGATACTGGGCAAATTCACTTTCACAGAAAGTGGTGTCAAGCATTGGAAATTACTACCCAGGGAAATGGTGGAGTCATCATGCCTGGAAGTGTTAAAAAAACATGTGGATACAGCACTTGAGGACATGATTTAATGGTTAACATGTTGATGGTGCTGGGTTAGCAGTTGGACTTAAGAAACTTTAGGATCTTTTCCAACCTCATTGATTCTACCGTTTTGTGCATACCTAATTGTTCCTAGAAGAAAAATCAGGTTTGATTCCTGAAGGAATTCCAGGTCTGAAAATCACAGACCATTTATAATATTCTGAAACATGAGAAACCATACATTATTATTTCCTACCATGAAAACATATAGAAAATCTGAGACAGAAGAGGATTTTGAAGAATGGGTTATTGTCATTTAATAATTAATATTCATGAGTTAACCCTCTAAAATCTCTAAAGCGAGAAGGATTTCTACAATCCTTGGGAATTGGGAAGTTATATCATAGTCTTCCTCAAGGATAGCAATCTAAAAAGAAGCAGCTCAAAAAAGTCCTCCAGAAGATTAGATGCTGAAACTTGCACGTTGATGCAAAAACCCCCAAAACAAAAAAGGAAAGGAAATATAAAGAAATTGATTTAATCTCATAGTAGAACTGGTAATGCTTAGAAGTTATTTAGACTAAAACATATACTATTAAGACTAAACCACTGATTTTTCACTGTATTAAAACATACTAGCTGGTTCGATCTAGAGAGCCTTCATTTCTGCTTCAGCTCTTGGAAGGAAAAAACATCTGGGTACATGAACCCTTAAACAAATGAAATCTATCCAGGCTTGTTTGAAAATATTTAGGGAAAAAGGCAGGTGAGAGAAAAAAAATCTGTATTTATTTATAAAAGTCATCAATTTTTTGGATGAATTTTATATGGTATGAAATGGTAAAAGTTCTACCATGACATATAAAAGGATTTAATGGAAAGCCTATCAAACTTGATTAAATTGCCCTTTACAGCTTCCTCTGGTTCTGCAAACACTTGCCTCACATATTGGAACTATCAGTGAATTCAGTGGGATGACTAATTTAGAAGACCTGAGTATATACAAATTACTCTATAAAATCACATCACCAAGTTATCCCAAAGTTAACAGACCACAATAAATATCACAGGTTAACAAACCTCACTACTACAAAGGAAGAAGTAACTTTTAAGTTTGGAATCTACACATGGAAACCATCAGACTAATCTTTGATAGATTAGAATAAGTGTATGTAATCATCTCAGTTACAGTTCTCAATTATTTTGTCCATCAACACATTTAAACATTTTCCACATGTTGCATTTAACAGATTGTTTTCTATATTAGCAGTTTGTGGCCTTGATAATGTCTTTCTCATTCAAGACTGACAGAGAATAAAAAATTTGATCATATGAAACACGAATAAAGTAAAAAAGGAGAGACTGTTTTGAATACCTGTGTTTGGGAACTGGGTACCAACTTGTACATATTCTGGAGTTGTCCATTTACTTTTTTACCTGTTTTGACAGAAAGATAAATAAATATACAGAATAAATTTTTTATTTTGTCCAAAGCAAAGTAAATCATGTTTATTCACCTTTTTCATCAGCTAGGAACATTTGGAGGCTTAATTAAAAGCCTGTACAAAAACACATCATGGAAAAATTTTCTTTGTCCTATGTCTCCAGATCCATTAATACATGTGCAAGGCCTTCTCTTCACATTTTCACTGCAAGGAAATGAAATGACTCTTCTTGTTTTGTTTATAGTTTTGTTTATCTTAGAACAAACCCCTTGATTTAAACTCTGAATTTTCTTTCTCTTAGGTTTTCCTCTAAGTATTAGAAACTTCTTGCGATACAGCTGTTGAGTAAGTCAAGAAACAGTTCTGTTTAGCACCTATTCTATTCTAGTATGATGCTTCAAACTTTCTCTGTATCTCCCACCTTTACACTATTCTGCTGCCTTTGCAACAACAGGTGTGCAAACAAGATTCAAGCTACACATTATCATATTTCTTCAATTTCCATCCAAAACAGATGAGAAGTAGGAAAAAATATTTGGAGAATTCTAAATAAATATCAATTGATATACATTTAAGTCGGAAAAAAATTCCTTCAAAGTGCTTCTTCTTCTAAAGAGCGGGACTTATTATTGGCCTAAATTCAAGGGAAAACTGACAGAAGTTTCACACTGACTTCATGAGAAAATCATGGTAAGATGGTCTGAAATAAGCTACTTTCATCTCGTCTGAAAAAAATCAGTCAAGTAAAAGCTGAACTTTTGCCATGCCTTTCATGTGTTCTCGAATCATGAATTAAAAGCAGACTCTCTTCCCAACCCCTCCCAACATGTTTAGTATATAACAAAAATTCAGCCTGTGGATTCAGCAAATCCAAGAACATGCAAAAGAACTTTCAGTTTCTAGTAATTAATATATTCTTCAGTGGGCAAAGGAACATGTACAGTGAAGGATGCTCATTTTAGGTTGAGATGCTTCTCCTATATGAGAAGAACTTGAGTTGATACAAAGCAGGAAATTAGCACAGTAAAGAAGTGTCTGTTTGTGTTGATTGATAAATGTTACAGGTATCTGGTTATACGTTTACTATAAATATACATTCTCTGTTTACCACCCACATTTTCTGTATCTACCTGCTATACACTAAAAATATGAAAGGCTTGAATTCAAAAGTGCTGACAGTTTTCAGGTAATAAGATTCTTTATCAATAGACCAGAAAGTAGACATGCAGGGTAATCACAAGCTCCATGGATTCAGCTGCTGCAGAGGCATCCACTGAATACAAAAGTCTACACTGTAGACAAAAGAAATCTTATGTAAGTGGGATATGAACTCTTACAAGAAATAACCTTTCAACCAAAGTCAATGGGTCTCCAGAAACTTACAAAAATGATTCTCTTGTCTTATTAAAAATGTAAAATGTCTGTAAGAAACATCATTTAGAAATACATTATATACGAAGAGAAAATTTTATGATGTCTTCATCGGTCTTGAACAAGCAATAAACTATAAACATTTTGCACTCATCATTCCGTCTTAATCTAAGTGCTGAAATACATTTCATCACTTGCTTTACAGATGACTTTAATATGCTTGAAATGTAGAAAAACTCAGAAAAAAACGCTTGGTAAGAGATCTGTAAGGCTGTGAAGCAGAGCTTTTTGTGAATCAGGTATGGGAAAAGGCTACCATCATTTTCTTCTTTGGGCTCATGGCATAGCAAATGGCATTCTTCTGGACTGCTAAAACAACTCTATGGACACTAGGCAGGTTCTTCAAAGTTACAGCTTTGTACTTTTTAATGAAGGCCAGCAAAGCTCTTTATTGGGGTGTATGAAGGTTTTTCCCAGTGTTACAAGCCACCATACTGCTCTCCTCCCTTATCCTCAAGTATATTGCACTCTGTAACTCTGTAACTTGTAGATACAAGTCAAAACTGATGTCCAGTTAAATTTCATCTGGAAATCTCATATGAATAAGGCTCTCTAATGAAAGCTACGATTCATTACATTTCAAGTCAAGCTTTATGCAAATGCTTGAGGAAAAGAAATCAAATGGGATAATCTCTGCTCAGTCCTCTCCTCATTAAAAGAAGGAAAACCCTGTCGATGCCTATTTCCTCTACTGGTAAGCATGATTCTTTCAGCAGTACATGCTTTTACAAGGGTTAATTTGACATCACTTTTCCGACATTGTCTTGGGACTTCCTTAAAATATGACTGACAGCCAGCCAGAGGTGTTATGCACTGCTTCCATGAAAACAAACAAAAGCATACAGGACACTGCATGCTTCAGACACTGTCCATGTCATATTTTGATTGAAAATTAGCTTCAAATTCAGCTGTTCAGTGGAGTCATAAAGGGCCCATTGAGGCAGGACAGGACCTATCTAGCTTGAAGGCCAGCTTCAACGTAAATGCAGGTGTGAAATAAGATTCAAACAATGCTAATAATTTCCATCACTCATACTAGTTGATGGAAGAAATGAAATGTATTGGTTGGATGATAGTTGATAGGTTATTTCATTACTTGGTCATCTTATTATTCATGGCCTAAAGAAAAAAAATCTTAGAATCCAGTCAGAAGTATAAATATTCATGCTTAACACTTGATTTGTATGTCTACTAAACATCGTTAGAATTCTACCAAGCTGCAGCAGATCCTCTGTTTGCAATGACAAGAGAACACCTTTCAGAAGACTAGGTGTCAGTTTTTCAAAACCAGAATATTTCTAGCTTCAGCAATTCCTAAAAGAATTTTTTAGGGGCATAACTGACAGCATTTAAACAATAAAAACTTGATCAGTAACTTACTCTAAGTAATACCATAATAGAGGGAAAAAATACCATCAAAATCAGCAGCTATATGATTAACTATTGTAAAATACTTACTAGAGAGAACTGTCTTATGATTCAAAGTCTTGCTCCAAATACTATCCTCTGCATTGTCTTTAACTCCAAATTCATAAGGTGTGTTTGGCTTCAGATTGTCAATCACTGTCTCTGTAGCTGGGCAGAGCTGAAAAACCCATTTCTTGTCTTTACCTTTTTCTCTGTAGCGAACTGTATAGAACCTGCTTGGGAAAAAAAAATAGATCTACACAAAGGAACTCACTATAACCATTTTTGTGAGGAAATAATGATACTAATGATTATTATGATGATGATAATAGCAATAATAGCAATAATAGCAATAATAATAATAATAATAATAATAATAATAATAATAATAATAATAA
>CM031857.1:19823237-20033444 GCA_018697195.1 Certhia americana | reverse complement strand
ATAATAATAATAATAATAATAATAATAATAATAATAATAATAATAATCTTTCTGGCTCTTAATGGTCACCAAATATCAGAAATGCCAGATTTATTCCACATACATATACCCCATCATACAGACCCTGACATTAGGAGTATTGCACAAAAAGCAAAAGGACAGTCTCCTTATTCAAGAACATCTATTGTGTGTGAGGTTATAACCACAAAGTGTAAGCTCATTGTCCAAGCAGTTCCTGTGATTATGACATTTGCCAGAACCAGCCAATTGAATCATGAGTCTGCTAGTCAAGAAGCCTCTACTGATTTCTCAAAATCTTCTATATCCATCCGGTGAAAGGTGTTCCCATCAAAATTAGTCCAAAACCATTCTCCAGGGAAGACCAGTAATATCTCTTGTTTGTATAATAAATTCCTCTTTCAGAAATCCCATTATGTATTGCCCCCACTTCAAACAAAATAATAAACCAAGACATTACTTTCAGCAGTTTAAATCAATAACGTGATGAATACTAACAGATTATGAAACTAGGAAACATTTCTACAGAAATTGCCCAATTCCGTCAAGGAGCACCACCCTGAAAAAGTATGACTGAAATGTTAACCAATCAAAAACAAGGCAGTGGAAATAATTCAGCTAAAGAACTCCCTTGCTGACTGTAGTCTCATTTTCAATATACATGCTGAAACACTACTAGAATGGAGTGGAGGATTTTTTGAAAAAAAAAATCTCAGCGAGATTTGGCAACTTTTTAATCCAAGTATTATGGAAAATTGTTACACATAATATAAATAATTCATATCCATCATCCATATCTATCTTACATTTACATCATCTGTAAGGGGACGAATTCAGTTCAATTGTATTTTTCCACATTTAAATAGAACAACTTAATGCTTGCAAATCAAGGTTGTGAGATTTATTACAGGCATTATATAGAGACCAAGGAACAGAACTTAAAAAACAACAAAAAAATCAACAAAAAAAAAAAAAGTTCGTAAACAACTAAAAAGGTTTCCAAAGTCCAGATTTAAATTACTTAGCGGACCAAATGTCATACAGTTAATTCATAAAGCTGCTTCTGCTAAAGTTACAGAAGAGCATTTTCAGAGTACAGTTTACATGAAATGTGACTGTTGAATACACAGAAATTCTTAATTCACTATTAAAACACAACCTAAGGCAAGGCAAGTGTCACTCATGTAAAATATTTCCATACATAATGTCTCACTTTGTTTACATATTTTATCTCGTAACTGTCAAATTTGTTTTCTTGGCACCAAAAAATACAGATTCTCCTGGTTTATTTACTGCAATTCAGCTCATTCAGGTACTTCACCAGGTTAAAAGATCAATATTTATGTTAGCTCACATAACTTGATTAACAGTACTACTTTGTGTTCAAAACAAGATGTAGTCTAACTTAAAACTTGAAATGGAATGGAAAAAAAATGAAGGAAAAAAAAAGACAAGTAGTGAATATCCTCTCTCAGTTCCAGGACTACCGAGTAATAATCTGACTCCTTCTGTGGGCTGTGATCTAACCAAATGTAATAGATTATGTAAATATGTAAATGTGAATTATGAAATATGTAAAATAATAGACCTAATTATCAGTTAAACTGCCAAAGACCATTTTAAACAATCAATTCTTGGCAACATTAAAAGAAGGAACATTTCTTCTCCTTTATCCTCTTAGTCCATTTGTATGTAGTCACACAGACATTAACTACAGGAAAAGGTTGCATGAACTCGCTGTCACTATCTTGCAAAGGATGTTACTTTAATAAACAAATTCAGTCTTCAACACAAATGCCTCTTACTGGACCCCATACAGTCTTTTGGTAAGGGATTTGGAATAAATATAGACAGACATCAAATGTGAATTCAAGTGGAAATAGTCACCTTCTTCCCTTGCCTGAAAGAGGAATTTTAATTTGTTTTCATCTTCATCCTTACCTTTTTCCTACCAATTTGAATCCAACAGGATAGAAATGAAGTGTTTGCATGTGATGGAAAAAAAGAGTGTACTAATTCAGGTCAGTTATGGAACAATCTAAAAGAACAGCTGCATCAGAAATGAGGGGGGAAAATCACACTAACAACTTGCTGATAATGAATAGGCTTTTAAGTGGCTGTCTCCACTTGCTTCTAATGGACAAGATGTTCTACTTTTTAATGCTGCCTCACACCTGGAAATTCCTTCACTCTGACATGAATTAAACTACCAAGAACACTTGCACAATAAAGAAACTTCCCATTTTTCACTTAGATTCAAGAGTATTATAAAATTTTAAAATATTTTCATAATTGTGCCAACCTATGCCATTAGAAAGAGAAACATACAGCACAGAAGAAATGTGCTCTCAACTCCAAGATTTCCAAGCCTATAAAAACTTCACCAAGGGTATAATTATTTCAGTGGAAACTTGCCATAGCAAGTACTAAAAACATTGACTGTGATGACAGAATTTCCTCAAGCATTTCAATAAAAAGCAATAAAAATGAAGTTCCATTTAACAATTTGCAGGTCACAATCATTTGACTATTAAAAATATCAAAGTATCTACATCTGCTTTTGGGAAATGCAATCATTTGTTTATAGAGTAAAAATTTAGAAATGCCAAACTTTGTCACGAAAGAACAACATCTCATTGTTAAACCAGACCAACAAACTGCCAGATAAAATGTAATTTCAGTGTCTGCCTGAGAACACTGCAATGATTGAATTTTGTTGCAATTTTAATTTCTCCCTTTTTCAAAAGTTTCTTTCATCAAAAATACAATATCAAACAGTCAACACACATAATTGAAGACATGAGTAAGCAGTAAGATCCAGTCACCACTCACATCTATCAATCCCCTTGTGGCAGTGACATGCACAAAATGAGTGCAGCTGGCTGAACTGGAAACATTCAGCAAAACATTTTCATAGATTCCCTCCAGAATTATAGAAGGCAGGCTGAAATAGAGTGCTGTCATAGTGACATAGAAGGGAAAGCTACACTACATTTTTCTCAAATAAAACACTTCCCATTATCTCTTTGAGGTAAGAAAAGGAAAAACTGATTGCTCACCACATAGCTAATATCCAAGTAATACATTGTGGAACACTCCTAGGAGTGCTAGTCCCACCTCTGAATAGTGGTTTGATGTTTCAGCAAGGAGATAACTCACCCAGCAACATTTGGCGAGGAATACTTCTAATCTAGATTCTCAGCAGGTATAAAGACATAATAATATTTAACTTACTTTAACGTTTAATTTTGATTAATTGATTTGCTATGTGTTTTGGTGGGGGCTATTTTATCAGAACAATATTCATTGAATGCTCTTGTATTTCTATTTAAAACAAATATTAATCAAATGATTGCAGGGTTCACTCTGTTTCTTTGCCAGCTAGGATTGGAACTCTTTTGTCAAACTCCATAAAAGTTAGTACCTCCCTCTCCCCTCAACAGGCAATGCTTCACTTGTTTGAAGACACCACCAATCAGACCATCCTAAAAACTGGAGAAATTTTACCTCCTCCCTTTTTACTAGATGGCTAAAACTCCAACAATTTAAACCAAAAGTCGTCATGAGGAGGTGAGAGTTTTTGTTGCACTCAGAATTAATTGCTGTAATAACGAGGGAATAAAAAAGCAAAACCTGCCACAGCAGAGGAATAAAGAGCCTATATTCATCAAGAGAGCCTCTGTCCCTGTGCATTTGTGCAGCATCATGGAATGTTTAGTGTCTGCACTCTTGAAACTCTGTATCTTTGATGATATTTTTACTCTGCTTGCCTCCACAGAAGATGCACACAAAACGTGATGGCAGAAATAAAATAAGAGCAATTTCATAATTTAAAGGAAGCCACAAGAGCACAAGATTACTCATAGGCCAACCACTGCAGTGATTACTATATCTGCAAAGTCAAAGACTCTCAGCCTGACAAAGAAGGTTGTTTCTCTTCTATGTTCAGCTTACATAGTTTGTTTTTTAAAACTCTACAATGCAAGGCAGTGCTCAGTTTAGAGACAGCCTTTTCATTGCACTAGAAATCAAAATAAAATAACCATTTTAAAGAAACAGCTCAGAGGGCTTCTGCTTTTGAGAAGAAGCAAATCTTATTCACTGATAAGTAAAATTGCAGGATGCATAGGCAAGACGTTAAGTTTTCATCTCTCAGTGTGAATGATACTGTTTTGCCAAGAATTCCAGTGTCATTTTTCCATTTTTTAACCAAATCTCTTTTCAGCCAGATTCCCAGAACATGCCCGCACAGTCAAATATTCAGACACAAACAATTAGATACTGGAAATCTTATAAGGCAGATGGTTTTATGAGATTTCAAGACTAGGTCAGTTTGTATAAATATCGTGGATTTATTTGGAACCAGATCCCAACCAAAACTCCAAACAATTTAATCATGACTATTTTAGTCACACATAACACTAAACAAACAATTAAGCCTTGGAGATATAAGAACATTCCAGCTCTGTGATTTAGTGTTGCCAGAAACAAAAGACTATAAATCTAATTTCTTTTTTTTTCCATAGAAATATAATCAGAATTTTTTATATGAGATTATCAGCATGCCAGGTATTTACTTATTTATAGTTAGTCTTCATTAGAAGTGCAGCGTCCACTTAGCATTATTTGACCCATGATTTTTCAGTGTTGTGCAAATTGACACATGAAGTTGATTATATTGTTTCCTTTTTTATTGCTAAGTTTACTTTAAAGTAACAGACACTGGCATATATAAAAGATAGCAATAATGCCAGCAGTGATGGTTACCAATCAAGTTTGCAAAGCACTTTCTCATTTTGACTTTTACATGATCACTAAAATTCACTTCTTTTACTTAAAACTTTTAGTAGAATGTCTGAAAAGAAGAGTGAGAGGCTCTGAAGAGGGAGAGACTGAACAGCAACAAATCATTCTAGTTTAAACAAACTTTTGGTATGTACACCTACAGCAGCAACTCAAAAGCATCAGAAACTCAAGAAGTGTATTTTTTGCTGTGTTCTCCTTTTAAGAAATTCTGTTATGTTTAAAATACATTTTGTATGACACTTGCAACACAAAGTATGACTTAGTTGGCATAATGATAGAAGTTTGTAAATAGGCATAGAAGGAGACAGACACATCTTTTTGAATTCAGGGCTTTAAAACCCCTACTTCTACATACTATACAACATAATGACTAAGTACAGACTCTCCTCTGGTTTTCCTTTAGTGTTTTTCTTGCTTTTTTTTTTTTTTTGAACATCAGATAAGAACAAAATAAAACACAAAATCTGTGCTACTTGCAAGTATTAGGACATTTAAATCACAGGCACACCAATTATAACAACACCAATGTGAATTTGTTATAGTTTTTAACTTAAAAAAGACACACCTTCAGGTTTTAAATTCCTATTTTTGCATGTATCTGAAAATGTCTTTGTTTTCTATAAGATCCACTCAACAGAATATTATATTTCATTACATCTATAAATCTTGCTTTTGTCTAACATGGAAAATAATGGATTTTGTTCCATCCCTTGACTTTTCTTCCTAAAGAACTGAAAGTTAAAATCCACCTTTTTTTATCTCCAGCTACAGAGATGTTCTAATCAAACCAAATACAAAGAAAGAAAAATCTCAGAGTATTCTCACTTTTTCAGACCTGGATGGACAGTAAATGAAGCCCCAGTACTTTTATTTTGACAAATCTGTCCACTAACATTCATTTGAACAGAGATAAACAGAAATAAAACAAGCCTCTTACTCTCTTGGGAATAATAAAAAGAGAAACTGAACATGGCTGTGTAGCAGGATATCATGACTTTGCCATCTTCCCTCATCAACTTCTTCCACTGGTGTTAGAAAGCAGAGGATGCTGAGAAAGGTTCCACCAGCTGTGCTTTCCAGTGTTATGTAGTTTTCATTAGTTAAGTAAAACTAATTGCTTGAAATTTTTGATTTAGATATTTTTGGTTTATTTTAAATTCTAGTGCTAAGGGTCTGAAGAGAGATAATAGTCGCTTCAAGGATGCTTCAAAATTTCACCTTTCATTTTTGGTCCACAAAAATGGCATTAAATACATTTGCTTCAACAAAGGATTAGCATTTGGGTTATATTGAAGGAAATATGTAGCACTCAATTGATTTATTCTTTTAATCTCTAGGGAGTTAAGACAAAAGAATGGTTTGTTGAAAAATGTCACAGTAAATATTTTTCATTGGAGTTTCTTAAAAATTTCATAGATACAGAAAACCACTATGTGCCCAGAAGAGGCAAGAAATAATTTCACTGAAGCAGTAAAAAGATATTGATTCTCTTTGAGAATATGGCACCTCTTATTCCAGACTCATTTTCTCACAAAACCAGATCTCCCAAGGAATATCCCACTGAGGTCAAAGTCGGACCAGAGGAAATCTTGTCCAGCAGAACTGTACTATCCCATGTGGTTTCTATCTTCTGACTCAGTAACACATTGAAATAACTTTTATTATGCAACATTTGTACATAAGCCTAACATCCACATGGAGATGGTAAAATCTGAGGCCAAGAATAGTGACTCCATTTCAGGTCACAGAGAGTTACAAATTTAAACCTTGGTGGGATATTTACTGACAGAACTGAGTCAAGAGGTTATGACTGCTACATTCTGCCAATGCCAAAGGTTAGAGGTTTGCCACTACCAGATATCTTGAGGATGACTAACAGTGAAAAAGTAGACTGTCCTGAAATAGGTTGGAATAATGGTGAATCTGTCATGTGCTGTTTAAGTCTTGTACTTTCATCACAATACTAACTTGTTAAGAATGGGCTGCCTCTTATTTTTTTCTTATTGTACATTATCAACAGTCATTCAAATTATTATAATAAATGAATAGTTTTTCTTCTACACATTGACTAGAAACATATGTGGATCTAATCTCTTTTAGAATTCTAGATATACACACCATGGTCACATGGAATTTTTCTCATAATATATATAAATCACAAGCTCTGTGGTCCAGTAAAGGTAAAATTATTAAGACCACCACTTAAGTGACTTTTTTTCTTCATTAACTTCATTGTTCATCTGGTTATAGGTACACACCTATCTTTGATAAGATTATTTGTAATTTGATATAAATGTTTTTAAACTAGCTACTCCTGTCTGACAATATTTCACTAAAATGGAGTGCACATTAAAAGCAAATCCTGAGAGGAGGAATACACCAGAATATATTCTAAACATAGCAAGACACTTGTAGCACACTGCCCTAACTGAAAAGCTATGTTAAAAACTTTGTTCCAACTTTGAGTCAATGAATGTCCAAAACAAAATTCAGATACTGAGGAGAAAACACAGAATTGATGAAGGCATGGTGGTGGATACCATTTGCCTTAAATTTCCAGGTGGATTAATTATTATAGGCTTCTCCTGAAGTGTTCTTGATTTCCTCTGCACAATGGGTGATGCAACATTGGTGCTGACACAGCACATAAAGATAAATTCCTTGGTAAAAATGGTGCTAAAATCACTACATCAGAATACTTCTCAACCTCATCCAAGATCAGCTAATTTCTTCAGTTTCACATAGTAGGAAAATATTTGCTTTCTTTATTGAAAGAGAAAAATCTAAGCCTAAACCAACTTTTACTTCCATTGAAAAATCCGATCAAATTTTATCCATGGACATTTACTAACATTCCATAACTGTTTCCTAACAAACATTAATATTTTTTCAATAGTGTTTGAAATTCTGGTTGGTGATGAAGATCCAATTTTTTTTTCATTAGAAATTTCTGGTGCTTGAAAAGGATTAGTCCTTTTGTGAGGTATGAAACATTTGTAAAAGTATGAAAAAGATCATCCCGGCTACATGGGATTTTTTTTTTTAACATAACCAATGTTTGGCATCCCATTTAATCGTGACAGCTAGAGTTTTCTTACGAACACCAGAGTAATAAAATTCAAGTCTACAAATATTAGACAGGTAAAAGAAATGTTCTGAATCATGCAAAAGAACCCCCCAAAAAGCTCATTTAAACCCAAAAGATAACAGTTGCAAAACAGATGTAGATGCATCCCATGGGTGCCCAATGTTTCTTTTTAGTTTTACAAAACACGGATGAGTAGAATAGAGCTTCACACAATGTAAATGAAGGTAAAAAAGGAATTCTTCTGTTGTCAAGAAAGAATATAAAGAGAACACAAAAAGAAAAGTAGGGAAAACATCTGCATTAGAAATACAAATAATTTTATTCATCTGCCAAGGGTTGTCTAAACCATAATAGTGCACTTAATTGAGAAACTCTTCTGCACTATGACTTCTCTTGAAACTGCTACTTGATCAGTCTTCCTGAGTTTTCCACTGACTGTGCCACCCAGTAAATGCCAAAAATGTTGACACAGAATACATCCTCTTTTATTTAGAACAGAAAATTAATGAAAGCTGTACTGTATCAATAGCAGGAAAGCAGTTTTAGTGATAAGACAAAACAAAGGAAACAAAAATCAAATGGTGTTAAAACAAGGCATCATTCCCCCATCTCAGCACAACAAAAGACTTCTTTTACACTAATTCACTCAACTCTAAAGTAAATATTTCCTGGGACCTAACAAAGTTTCAATTGGTTCAGATACAAATGAAGGTAGAGCCAAGGGCATTAGCTTAAGAACAAAGGATCCAGTGTGAAACAGCAAGATTTGTAATTCAGCATGTGGACATCTGACTAAGCTTGCTGTCAAGTAAAGATTTGCAAAGCGCTAGAGTGAGAAAATGACAAAATCTACTGAACACTCAGAAGTATTGCTTATAATATTTTAATTTCCACTGTAAAAATTTATCTTAATCACAGCAGAGATCTGCACTGAATGAAATCATGATAGCAGTAAACCCCATCCTTTTTTGTTGTTACCTGTCGCTTGCACAGTTACTTGTTGCTGTCCAGTCATGTTGAGGGTTGACCAGGATGCCCCAAGACAGAAATACAGAGGTTGGGGTGAGAGTGCCAACCACCAGCTGCAGGGGCTTTTGTGTCTTGTTCCGACCTATGCAAGAAAGGTATAAAGTTAATTTTTATCTCATGCATTATGTAAAGGAAAAAATTTTGCTGTTGAATAATTAAGTAAATGAAGATCTACTTCTCTTCTAAGCTTGAAGGGAAAGGCACAACAGTTCTCTATTTTTCATGGTCACTATTTTTAACATATGATTTACAAAGTGGCAGAGACAGTGTCCATGGTCACTTTTTCAACCTGATATTCCATTTAAAAAATGATCATTTGGTGCTCTAAGTATGTTTAGTACAAGAATAAGCTCTAGGTAGATTAAATTAAAAACTCTGACTGTCTTGGACTATATCACAGAAGACATGACAGAGTCCAGGACATTAGAAAGCCTCCATGGATGTGATAAAAATAGTAATTTCTTGGCAGGTTTCTCAGCAACACTGCAAATATATCTACACATAATAAATATTTTCTAGAGCATTCTTAAGAGTCAAATAAAACCTACAAAAGTCCCTTAGCTTTTAACTGCAGGCAAATCTGAGTCAGTGTCTGTATCTGTGCGATTTTTCTCTTTTAATTACTGACTATTTTGAAGTCAGGTTTCCATGATAATGAACTTCAGGTTTGAAGGATGTATGAAGGAGTACAATTTTTTTGTGGAGAAAGAACTTATTTTAAAGAATGTTTAAAAGCTAATAGATGTAAATGAAAAAATTATCTAGAAACTATTTTGAACCTGTAGTTTATGGACTGCTTCAGGCTCAAGGAGAATTTTTGGTGTTTGAAAAATGATTGCCTATAGGAAATCAATATATTCCTTACATCACGCTACATACTTCAAAAATCTAAAGGATCTGTACCTCCTCAAAATGTAGAGGGGACCAACATTTCCTGAAAGATTATAAGCCACTGATCTAAAGGGTTTTGTTCTTGTTGTTGTGAACCAGATTTGACTAATTATCTTCTCATGCCTTTTGAACCCTTTTATCTCTTCACTTAACCAGTGACAGTCAGATATGTATTTTCAACCAATACATGTGTGTACGTTTAGAAATGTTAACCATGTTGGTTTCTACTTTATGTTGATGATATGTTGCTACAAAACCTACATTAAAAACCTACATATGTATGTTGCATCTGAAAGGTAAATCACTTTCCAAAATCTTTCCAGACATATTGTGTGATACCTTGCCAAGAGGAAGAAAACATTTATTCCAAGCATTACCAGGGATAAATCTTTTTTAAACATCGAAAAAAAAAATCATCTAAATATCATAGAATAATTTGGATTGAAAGGAACCCTTAAGGACTTTCTAAACCAAGTCCCCTGCCATAAGTAGGGACATCTTCAACTGGATCAGGTTTCTCAGAGCCCTGTCCAACCTGACCTTGAGTGCTTCCAGGGATAGGTCATCAGTTATTTTTTGCAACAGTCCAAACATCCTGAAAGAAGTCTCCATATTAAAGTACAGAATTAAGTCTCCATATTAAAGTAAGGAATTCGGAACTAACAATATTAATCACATGATTAAGGTCATGTAGAAAGACTTTGGAATAGATGAGAAAATTCAGATGAAAAAATCAGATTTCTGTTTGGCTGTGTATAAATTCAGCTGGAAATATCCCTCTTTCTGTAACTTTTTGCATCAGCAAACTTAGTATTATTGATATAGAGACAGACACATTGACACTACCATTTTTCAATGAGAAACAAAGAGCATTAGCACCTCTATGGATGAAGGAATTCTTACTTGTAGTTTGGGAAGAATAACTTTAATGTCTTTAAATGTCAGAAATTAGTATTCTAAATTTCAGTTCTCATTTATTAGAACTTCATGCAAAAAATCTTTAGGTACATCTTCACGTTTTGAACACTGTGTGGCTACTGACTAAGAAACACTGTCCTACATTTTACCTTTCCATGTATGGAATTTGTCCATCCCAGTCAGATGCCTAAAGGCAGAAATATCTTTTTAGAGAAACCCAGCAGAAGGGTCTGTTTCCTTTGAAATATTTTAAGAAAGAGATGCAGTTATATTAAAATACCTGAACAAGATTTCTTGTTATTTGAAACACGTGCTGGTCTTACTGAAACCAAATACCGTGGCTCTGCATCTGCAAATGAATGAAAAAGCAATTAGTACAGATGTGCTATTTATTTGAAAAATATATTAATCTGAAATTAATAAGAAAAAGTCAAATAGTGAATACTTGACATATTATCCAATCTTTTGATCTTTAAGCTGTTTTCTTTAAAATTCATTGAGTTCAAAATTAGAAGTGTTTCGATTAAAATAAGGCCAAAATGTTTATTTTGGTTTGGGGAATTTCTTTTCCCAAATAAGATTTCTCCTTACTCTTAAAACCAGATGTCAGAGATTTCTGCCCTTCTTAATTATTTTAAATCAAGCTCTATTCTCTTTTAACTGCAATATGAGAGAAGCTGTCTTAGAAGATTCCAGCAAGGTATCCACGGGTAGAATTTTGCTCACTCTATACTGACCAAAATTATTTTTACCATAGCTTTTAAAAAACCTGATTACTCTATATAGAATTCTTATTCTAGTTTAGATACATTTATCTAAATGATCTAAATATGTAGCTATAAATAAGAGAGTGAATTTCCTGCATATTTCAATGTAACAGGCACCTTGATTTCTACCAACTAAACAGAACTGCTAAGAAATCGTTCAATTTTCTCTTACACACAGATTTCTGTAAAAAAATCAAAAGCAGTACAAAAAAATCCAAAGGTTGCTGTACTACTGAAAAGGTTCTGCCAGCATGGGGAAAATTACTCTAACTTAACTTCACTGATTCTGTGCGCCTAAATCACTGGCAACCCATGTATGGATGTATTTTAATTGTTTAATTAGTCTTTTTAAATGGGTTTCATCTGCACCCAATATCCAAGATAAGCATTGAAAACAGTTGTTCAAAGCAGTGAGGAAAAAAGAATTAGTTAAAAAAAAAGGAACCCAAATGTGCAAAAGCGTCTTCATTTAAGAAAAGGAAGTCTTTTAATATTTAGAGGGCTACACAAGTGTGGGACCTGTGTAACCACTTGGACTACTTTGTATTGAGACTGAAAACTAGAAAGAAACAATTCTTCAAAATAATTTGGATTCCCTCTATTTTAAACTCAGTTTTCTGCTCTGAATTTATGCCCACTTGTGAGACTGTTATAATTTTCACAAAGTATTCAATAGGATTATTTTAAAGCATGTCCTTGAAAGTTTGAGAACTACAAAGCCTGTCTTCAAAACTCTAAAAATTTATGGGTTTATCAGTAAAATGTCCAAGGATTGTGAAAAAAAAAAAAAAAAAAGTTATTCAAATACTTTGAAACAGTTTTTCCCTGCTCCAAAAAGTGGAAAAATTAATTCTGGCTGAAATCTGAAATAACTTGTGTAGCTGTCTAGAAATAGATTCTGTCAAGTTACAGGAAATATTTAATGATAATCTGCGTTCTTTTATGATGCCTATATATTCCTAATCCATTCCACAGATCCATGTCTATAAGAAGCAGGTATCTTGGGGAGAGGTGAGTAACGCATCAGAGAATAATGAAAATTCTGCAGAATACCAGAACTTAAATATACCATAATTTACTTCACACTAATTCATTTAATGTTTAAGAGATAAATTACTGAAATAAGAAGTAGGCAGGAATATGTGACAGTCAGTCATAAAAATATGGATGTTTGACTGGATGTAGTTATGATTCACAGAATACATCAACTAATTACATGAAAATATGCTTGTTTGAAAAATAAAATTATATCCTCAAGTAAAAGCAAACTACACCATGGAGTACAGACAATCCTGTTTGCAACTGAATATTTCTTATTTTCTATGAACTATATTTAGTAAGAAAAGGACAGTTACATAGTTAAGATCAATGCTGAAATGTCTGGACCCAGCATCTGCCTTCGAAACTCATTTCAACATTACCCAGTATATAGCAGAGACATATATGATAAAGATAAAAAATATAGATCTGTCTGTCTCTCATCTGTCAGGATCCACAATCTGATAAATGAAGGATCCCTATAAAACAGTGCTACTTTTATCAAGTTAAGTTTGAAATACATTTGCTATGAAAATCTTTGGGGTCCTTGATGCCTAAAAAACATTCTTGGAGGGCTGCTACTCCAAGACCACTTGTTTGAATCTATTACCCTCTAACCCCCTTTATTAAGGCTAGAAGAAAATACCTTGGCTAAGAACTCCTTTCAGATCAGAAATAAAGTCCAAATAGTGACAATCTTCAGTTCTTTAGCCACAAAATACTCTAGGAAAATGCCCACGTGTACCAGAGTTGTGCTCCTCGATAAATCCATGCCTAATTCTTTGTGGTATAATTCCCCAAACATGGGCTATAATATTAATAAATAAAATTATTAAAAGAATAAAGCTTCTATTGCCCGTCTTAACAGCTTATGAAGACAACCAGAATGTAACAAAAATACAGGCCACTGATATCAGATTAACATAGAACACACTTCCACATGCCATGAGCTAGGCTATCAAATCAGTGGCAGCAGGCAACTAACATGCACTACAAAATATTAGGAAATTCTGCTTTTTTAGAAGAAGCACACTATTCAGGGCCCAGTCAATATGCACTTGAAAGCAAAACGACGTAAGTGTGAACTGAATTATGAACTTAGAATAAATCTTAAAATAGTGATACAAATCTATCATTAGAATTCATGGATCACCAGATTCAGAAATCAAAACAAAGCAGTTTTTGGCTTCAGGCTACAAATCCTTAATCTGTATTTAGGGATTGCTAAAGACTTACCATGGGATGTTAGGGGCAAAGTTCGAGGAAGGGGAGGATGGAAAGTTTGGTAGTGTAAGCATGGGAAAAGAGAGAAGTGGGACAAGAGGCTGGCATGAATTAACCCACTGCTGATCCATGCACTTGTCTAGAGGAAGGGGCATCTGCTGACCTCCTCCAGGTCCTCCCTTCCACTAGGCTCAGCTAGCATTAGCAATGAGAACCTGCTTTCTGGTAAGTTAGCAGGGACAACATAATGCTGGATTAACATTCACATTACTTGGCATTTTGAAAAGCATGTAGCTAATACAACTGCCAGTTCCTGAAAATTGAAAGAAACTTCACAGCAAGACTTTTTAGCTAAGCACTGCTCTACTGAAGATCCCTGAATTACACTTTTTAAAATGTGCTCAAGGTGGTACTAGAACCCTCTCATACATTTACGTAACACAAAATTCACCACCATTTATAACCATGTGTTATAAAGCAGGATTGCCAATATATTGTCCTCTTGCACTGTACAATCTTGTACAAGAAAAGGAAAAGCATTTCCCAACTTTAGCTGATTTTAGAAACTGAAAGGGAAAATATTTTTTTTCACTCTGTTAAGTAATTGCTGTTCATTCTTACAAAACCTTCCTGTCTCCACCCAATTATTTGGGTTTCTGCAACAGTATCAACAATTTCTAGAGGCTGGCTTGCAAGTTAGAAAAGACTAACACAAATTTCTTAGTAAATACTTTTCTTTATGTGTCAGGAAGACTGAAAAAAATCAAGATAAAGGTTTAAGTCAAGCCCAGATCTTTTGGATGGGTCCATTTACCTTTGCATTAGTCTAGCTGAATTAACATCTTCATATCTTTTTACACTGTCTGAATAGCTTTCATGACCAAAACCAATATTGTTTACTGTTCTGTGAGCACATAAAGTACACTCAGCACAAACCACATCTGGTGTCCTGAAACAGACATAATTCTTGGAAACAAACTTTGCTGCTGCCTTGTCATTGTCATTGACATTTCAGTATGATTCAGATCTACCTCCTAGTGTAGGAAGCAGCTCAAGGCTTTGTTGCCAGCAGAAACTCATTACAAGTTCAGGAAATTCAACAGAATCCTTTTCTCTTTGCATGTGCCCTCTGCAGACAAATCCCAATTTATTGATAATGTTATGCAATTGCTGCTTCAGTTACCAGATAATTCTCAAAACAAAGGGAAAACAGATATTTTATTATAAGAATTACTGCAGTGAGGTGCTGAATATTTTAATGGATGAATGTCATGGAATGTCACATGTTATATAAAGCCGTATACCTCTCCTAAAAATCCTAGGAAATGTTCATGTCCTTAATAATGTCTTTAAAATATATCCATCTAAAACCATGAAATTTTATAAATTAATACAGCTGCTGATTTCAAGCTTCCTGTTAACAGGCTCATAAGAGGTGTGTGACCCAGCAGAAGAGCTGACAATAAATTTCATATTAATCTACAATGGCTGGGTTGCAAATATGGAATCTGTGGGCCTTAGAAATACATATTTTTGTGTATATTGTGTCATCTTCCATGTTCCAGTTCCAACTGGGGACTATTATCCTAAGCAGAATACTGATTAAGCTGCTCCATTAACAAAACTAGGGATGCAGAGCTAAATCAAGGAAATATGGAAATGTCTGCAAGGCACTTCATTCTTCATTGTTCTACCTATGTTCTTTGTTAGAAATGAGAAATGATATTTTAAAGGATTGATGCATTTTAGGAAAGGAATAATGACTTATATGTGAAGGGTTTTCTTACATTGGCCTAACACCTAAATTAATGGTTTGGGGGCTTTTTGAGTAGGGTCTACAGCTGATTGTGTATCTGTATGATTTTTCCTTAAAAATTTTCACGGAATAAACAACTACTAGAACAAGACCCATTTTCATGGATATTCCATTCTCCCGGATCTAATCTTTCTCCCAGGGGATTATATTCCACAGCATTATTCCTTAATGCATTAGATAAATGTACCTTTTAGAGAGTAATGAATGCCCTTAAATATCCATTTCTAATCTTTACCTTTCAGCTACAAACCAATTGAAGGTTATGATCATAGTCCCTAAATTGGCTAGGAAAGGTTTCTGTTTCTGTGAACCACTAAAACTGACAAGAAAAGAGGAAGCATTAAATTGTATTAGTCTTGGTCTAAATAGACCATAATGAGTTTTCATATTGGGGAGCCACTTCCTCCACATCCTGTTCTATAAAAGCCTCACCTACCACTGTATAGGGAAGACTGTAAACTCACCTGCTTTCTGTAAAATTCAGATAAGTCAAAACATGAGAGGACCAAAAAGGAGTTTTCAGGGCAAAAATAAATGTTTTTGGTATAAACCTAGTTGTTTTGACTGTGGAAAAATGTGTGGAACACACTGAAGACCACTTTCAGAGTGTGCAGTGGCACTTGGATCACTAGAATATCTAGACTGTAGGACAGACCGCCTTGAGTGTGAAATTTTAAAAGTACATTGTTTTAATATGAAGATAACATACTAGGCCAACTTCATCACGTATGAGATGTACTTGGAGTACAAAGACAATCTGAGATTTTTCAGCAATAAGGTCTAGGGGGTTTGTATTTTTGGCGTATTTCTTGAGAGTATTTTTATTGTCTCTCTACAACACCTTGCTTTTTCTAAAATCAATATAAATTGTATGCTAGAGCTAAGGTCTCTGGCTGCAATAAAACTTTATAATTGTTCCTAGAATTAAGAACCATTCTGCAATTCTTTCAGTTTCTTCCAGCAAATGATCCCTAAATATGGTGGGGAGGAGGGAGTGTGCTAGCAATCATCTGTGTCTTCATTTCTGCCACACAAGTCACTATAAAGTAGAGCCAAAAGCACAACTGATGTTTATTGCTTTAGCTCGTGTTCCATACACATTTGGAAAGCACAGTCAAAGCTGCAGTTTAATGTTGTGTTTAATATTTGTGAAATGGGAAAGATTATGCACTCTCTGCTTCCAATAAACAAGTCCCCAAGGTATACAATCTAACACTAAATCTCAACTAAAAGCAACAGCTCAAATAAATGTACTAGTAATTGCCTTAAAGAAATGTTTGCAACCTGAAGTACATATTGCTGATTACTTCTTTTACTCCTGTCTTTTCAAAGATGACATTTTCTGAAGGTCAGAAACACTTGTCTTGATATCTATATGTCGTTGCATTTTGCATGCTTATTTACTGGACGTTCAGAAGTCACAAGCATAGATTTCTTGTCACAAGGAAACTGACAACTTAGCGTGAGGGAGATAATATTTTGACACTAGTCTCCTCTGAAATAATCATAAAGGAAGAGTATTCCTCAACATTTGTACTTTTCCCTCTCCAGACACCCTACAGCAAATGGATATGCTTGTGGTCAGTACTCTGATGTGCTGTAGAACTTAAGAAAGGTGCCTAGCTTCCAGCCATTAACTGTTACAGTTAAAGCCACAAAATATCAGCATTCCTGAAATTCCAGGTGACCTAGAGCTTTTAGTTTTCAGTTTTGCAAAGCATTAGGTCTAAAACTTCTTTTAAATAGGAAGTGCAAATTATCTTACATGATGTTACATTCAGTCCTGTTTTGGCTCTTCCCTAAGATGTCAGAGTGCCTGAAAAATATATATCCTCACTACTCCTACAGCAGGCATTGTTATGCCTAATGCACAGTACACTACAGAAAATCCTATACATCATTCTTAGTAAACTGAATCAAAAGTTACACTTAGGATGAATCAGGTAAGCCAGACCTAGATTAAGTGATAGTTATGAAGTCAAACACTGGATTGGTGATAGATTTATAAAAAGATCTCAGGAGTAACAACTCATGAAAAGGAAAGTTAACCATTGCCTATCAGTCTCTAATATCTTGATTACTCCGTGTCTAATATCTTATTTTTTCAGTTTTTATGCTGCAGTTTTCAGCCTGGATCAGACACCCACAATGGCCTTAACTGGCCACATCAAAAACATGGCAATTATTACTTCTATTCCCATATATCCTTTCCTCCCCCTTGTTTTACACCAAGATCACCAGCATTACAATTTTGAAGGTAAATTGATTCATTTCAGGCTAGAAAAGCTTAAAGAAGTCAGTAGGAAAATCCTTAGGGATTTAAAAGATTTCTCAAATATCAGATCCTGATAAATCAAGGTTTTAATAATTTGTTCTTCCTTCTCCCTATTCCAGATAATAGGATATAGCATTCTTGATGTGGTTTAATCTCTTTCATAAAACAGCTCATGGAATTTGTTGGTAACATCTGATGCAGAAGTTAGAGGTTAATCTATAACATGTAATTCTGGAGTAGATCCCTACAAGAGGCATTATTTTGTTGTGAATGTTTCTGTCAAAAGGAATCAACTACATAATTCTCAAGACTGTTTCACTGCTTCTTCTATTTTTTGTTAAAAGCATGTACATTTCCCTTGTATTCTATTTTATAGCTGCATCTTTAGGCAAACTATCCCATTTGTTCTGTGATATGTTCAAGTATAGTGCAGTCTCACAGTAAAACAAAAATCCCCCAAACAAATACCAGTAAGTAAACTTTTTCAAACAACAAGAACTAGTTGTCCTCCTTGAAGGATCTGATAATTCCACTTTCCACTGAAATTCTTGACAGCAACCTTAAACAAACACAAAGAAACCCTAAGCAACAACCCAATAAAATAAAAAAAATTAGGCAAACAAAAGGTTCATATTCGCCTCAGTCTCTTCCCATAATTCATTACAACAACAGCATGCAAAGCAAATATGTCTTACCAAGTTCTGTTACATAGTTTTTTCCTTCTGAAGGTAAAGGAATGTACTGATTAGAAAAGAAGCTGCTTCCATAACCCAGGACAAAACCTTCTAGTTTGGTGCTTTGACTTGGTCGAAGATACCTCATGCAAACAGTGTCATCTGTTGCATTGATCTGAACCTTCAGGCTCTGCCTTTTCACTGGGGAAAGAGTGGAAAAGAGGAGATCAGAAAGTATTATCTTACAATCACATAGTAATGGAACACAACAATATAACAATACAGGGCTGTTTAATTTGCTAATAGCATGCAACTGAAAATTTTCTTATAGGTGACGTCTCCTGGAAACACAATGTATTTAAAAAAGTGAACTAACAGTCATGTGAAATAGTGGTTGCCAACATGGCTGTTTTTTCACTAGTTTAGTGTTATCATTTGCTTTTACATCTACAATTGCAGTAGTAAAACTGCATGAAGAAAGTGGAAAATATGCAAGTATTTTTTCCTTTAAATGCAACAGTTATGGTAGTATTAACCATATTCATAGGAGAAAAACTTATAAGTTTTTTGGGTTTTTTTTCTGCTTTTTTAGTACAAAATATGAAGTTGTAAAATTAAGTTAATCAGTTAATCACACTCAAAAATTATGGTAAAGGATAAACATTAACTAGATCCAAATAAATCTTCAACAATTTTTTTCCCTATGTTGGGCTGGAAATGTAATTTTGTATTTGGAATTCAACCAGGACACCTAACTAACATAAATACTTTACTCAAAACTATGAAGAAACTCTTTTTAAACATTTATTTTTATGCTTTCCAGGGGAACAGCACATAAAGTAAGAAACATCTTGTATATCCATCTGCAAAAATTTAACTTGTAGCAGCAGAGAATGACTTCACAACAAAATAACTAACTTTTTAGGCTACAAGTTGGTGTTTTGTCTTCTTCTTGGTGGGGTATGGGAGGATTGGGTTTTTCCTTTTCCTTCCTTGGTATGTAATATTTTAATACTCCCTTGTTAGTGTTAGGCCTATCATATTTTCAGAACTGTTAAATTGCTGGCTTTTCCCCAAACTCACAACACCAGCACTCAACTAGTACGTTTTGGGCTGTTATTTCTCTTTTCATTCTCAAAATATAAATTTTTATCCCCAGCAGATTTTTAGGCATCTGTCCAATCATGTGGGCTGAAATTAACTTATCAGGAAAAAACAGAACTTTGCAGACAATCATTTTACTTTACAGAAACTAAATCCTGAAGAAAAACTATGAGATAAACGATAAATAATATATAATTGAATGATATATCATTGAATCGCATAGAGCGATACTAAACTTTTCCTTTCTTTTCTTTTCTTTTTTCTTTTCTTTTCTTTTCTTTTCTTTCTTTCTTTCTTTCTTTCTTTCCTTTTCTTTCCTTTTCTTTTCTTTTCTTTTCTTTCCTTTTCTTTTCTTTTCTTTTCTTTTCTTTTCTTTTCTTTTCTTTTCTTTTCTTTTCTTTTCTTTTCTTTTCTTTTCTTTCCTTCTTCCTTTCTTTCTTTCTTTCCTTCTTCCTTTCTTCCCTTTCTCTTGCTTTCTTTCCTCTCTTCCCTTTCTTTCTTCCCTTTCTTTCCTTTTTTCCCTTTCTTCCTTTCTTCCTTCACATCTTTCTCACTCTCTTTCTCTCTGTGTCTTTGTCTCTTTCTCTCTCTCTCTCTCTCTCTCAGTAATTGCAGGCTGATATTCAAAGTTTCTCTAGACAAGTACATACTGATTATCTGGTAACACCCCAACATATCCTGCTTTTTTTAGAGAAATTCTAATGACTAGAGTTGCCAAGAGACCAAAACCCTCAGTTTGTTTTAGCAGATGATTTGAGCATCTGCAGTTGTCTGCACACAGAATGTAAAGCCTTAAGCCAACACTTTATGCCTCTTCCCTTTACAGAAAGAAGCATACAAGTTAAATTGATGGAAAACATCTGCCTCCCTTCCTTTATCTAAAGACTGATCAAGAAAAATCATTCAGCCAGGAAACTGTCACAATTTTCCAAAGACAACTCTGCCAGGTTCCAGAAGACTGCAAGGCTTCTAGAAAACTCAGTTCTCTGGCACTTTTAGCAGTGCAATACCTTCATAGGGGAAAGGGAGGCAGTTACTTCAAATCTCTGGTACACCCCAGCTCATTTTTTTTCACTACTCAAGACTGCTGAGGATGTGCAACTCTGAATATTGACAGGGCTCCAAACAGCACTAACCAGGAGGAAAACACAACACACTTCAAATACTTCTAATGGGCTTCATAATGACACTTAGTAAGAACTGGCAACAAAGTTTAGGATTTTTATCTCTGACTGACAGTGAGCTACATCTGTTTAAATTATGGATTCTTCAAAACTCATTAAGCATTTTTGAAATGATGGTCTCCTGGTCTCTATTGAGTATTCATGTCTAAGAGTAAAATAAGACTTACAGAACTTAATTTGAATATGGTAATTTGATTTCCTTAATAAATTTTTTAATCAGTTTCAAACATTAATTTACAAAAAAAAAAAAGTGATCTATTTAATTTTAAATTTACAATAATTTAAACCATTTCCCCCCACAATCGTATCTATTTATCTCTCAGTTATACTTTACATCAATTTGAAGTCTTAATTCTATATCAAGATTATATTCAACTGGGTCTGATTTCAGTTAGATGGACACTGCTGTTTATTCATAAGCAGTCAACTACAGTGACAGAGTCTTGATTTTATTAAAGCCTTAAAAATCTCAGTGAGGTTTCTGCAATTAGAAAGCTTAAATGGGGTCCCAAAACAGTAGTAGCTTTGAGATAAGACCCTTTAGACCTCTTTTTTATAGTTAGCATATCAAAACCACCCAGAGAGTTTTTAAAATCAAAGATAGTTCTAGCAGAAAATAAACAGGAATCATGTATTTTTTAAAAAAAGAGAATAAGGCAGGAAAGAAGAAAAGGAGATGCACTTGAAATTTAAAAAAATAAATCCTAGTCCCCACCACCCTGTCTTGACAGGGCAGGTCATTATTTTCCTCTAATTTACTTTTAAGTACAGTGATGGCTTGCATGTCAAAAAGTATTGCAGAGTCCCTGTAGAATCTAGGAAAAAAACATTAGGAAAAATTTAAGTTGGATAAAACCATCAAGATCATCAAGTTCAACCATAAACCCAGTACTGTCAAGTCCACCACTAAACCATGTCCCCAAGTGCCACATCTACACAACCTTCAAACTTCCAGGGATGGTGCCTCAAACATGGTCAGTCTGTTCCAATGTTTCATGACCCTTTGGTGAAGATATTTTTCCTAGCATCCAGTCTAAAGCTCCCCTGACACAACTTGAGGCCCTTTGTCCTTGTCCTGTCACTGGTTATGTGGGAGAAGAGGCTGAGCCTCACCTGGCCCCTAAACCCCCCTTTCAAGTTGTTGTAGAAAGAGATAAGGTCCCCCATGAGCATCCTTTCCTCCAAGCTAAATATCCCAGCTTCCTCAACCACTCCTCATAAGACTTTTGCTCCAGTCCCTTCACCAGCTTTGTGGCCCTTTTGTGAACTTGCTTCAGCACCTCAACATCATTCTTGTAGAGAGGGACCTGAAACTTAATATAGGATTTAGAGTGTAGCCCTACCAGTGTCAAGTACAGGGGGATGCTTGGCTCACTATTGCTGATAAAATCCGGGCTTCCATTGGGCTCTTGGCCACCTGGGTACACCCTGGCTCATGTTCAGCACACCCAAGTCCTTTCTAACCAGACAGCTTTGGGTTGTCATGAGCCAGATGCAGGATCCAGCATTTGGCCTTGGTTTGAAGGTACACAATATCCACAACCTTTCCCTCATCCGGTGAGTGACCTTGTCATAAGAAAAGATCAGGTTAGGCAAGCAGGACCTCTCTTTCCTAAAGCCTGACCCAAAGTGCAGCAAAGAGCAAGGCAGACAAATCTCCTTCTTTACTTTAACTTAGCTGCGTATTTTTCAGGGAAAATAACCCCTAAAGCAACAGCACAGATGCCACACTTCATATGAATAACCCACATTCCTATCCATGGGCTGTGTGCATTCCAGAATCAGTGAAAATGAGGGATGAATATTAACTGGTAAAACAATAAATGACCAGTTTCTGGAAACATATGAACAAAAGTGGAGCAAGCAAGGACAAGGAGAGCTCAATCCTATGTGCTGCGCAGACACTGCCAGTCTAGTCAAAAGGGCCAGCCTGGAGCATGAGTATATAAATTATCTTGGTAAATGGGGATCACCCCCAGGAGCATATTAGCAATATAGGTTTCACTTGTGTTGATCTCACAGTGTTTTGAACAACTAACCAGGAAAGCATTCTTATTCTGAGTAATATGGCTCCTTTAGTCACCACCGAGATAAGAATTCATTAAATACAATGGAATGGACAAGGGAAGTCATAGGAACTTAACTGTTATGATACAGTGATAAGAATCTATTTGATTTTGAGAAATAATTTTGCCGTATTTGGATTTCAGGAGACCTTTTTTCCTTGCATCTCCTTGATGAAAGACTCAAGTGATAAACTAGATGCCCTCTAATTCCATTCTTTTGTGTCAGTTTTTGGTATTTGTTTGTGAAACCCTGGTCTTAAGTACTTATTTGCATTTGTAATGTAATTCTTTAACACTGAGGCCATTTCCAAATGGAAGATTCTGAGATCTATAGCTACCTCTAAAACACAGTCTTTCCCTCCATGCTTGCCAGCAGAAATTCCACACTGATCAGCAAGTATTCTCTTCAACAAAAGTCAGTTGATGGCCAAGATCAGCAGGAGAAACTGTGCACAGCACATCTGAAGTAAAAGCACAACATTAAGTGCATCAGAGCACTTGGAGTGTTGGAATCACTCTAAGGAAAAGAGTCTGCCTATACTGGGAGGGAATGAAAAACAGCTTGGTGGATCAGCTGCATCACAAGAGAACCAGCCACTACCAATTCTTCAGAAAGAAGAAAATAGCTACCAGCGGCCTGAAGAATCCAGCTGGAAGCACCATAATTTGGCTAGTTAGAATGTATAGGCAACAGGAGACAAAAGCAAAACAATATTGAAACTTTTACAAGTTTAGATGTTACTTTAGCTGTTACTAGGAGTCTACTGTATGCTTTAAGAGTGCCTGGTCTCTTGTGATCAAATACAGTCCTATTTTTTGTTTTTATCCATTGAGAGAGGATCCTTGAACTCTGCCCTTCAAAAACTAGAGGGTGAATACAGCTGTAGTGTATTACAGCAAATTTGGCTTTGCTGCCAAAATTCCTTTTGCCTTACATTGAAACTGTTTATTTTCCACCATTTCAAAGATTTTAAGGGGTATGAAGGCAAGACCCATCACTGCCTCCCAGAGTGCTAGACAAATGAAGTGTGCCTTATGAAAATATATTAGCACCATCTATTTGTAAGCACTACCTCACTAATTCAAATCATTCACAGCAGTGCTTTGATTTTTCCAAATCTGGTGTCATTGTACCACCAGGCAAGTTTTCAATGATAATCTAAAACTATGAAACTTTTATTTTCTGCTCTTTTATATTTTTGTATTTATGTTGGCGGACAAACATGGAGAAATATCGGTTGTTTGGCTGCAACCCAAATATATCTTAAAATGGGAAGCACTTAAAAATAGTTCTGTTTCTATGGACTACAATAAACAAGACACACTTTTAAAACAGCCACAACCACAGAATCAGGGAATAATTTAGGGTGGAAGGAACTCCTCTAAGTTATCTAGTTCAACTCTCTGCCCAAAGCAGACCTCAAATTGCTCAGGGCCACATCCAGCTGAGTCTTGAACACCTCCAAGGACATAGATTCCATAACATCCCTGGGGTAATCTGTTTCAGTGCTTAGCATACTTCTGTTTAAAAAAAAAATCTCTTAATATCTAACTGGAATTTCCCATATTCCAGTTTGTGCCCAGTGCCTCTTGCCAAATTAGTCTGTACTTCTGCAGAAAATCTGTCTTTGTATCCTCCAGTCAGACAGCTGAGGACAATGTCTGATCCTCTCTCATGGAAAGGATCATTGTTTGATTACATCAAACACTAAGGTTCCTAGCCATGAAATTCACATTCACAAATACTCTGAATGATGAAAGTAGTTACCATATGAAGAGGGCAACCAAGAATACCTTTCTAAGGGAGGGTGAGATAACAGCCATTTGTCATTTGCAAATGAAGTTCCCCAATTATTTATTTCTAAGTAATTTTATGCCTACACAAGTCTAACATTGCTTCAGAAGAATAGTCAACATGCAGTAGTTAACTGTGCAAAACACAAACAAGCATGTCTATCTACAAAAACCGAACTCTTAAGCTCTCAACTTACATCTTCAAATTACTTTGATTTCAAAGAGGGCAACTTTTCTTAGGTGTATCAACATTATTAACAGAATGCCCACAGCAAATAAATTAGCAAAAACTAATTTCCTCCATATTTCTTTTATATCTGGGGCCATTTCAGTAATTTAAGTGATAGAAAAATTCACAGCCAAAGGAGTATGAGTAGCTGAAATATGCAGCAGGGAAAGTCCTCAATATTGGTGTTCAGCTGAAGGTGGTGACCTGAAAGGAAGAGATGTCCTGTGAGGGCCCAGACTCAGCCCTGTCCCTTCCTGTGTCCTTTCTCACAGCACTCTTTCAAGGTTACTGACATCTTTTCCTCCAGTTGCTATGCACGTTTAGTTTTATTAATGCTAATCAGAAATATGCTGCTCTTTAATGTTATAAACTGAATATACGCTTCTGAAAGAGAATTGTTAGAGCATTTATATTACAAAATTACAAGGTTTTAAAACTTATTTTGCCAGTTCCTCCCTAGTGACTACTACAATTCAGAACTGAATTAATGGGTTGTATTCATTCGTACCTTAGGACCAGTTATGCCAATGAAGAGGTAAAGATGTAGTTATTAGCAATTCCAACTTCTACACATGAATCATTGTAAAAAGGAAATTTGATGCTCATATGTTGCCATCTGTTTCACCTGTTTTCAGGTTGTTTGAGAAGTTTGCTGAAGTTCCACTTCCATTTTATCACTATCTCTTTCACAAGACTCCTTAAACATGCTGGTTAATTTTTTTTTTTTTATTGGACTTAGTAAAATAACTGTCATTATTTCTAGGGTGCAAAGCTGTAAACAGTCTGGATTTAAACTTGGGATCCCATTTCAGTGGTCCAACCCCCAATTCCAGCTTTCATTCTGCAGGTCATTTTTCATTATTTCTTAAAATAAAAAACAAAACTGAAAACAAGAAAGAAAATTGTTGTTTGAAAATAGCCAAGCCTGCAGCTCTGATGGAAAAAGGAACAGGAGTTAGACTTCTGAAAACTTCTTTGGTATGATTTAAAACAACCAACATGGCTCCTTTTGTGGGAGTCTGTTTAATTTTTATTTTAAATGTTAGGAAATTCAACTCCTTTATGTATCCAGTTAGTAACTTAGTTTGGTGTTCGACGGTAAAATTTATAAAATTTGACATTGAACAATTCAACATTTTTGAAGGATATGGACAAACCCAAGCCTATTCACTATTTTCAGTGCATAATGCCCTTTGAAACTCCTTCAAGTTGAATAATTTTTGATAGATTAACACTTCTAAAACAAACAGTGTACAAATTTAAAAATACAAGACAAAAAGTACTTGTTAATAGAACAACCCAAAATCCTTATTTCAATTTAGATTATGGATCAGTTATTTCTAGTAGGATAAAGCTTAATTTTGATCTGATGCCTTTAGGTTCTCCAGGGCCTTGCTCCCCTGGCTTTACTCTCAAAGCTCCTTATTTGTAGTTCTTTTTTCCAGACTGGCCTGGTATGTATTTTTCTGGATATAATTTCACCTGGACAGAGCTGATGAGACAGTGACTGCATCTTGCCCAGAAGAGCTGTCTTTTCAATCCTGGCTTCTTCTCCTGTCCAAGGAAACAAGTCCAAGGCACCTCCACCCAGGCTGGGCTATGAAGAAAACTATATCCTGGCCAAAGAACCTGACAGATTATGCATAAATATAGTCAACAAAGGCAAGCAGAAGACTGTGGGAAGCAAGGGGAGTCTCTCAAATTTTCTAGGTTCTAAATCTCTTTTTTTTAAGCCTTTAAAGAGCATCAGCCAGCACAAACACCAAAGGAAAAATGTGTTCAGGCATGGCCTCATACAAAGGTGGTCCTGTTTTAGAGCTGATCAGCTAAATAAAAGCAGGGACTTTCTTTAGCAACCTCTCCTCAGTAGGAAAAGTTGAACAAAATACTAAGAACTTGAGCAGGTGAATAATTCAAATGCTGTTGGACTGGTTCTGACCATAAACTTCAAATGTATTGAAGCGATTGTTATTAAAGACCACAGACCTTAATGCAGGAAGTTTCTTATTGCTGTGTTCATGAGCAGGCAGTGCATTATCACTGCCATTACCTACTCAGTGGCAGGCAGTGTTTGGCATCACCACTTCCTTAAGCTGCCTTGGACACTACGCTTTACAAACTAGGATGTTAGTGTTTATTACTGAGGGCACAGATAATCTGCTACATGGGTTACTGTGTTCCCATATTGTAGGGACTCATTTCCTACAGCCAATTTGGAGTGTGTTCCTTACATGTGATCACCATTTATTACACCATAATATGGAATTTTTTTTCCCTCTGTGACTACTCATCTGGGGATCTTCTGCAACACTTATGGAGGAATCATTCTAAAGAAGACTATCAAAATAACCAACAGCAAGAAAGCATAAAGTCTACTGTGTTATCATAAGGCAGCCCCAAATCAACAGTTAAAAAACCCTCAAGCAGCAATATACTGAAATTTGCATGTTCATCTGTGTTATTAGAAAAAAATAGGCAATCATATACTGAAATCATCTTCTGTGATACATATTACCTTATTTGCCATAATCCAAACAGTTGAAAGAGCAAGTCTTTAGCTGTGTGTTCTGTAACATTTACTTAGATGATTATAAAGATACCTATGCTTTACCTCCTTCTTTGATTCAGCACATGGTTATTTTTAGGGACAAAACTGCTTAAAGATAGTAGCATTTAGACAGCTAGGAGGATTTACAAGCTGTAGTAACAGAATAAATTTGAAACCAGCATGTACTTCCAACCCTTTTGTTGTAAATTAATCTATAATCTTGGAATCCCCAACATGGCCAGGTATGTTTCAAAATTGTTACCGTTTCTATTTTAAGTCTGAAGAGATGGATCTCAGTCCTTTTATGCACTAGTTCTCACTTCTAAAAAGGTCTCTTATCACTAATGAATAAGTACACAGAGCACTGAAAAACAGATCATCTTGATAAATCCAGGAAAAAGACCAAATTCGATGACTAGAGGTACAGAGTATATTACACAGGAAAGAAGCCTGAGAAAACAGGAGTAATTGAGCTTAGAGAAAAAGTGCATAGATAGATTTGAAGACAGTATCCAAATATATATGGCAAACAAAGCCCTGAGGAAAAGCAGTAAATTAGTTCCGCTCCATATTTGTAAAGAGAAGTGACAACCTGCAGCAAGGAAGATGTCTGGAAAACTGATATAGGAAGTTACATTCTGGAACAAACTGTCTCAGGAATAAGAACAAGGTGGTCAAAATGAGTTCAGGAAGTCCATTTTTGTCCTATTTTTCCTTGTAGAAATGACTATTTTTCCGGTAGAAGGCTGCTACTTTTGTTCTGCACATCTAAGTATGTACCCTAAAGCCTCAAGGAGGGCTGCCCTCCTCAGTGCTCTGCATGAATTCCAGTATCCTACTCCCTATCTCTAACACATAGAACAGAAACAACCAAGAAGGCATGGTCTCTTCAGTATATAGACAAGCATAAGAGAGAATTTCCAGGGAGAAGTAAGATTAATTTTTTATGTGAGAAGAGAAAAATTACTCAGTGTAATAGATTGAGTAAAGGTAACTAAGAGCATCCAGGAAACTGCAAGCTGTTGCCCTTAGCCTCAGCCACCAGGAACAGTCACACCTGATGAACACACACACCTGATGAACAAGAAGGTGATTTGGAACAGTCAGAGCAAATTTACCAAGGCCAGGCTGTCTTGGCAAAGCTTGCTGCCTTCTGTAATGTCATTCCTGGCTTTGCATACAATGGGAAAGGGGTGAACATAATTTACTTCAATTTTGGCACATTTTTCTACAGGTATCCTTCCTGTTGGACTGAAGAAATGCAGACTGGATGCCTACATTACAGGGGAAATGGAATACTGGGCTCAAGGAATAGCAGTCAGTGGTTAAAAGTCCAAAGTCCCTTTTGATACCACTTTGATATTGCTCACGAAACTTTTTCTGGCTCTTGAGCAACATCCAGTGTAATTCTTATACTCATTTCAGTGAGGGAGAAGGTTTTGTGCTTTGTGTACACTTGGGAAAGACCTTGGGTTGGGAAAATAGAAGCAGATGAATTGTCTATAAATGACTTGCGTTGAAATTGAGGGAAACCAAACTAGATGGAGGTGACCATTCAGAAAAAGGTGACATTCTGTTTATAAGTCCATCCCACTATGCTGGGTATAGTTGAAGCAAGAATCTATCAAATAATACACAAAGAGATGGAAATGGAATGGGATTATCCTTTTTCTGAAGTTACAATGGTTTTCCACTTCCAGCAGTGCAACCCTCACATGATCACACAAAATACCTGTGTTCTTTGCTCAAAATAACACCCAAGACATACAGGACTTCAAATAGAGCAAGGATTAATAGCTCTGAATGGCACTTGGCAAAGGTGCTTGCAATATTTGGTGTTAACTTTGGAATAAATTCCACACTTTTTAGAAGAAGACAGATGATAAAGCAATTAAATATCTGAAGCACACATAAGAATTCTTAGGTGGTGTTGTATATCAAATGCTAAACTCAGAAAGAGTAAGAAAACTTTGTCAGTAACAAAAGCAGTACTGAAATATGAAATTCTGTTGTGCTTGGCCAGTTATGATTTGGGCTTGTCAACGGAGTCAAGTATGTCAACAAATCTTTTAACCAGTTACTTCCATTTGGTTTAGAAAGCTGTAGACACAAACAAACAAACAAAATGTAAATTTTAAAAAATTGCCCTATTTAAAAGAGCAGTCAAAATAAAGTGGTTTCACTTATGTTCCTGGTCTCCAAACTGAACGTTCTCACACATGTCTATGACACTTGCTGGATACAGCCCAGTCCTATAAGGATTGATTCCAACTGCACATAGTTTTTCCAGCTGGAAAATGTATCTCATCTTGCACCATTAGATGAGACAGATCTCAAGACTGATGACCTGGCTTCTTACTACTACTCTAAAATAAACCCAACAAAAACCCCAACACATTAAGAAAATCAGAGGTGATTCTTTTAATCTTCTTCTATATTGTTCCACATTCTGAGTTTGCAGAGATCAAAGGAAAGATTCTACAGTTCAAACACATCTGGAGAATAGAAGCAACAAATTGCCAGTACATCTTCACTTTTAAAAAGTACTAATAAATACTTCATAAGTTTAGAATGTATTATTGAATTCCTAAATTTGACAGAAATTCTTTTTCAGCTCTATGAAGCTGAAAAAGATGAGTTTCAATGCCTCTGATGCAAATTGTGAAGTAGAGGCATTGTTAACTCCTCCTAAGAAAACTAAAATATGACGTAAATTATTCTAAATCAGTGGATTACAGAAAATAATGAATGGACACCAAACCTAGTAAGTATACAACATATAAAATAAAAGCTATGTCTATGATTGAGTACTAAGATAAGACAAATACTTATTTTTGATACTGAAGGTGTTTTATCTTTTCTCCCACGTATTTCCCTTCCTACCCAGGACATGGCATAGTGTTTATGTTCTCTGACTATATTTCCAAATTTTTTATCTGTTGCATCACCTACTCTGTTTTCACCATGTTGCCTTTTATTTACAGACATAAAAGAAAGCTGCAGGAAATAGTGTTTCTTTCCAACCTATCTTTCTATGTCTATGCTTCCTTTTTTTAAAATAAATTATCCCACCAGTGTTTCATTAAAAGAAAAATGCCAATAAAGAATACTGTCAGCTACACAAAAGGAAGGCTTATAAAAATTCTGGGGTAGGATAGGGCCGCGTACATCTATGCAAAAAATCATCAGCTAAGCAATCTTTGTAGGCCTGACTTTGCATTTTCACTTGTACTTCTCTCAGGCATTTATCCAAATGCTCATGGAGAATTTATGGTATGTAGGAAGCTATGTCTCTCTCATTACTGATCTTGTAACCCAGTGTGCAGTAGACTACGTTAATTCCCAAGGAATGCTCTCTGACTTAAGAGTGTATTAAGCACATAAATAATGCTTCACGGCTTCAGGGTTTTTAAATTAGATCGTCTTCCCTGAGCCAGTTTTTTTTTTTGATAACTGACAAGTGTTTGAATACTACAAAACAAATTATTGGAAAAAGATCCAGAAGGGTCAGATCATGGAAAAAATTATTCACAATGCCTGAAGTTTTAACAGGGCATAAATGAGATTATCTATTCCCTATATGTAACTTTTCTATGTCCTTAATACTATGAGCAACCTCACATTGCCTTCAAAAAATATAATAATAGCATATGATCTCCCTTGCTAATTGCTGTAAGTATTTCTGAGTGGAAAGGGAATACAATAAACATCTGTTACATTACTGAGAAACTGCTTTCTAAGAATTCATGGCTGTACATTAACAACATAGTAATGCTTTTATCAACTGCTACTTGACCACATTACTAAAATTTTGATAGTAAAAGGGATTGATGAAAGTGTGAAAGATTAAAACAGGTAATTTTTGATGTAATGCATTTACCAAATGAAAATGAACAGGATCCCACACCACCTTTGAGCGTGCACTTGCATGCCTCAGTGTACTAGAGAGTCTGTGTGAAATCACACTTGTGGCTTGCTTATTTGTGGGTAAGTTGAATACAGATTTTCCATTTGAGCAAAAATGCCCAAATCTGTCAGCAATTCAAAAGAAGTTCTTCAGCTAAAATTAATTGCATAATTAGTATTTTAACCTTTTGGGGAAAAAAAATTTTATTTGTGTTTATACTTGACTTGATTAACAAAGGACATAAATTAACATCTACTCCATAGTTCCAACTGAGTCACATCAGATGTATCAGCTACTAAGGAGCACTGAATAACCAACACAAGCAAGAAGACATTCCTACTAGAATTGCCAGTTTTTGTGTTCCTTGTAACTAAACCAAAGAGCAGGAAGGAATGCTGAAGAGATGTACTATTGGTGCTTGTCAGTTCATAGCTAAAAGCTGGTGCTCATCTGTAAGGTAGCAAATGGTGAGCTGCCACTGTGGAGCAATTTCATAGTCATGTTCACACAGTGAATGTCTCAATTAGCTTTATGACAAAAGAAGGAGACCTATTGATTCAAGCTAAATATGAAACCTCACCACATTTACCTGAGTCAGCTCTTCATCAAACTAAGGGAATTCATGGTTCTTAAGCCTGACTGCAGCCGTTTCCCTGACTGTGAAACAAGCTGCACACTGTGCTATAAATAAAAACTCTGCCCTGCCATTTAATCCAACTACTTCAGTGTTTGTGTGAGCCACAGAATGGAACTTCGCCAAATTGTTCAGGTCAGACAGTAGAGTTTTCTTTCTATTATTTGTATCCCAAAGCTCTATGTCTTACCAGCTTTCAGACTATTGCACCCCTGCCTTTGTTTTCAGTGTATGTTTGTGCATGTTGTACAGACACACTGAGATTTCAAAAGAAAAGTGATAAGCGATAAGGTCTGAAAGTCTTGCTATATTCTCAGTGTGCATTTTTCTTGCTCATGTACAGGCTTGAACCGTGGTAATGAGGTAAGCAAATTGCCAGAAAATGTTTTGACTTCAAAGTCAGATCTTCTGGGACATTTCAGGAGTACATATTTGTATTTTTGAACCAACCACAGTTTTATGTGTTCTAAAATTACTCCAAACTTTTACATCACAGAAAGAAAAATTAAAGTGAATAATTAATATAAAGTAGATACTGCAAGCAGCTGACAAAAAAAAGAAAAGTATTTTCCAAATGTGAGTTTAAAAATAATGTTATCCCCAAACACTCTCAGTCCTTTAAAATTGGCCAGCTTCCCAAAGTATTAATTATGTAAACTCATATCAAGCACTCTGTAGCCATTTATAGATTCATAAACTAATGCCACAACTGCAGGTGATTTGAAAGAATCATTTCCCACTCCATTGAATCGTGCTATTCCTGAGAAGATTTTAAGAATAATGCAAAACCATAGAGCTATATAAAAATGCTGAAATAGCCCTAGAAAATAATTCTGTCATAATTTGAGAATCCATTTTTCCATCAACTCTTCAGATTGAGAAATAATATAGAATTACAATTTCTTTTTAAGCATATACAGTGATACCCTAGTGTTAGCAGACCCCATACACACACAAAATAAATAAAAATCAAATCACATGCAGAGGTTTAGATTAACATTAAGCTGGGTTTTTTCAAAGTGGATTTATTCACATGAAGCCCTGATGACTTGTTCATTCAAGGTAAACAGGATTTATATAATAGCCATGGCTACATTTAACCTAAGAAAAAATTGTGGATTCACTTGGATCATTTATTTTTCTTCCAGAAGATGCTCTAAATAATAGCAAATTATTGCAAAGTGATGGATCTGAGCAACAACACTAAAGCATTTTAGAGAAAACCAGATCCAAAACTTCTTTGTATACAGGTTATATTTTATTTACCAATCTCTGAACAAGTGCAGTAAACAGACCTTTCCAGACTGGCAGAAAAGTAGCTTTCTTCTCATAAAAAAAGCATTCCCTACTTCCCTGCCTTTAGGTCTAGAATCTTCATAGCTAGAGCCTCAACTCTTTACCAGCATTTTATTCTGCAGTTCTGAATTGGGGAAGACTGTGCTGATATTCTTAATACAATCATCCTTCTGTAGCCCTGCCTGGATACCTGCACACTTTGATGACATCACTTTGGTGAAGCATTGAGTGCAAAAAACATTCAATCCTGGTGACCATAACTACAATCACTACTTCATGAACAGTAGAAATTCAGTCGGTGGTTCAAAACTTGGCCTGGTTTTTCTTCACCTTGATATGACACACACTGGTTTGCTCAACAGGTTTAGAGTTGATATAGCTAGAGTAAAATGGCACATGATTGTTTTGTTTTGAGGGATGGCACTACTGGAAAAGTGGGCCAAGGCTTTGCCCACGCAAAGGTTTCATTCATGATGCTGCCAATAGTCTTCTTCACAGCCACCATTCTTGCAGCACAATAAGGCAAATATGTATCTCACAAAGCAAACTAGCATTACATACGTGTTGGTCCTGTATTGTAGAAAAAACAATTTTTAACTAAGAACATTTGAACTGAGGCCTGTCAAGTAAGCCTGAGTAGTTGGCCTGTTTCCAGGTTGCCCTTTTGGGAAGACACTGCAGGCTGAAGACAAGGCTGTTCTGCTAATGGTATCTATTTTAGGCTGCAGGCTGTCCAGAACACGAATATCTGCTTCTGTTCTTACCAAGATTCACCATGCCAGTGAGTAGGACTCCAACTGTCTTCTGTAAAAGGCACTAACCAAGAACGCTCCACAGCAACAAATTCATCTTGCTCACAAACAATTTCAAGTCTGTACTTGAATTTCCTCAAGGAAAATAAATCCACTAGGAGCTGCATGAACAGTTCTGACTATGGCAGGTCACTGCTAGCCATTTTTTCCCCTGGAGCAGAGAGAGTGTTTTGTTTCCACACGCAGTGTGTAGTGCACACCTGGTGAGCCCAAACAGTCCAAAGAAGCCTCAAAGCCCTTGTCCATTCACTGCATCTTCAGCCAACAGACACACAGACTATACTATCCATATACTGGTTTGGCCATATTTATCCATATACTATATATTCATATTGTTTATCCATATACTATACATATGCTGGTTTGGCCCAGCAGCAAGATTTATCCTACAGCTCTCCCCTCAAGTGAATTATGTAGTTTGTCCTTCTGGAACAGCTAGATCCAAGGATTATATGAAGAAGGACAGAAAAATAAGGTTCAAAAAGAGATACTTGGGAACACGAAAATTAAAATGAAGAGGTGGAAGGTTATATAGATTACCCAGCAGTGAGATCATTTTGGAAGCGTTCATATTCAGTGGAATTTAATTCTGGCAGAATCCACCCATATGTATCATCACAATGTCACACCATTGCATGTGCCAATATAAAAATGGAATTCTGGTATTACAGATTATCTTTGAACTCTGAAGCCTTTCACTCAGTCCTGGGTTTTGATATATTCATGTGCAAGCCTAGGACACAACTGTCTGCATGATAAGATAACTTTGATTAAAGTAACTGCTATAATTGTTACACTCCTACAGGCTGTTTTCACTTTCAGCACGAATGAGCCAAATTTGCCATGACATAGCTAGTGACTGAAAACCCTTGTCATTCTATTACACCAGATAAAGGATTCCTTATCAAATTTCCTGTTGGGCTTGTCACTTATGTGCCATTAAAAAATAAGAAAAATATTTGTAAAAAAAATTTAAAATATTGCCCTTCTTTTTCCAGACACAACAAAAAAATGAAGTTAAATAATTTAGTTCAAACCAGGTCTTCTTCTTTAGAATGTTTTTTAAAGGTTAATGCATTGTGCATTTTGGAAAATAGTTCCCAGAAAGATGTTTTGTAAACCATGTGGACAGTAACATATAAACCACATGTCATTTCAGTCCTTTTGTGATATTTTGATATGCCAGCTTCATTTCACATTCAAAAAACTTACAACTTTCAGGAGATTTTTCCCTGTCTTATAGTGTTTGCTCCATCACCCTACAGCTACCAAAGGGGTGCTTCTGGCAGGAAGGGAGAGGGCAGCACAAAAGTTTAAGGTTTGGCTGCTGCAATATAATTACTGTGATACATTGAAATAAGTCATTGTTATGTACAATATATTGAATAATACGTTATTTTAACTGTTTGACACTAGTAAATGAAAACACATGCTCTGCTTAGTAAGACGTATTACGTAACATTGCATAGCCAGCAAACTTAGCTAGGAATAAAATTAGTCTATTCCTTTTCTCAAATGTCAAAGTTTGGGAGTCTACTGTAAATAGAGCATTCACTCTCAAAGGGATGTCAGTTATAATTACCTTAAATACAAATATTAGCTAGTAGCTATCTACAATATCGGACCAAACATACTCAGTACTTCCAAATGAAGAAACAAGTCCTCAGTGCAAAGCAATTCTTTTTCCCACTTATACCCACTGCTGACAACTGTAGACATAAGGAAGTTTTGGATTCCTGGTTTTTCCTGCAGGAGTCTGTAACTCAGGCTTTTTCACACGGTCCCTAAGAAATGCTGAGTCCATATTCTTTTTCCCTAAGAGGACAGGAACCAGGAGAAAACTGAATTAGGGTTTTTTGAGCCCTTCCTGGACAACAGAGTAGGATAGGCCTGAGTCCTGGAAAGTGGAACAAGGATGGACCTGAATTCCACTGTACCTGATGACTAATTCAAATGGGAGGAAAACCACAGTGGTCAGAAACATGTCAAAAAATCCCCTGAAAACAAACCAGAAAAACATTCAGACTCTCTTTCTTTTTAGTAACTTCCTAAACCTGAAATTTAATAAGAAGGGATCAACCCCAAATTCTTTTCAACTCTAACAAAGTAAACCAGAACAGAAATATAGACAAAAGCTATCAGAAACAGAGATTGTAGTGAAAACTCACATTTCCATGCACATCTGTGCTGTAACTGGAAAGTCAAGTGACAAAATCAAAACCATGAAATGATGTTTTATCAAACACTAAGAACTTACTCTTCAACTGTTCCTTCAACAACTGTATCAGCTCCAACTGGAAAGATGACAGTGAAACACGGCTTATAAGGCAGTACAATCTTGTGGATTAGGTCCTGTAACTTGTTTATTCTGGATTCAGTGGCTTTGCTTTCTCATCTCTGTCTCAGATCTGGGATGATCTGCTTACCAACTCATTCTCTAAATATAAGGCTTTTTGTCTGTATGTAATTCCTGTCTAGAGAGACAACACTGAGTTCTTTAAGAATGGAACTTTTCAGATATGCAGAACAATAAAAAATTAGAGTATGTTTCCACCCCCACCATGAATAAAGCACAACAGTGTTGAACTGTAGAATCCTATATGTTGGATGTCACTGGCATAATGGCATAATGAGAGAGACAAAAATAAATGGAAAATTTCTAATTAGAAGAAAACTTTAGAGGCTAGACAAAGTTGAATGGACAGCTGCTGAAATGCTGGATGAAATGTAAAATGTCATCTGCAATGGTACCATCATCTCTTACTCTGCTGTTCTGTGATCCCTCACACAATATCCAAAGGCATTTACCGCAGAATTTTGTTAGCAGCTGATCCCCCAGATGAAACACAAACATAATTGTAAAAAAACCACTGCATTCATGTTAAAATACAATACCCACCAGCCTTCTTTTCCCAATTATATTGTCTTTACTAATAATTATTATTATTATTATTCCTCTAACAATTCCTTAATCTCCGAAGTCAAAATACTGAAAGAATTCACTAATAAAGACACTCTTTTGAAAACAGTAATAATATTCTCTTTTTCATCCAAATAAAACACACACTTTTGGAGGTGAAAGTACAAAAATATATGGGAAAAGGGAGCAATTTGTATTCCAGCCTTCTGACCAGCACATTTGCAAACAGTCTCTCAAACAGCTCTGGAAGTCATTGTACTGGCTCTCTTCCTTTGCAGCTGCAGAAGGCAAGATGTTCCTTCCACCTTGAACCAAGAGAAAGGAAATCCCAGTCCATGAGACATAGGGCCAGTGTGTTTCACCTCTGGGAGAGAAGATTTGATCACTGAATTGCAAAGTGCTGGAAAGAAGGGCAAGATTTACTCTGATAACCTGTTCCCACAAGTACCTGCACCACCAGAAAGCGAGTTTGGCTAGATTGCCCTCCTTCAAGTTATGAACTTGATTCCACTGTTCCCCAGAGAGCAAGAGTGACTCTGAAGCCTCAGTTACAGACTTTGGGACTTAAAGAGCACAGGAATTCACTGGAATTTAAGCTTGCATAGCAAGCCAGAGAAGCCTTCCTAAAAGAATATTACCAGTACATATTTTCATTTTTAAAACACTTTAAGATCCACATATATATTTTGCTTACCAAAAAAGTCTGTAGTCCCTATCAAAGAAGACAACGTTGTAGAAGACAATCCCTTGAACATTTACAGATAGCAGCTAAGTACTAATACACTTGTTTTTTCAATGCAATTCGTTGTAAAAAATAACTGGAGAGGCAGCTACAAACAAAAGAATTAGACTGATGTTTCCACACTGTAATGGGAGAATCTTAAAAAAGCTATTTCACTGAAAAGAAATGAAGTTTCCACCTGCAGATTTATGCATTTGGCAAACAGAACGTCACTTCTGCAATGTTATTTTAGGACAGAAAAAAAATGCATGCTAGAGCTAATCTTGCAGTGGATTAGAAGCTTTGTCTGAATTTCACAGTTAGCATAAACTTAGAGCCACTATTCTACAGTAATGAGCAGAAAGTCCAGTGAAGCCACTTAAAAAAGACAAGCACTGGAAAAGTTCCTTCCTTCAGTGTAGGCATTACATACAAGATTCCTCTCTTGTATGTAATTCCTCAACATAATCCTCTCTAAAAACCTTTTTTGATGAAACTGAAGTCTTACAGTCAGCTTGACTTGAACTGCATATCTGTTACTCGCAGACTACACACTGTTCACTATATGTTCACCAGCATGCAGAAAACTCCACACTGGATCCAGAAGATGAGATTAAATGAAAGATACTTTCAAAAGTACATCGTCATAGGGAAGGAAGAAAAATAATGAAATTCTGACAAAATATAAAAGGTCTCTTAAGGAGGGATGGGGGTGAAAAATCCCCTCAACTCCCCAAAATGCCTTTAGGTTTCCCTTCTATGAAAGAAAATCTCCTAGGAAGCCCTCAAAGTGCTTATTTCTTAATGAACATTCTCATAACTAAAACACAGGTTCCTCTAAGTGTCAGTGGCTGCAGGAAAATGCAGATGTAAAATGCATTACAAAGCACAGTGGACTCAGGCAAGCACTTCCACAAAGTGAGAGCAATACATGCAGTACAGAAACAGTTGTGAAATTGCTGCTTTAATGCTGCCAAGGCACTACGAAGTGTTTTACCATCCAGAGAGATAGAGAAATATTCTTTTAATTTTACACTATGACTGTTTTTCTTGCAGTTAGCAATAAAATACTATTAAAATGCCAATGCTATGTGTGTCATATTACCAAGGAGAAGAAGAGATCACTGCCAACTTTGCAAATCTACTGTACTTCCAGACTCTGGGAGGAAGGAATAGTTAAACAAATATTCACACAGGTTTGGAGGGTTTTTTCCTCTTGTATAAATTTTAATCAATCATATTTCTCTCCCTCAAAATGCATGTAACCTGACCTACACTAGTCAATTCCTACTGAATTGTTAAGAATAGATATAAAGGGAAAGTATACATGTTCTTTCAGAGAAGGAACTGAAATCTTCCACCAGCGACACAGGGTGCTTCCAAGTCATATTGTCTTTAAGATATTAAATCACAGACCTGCACACTGCTGTCCTAATCACTATAAAATCATTAAATACAACAACTTTGTGTCATGATACTTCTCACTAGAGTCACAAGCTACCATGAAAACTTTTTGAGTTTATTTTATTCAAGAGCTTTAAGGCTGCTATTATACCTGGACTTTGCCCTTTTCCCTGACCTTCTTTCATCTTGTCTATTACCATTAATCATTCCCATCTCTTTGAAAGCAAATTGCCATAACAAAACAGTCATTAAAAACCCCAAAGCCCCACAACAGAAAAACAAACAAACCCCCAGAAAGTTGTTCATAGCTACTTGCCTCTTGGCAATTTCTGAGTGTTTCCCAGGTTTAGTGCAATATATCCACAGAAAAGAAGACAGACAAATCTTGGCATCATGGTCACAAACCCAACCTCGCACTGGGAATGGCTCTGACAGGTATCACTCTGAAGTACTGCAGCTGCATTTAAGTGAACCGTTCTCTCTGTGACAAGAGGCAGCAACACTTTGACACGAGCTTAGTTTACACAGTGGGAGGAGACAGGATGACATCATTCACTCCCACTGCAAAACGAGAATTAGCATTAAAAAATATTATCAGGTTCCCCCTGCAATAATCTTCGGGGGTTTGTTACAAGATCTTTTCCACCACTAAAGTTAAGACATTACGTTTTATTGCTTACATTTCATGAAAATAAAATCATGAATATCAAACTTTCTATTAATGGAAAACTGATCTGAGAGACATTTTCACTGTTTTATCCAAGAAAGCTGGACTTAAACTGCAAAAACAGTATTTGCAGTACTCAGAGAGCTTTTTACTATATTGACCTCAGTATTTTTGCAATCTCAACATTTTTCTTAAGGTTAATTCAGGCTACTTGTGGCTTTCATCCAGGCAAAATAAATACTAGTTTAATTTGACATGACATTATAAACAGGCATTGTAAATATTTATTCAGCAAAAGAACTGGACTTGAAAAATCTAAATGTCATTTTTTCACTTGTATCTAGTGCTGGCAATTTAAAAATACTTTATAATTTTGCTTTCATAAGTGTCTGGTGAGTCAATGGGTACAACACACATTGAAAGTAATAAAGAAACGCTTCTCATTCCAGCATGATCTTCTCACCAGTTACATAACTTTAGGTAGAAAAGAAATTCCATTTTTCCATTAAACATTAAAAGCTGCTGCATTCCATGTTTACAATGAGCCAAGTAAGCACAACATTTGGTCCTACTCACAAGTGAAAAGATGGGAAGGAAAGGGTAAAGCAGAAGAAAAGGAAGCAGTAAGGAAGAATATAGTTTCAGTGTCTGGAAAAGTTTCCAAAGAGATTAAATCTATGCAACTAAGTGGTGATCTCTCTCTTGCTCTCCCTAAAAATAAAAACCCCAAAACCAAACAAGGAAAAATCCAACAGAGAAAACCCAAAACATTCCCCAAGGAGAAAAAAAACCCAAAAAGACCCAAAGGAAATCTAACCAAACCCAAATCCAAAAGAACCATCAACAACCAAACCCAAACGTATCTCTTATTTACAATAGGTGAAGTTCTTCAGTATGCTTGGTTTGCTCTCACTCCCTGCTTAACTGGACCTGACATTAATCTGCTTCCATAGTGTTTGTAAGCAAGGATAATCACAGCACTCGTACCTGGGTTAGAAACTAGTAGTTTAAAAAAAAAAAAGGTAATATCTTGAAGCATACAGGAGCATTTCTTAAAGATCGGATTAATCACATATTTGAAAAGACCCTGTGTTTGCTATAATTCAGAAAGAACTTCACAACAGAAACCACCAATCATTGTCTTAGAGACAAACCTGACGATTTTCAAGCTCTTCTAATCAATGTGGATGTTCCAGACTCATCATACTATCTGAATTTGGACATAAGGAAACATTTTCATTATTCACTAGCTCAAATCTGGGAAGAACAACTTTTAGGTCAATATTCGAGACAGACCCCGAAAAAGCCCTGAACACTATTACCTGAAGGGTCTTTGGGAGAATATAGATCTTGAATATGAACACTCTGAACAGGTAAATGAAACAGGTACAATTTGAATGAGATGAGAAGACGTTTGAAAGGCTGTACAGTTAAACAGGAGTCTCACAAAGCACTACACCAAAAGCATGGAAAAGGGCAGAAAGATGATACGGAGAGCAAATAAGCCATTCTTATTGATTTTTAAGTTGAAGTACTATTTTCAAAAATGCTCCAGAAAACATATTCTATTTTTTCCCTTCAAAATTAAAAAATAAGAAGTCAATCATTTGATGCAACTGTCCCTTGGGGGGAGTAATGGGAAAAATTGTTCCATGGTCACACAGAGCTCTCTTTGTATAGTGTAACTGGACTCTCCTATTTGTCTGATGGCAGATTTTCTTTCCTTTAAAAGATTACACAACACCTTCCAAAAAAAAGGCATGAAGAACAACTTCTATTCAGAGAAATCTCAGTGAAACAAACATATTAATTATTTGCTTACCTCACAACTTCTCTCATAAACAAATATAATCCCATCCCTGCTTTCACAACTACTTGCTTCACTGCTGTCACTTACATCTTACTTCTTCTTCCTTGGTGAGCTATCCAACCATGTCTTCTCTGCTTAGGTGTTCCATATAACTATTTAACCTTCCCCTTGAGACCTTGGCAGACTATGCAGGTCCCTTTCCCTCTGATTCCTGTAGAACACAGCTCTTCTCAGCCCAGAGTTCAAAAATCCACGTCAAGATGCATTTTCTTCTGTCTGATCAAGGATATGCTTTCTCAGGGACAACTTTGGTATAAGCAGAGGCAAGTGTAGCTTTCCATTAAATATATGTCAAGAGTATAAATATCAGTTATACAATATTCTTTTATAATTTTCTAATATGCTCCCCTCATCTGCATCATCCACAGATGATAAATAGATAACTGATTTTGTACACTTAGTTTTTTCAAGTATTAACCTTTCATAGGAAACCTATTCTACATGAAAAATGAAGAAAAAAACCCAAACAAAACCCCCAGCTTCTGCTTTCCTTTTTCCTAAATCCTCCTGGCATTTCAATGGATGTTGACTATTGCAGTGCAAAACTAAACATGGGAACATAAGGGAGTTCCTGGGACTTCAAACATTATCCTGCCCTGCTGGATGCTTCCATAATGCTGTTCTGGTATCCAATTTCTCCTCTTGTTGGAGAGCTTCTTCACAATCTCTGTTGAAACACAGAGAGAATCTGATTTCCATTCACAAAGTTATCAAACCCAGCACATTCCTCAGGTTTATCTCATTCACACAAACCTGGAAGTACATTACCCATCCATGTCTCCTCAGAAGGAAAATATTAAACAAAGAAGATTCAGTTAATGACAGTTTTGTGTTACACCTTTAACATAAAAGGCAAAAATATTGAGCCAAGTGCAATAATGAAAAGTTTCAAACAGACCAAACAGAAAAAGACAAAATCTCTGATCCTCTAGTGACTCCTCCTTTTCAGCACCAAAATAATGTTCAAGTAACAAAGTCAAGTTTACTTGCTTGGTTAAATTGATTCTCTGTATGATAGATTTCAAAAACAGAGATTCCAACAAGATAGTATCACAGCACATCTGGGGGCAAAGCACAGCTTTTCTACTCCTGTTTTAATAGTTCCCAGACTGACATGTGCAATGAAAAAAAAGTATGGGAAGAAAAAGAAAAAGTTGGAGGGATGGGAGGAAGAGGAGCAGGAGACAAGATTTTACATTTTGTTTCCAAATGCGAATATGCTTTTGTTGATATTTGGGCTCTGTCCCAATTCACCTATCATTCCTGATTATTTTGACAAGGAAAATCCTAGGTGCCTCAACTCCTTGCTGTTCTAATTTAAAGCAGAAACATTGAACAAAGAATAACCTTAAAGAACAAAATGATGTCTTCACTTTGAAAAGCACAATAATGCCATGTGGAGCTTTCCAAGAGTAAGGACTTAGACAGAGTACACTTTGTCTTTTCTGAGAACATTTCTGGTTGATACTGTACATTTCAGCAGTGTTTGTCAGTTATTGTGAAGTCTCTTTTTTCATAAAATACGCTATATAAATGTTAATTATAATTTTATTTCTTTTATATGTGACTCAATTATTGGACTCTTTTTATTGCAAATATCATGGGACCGCCTCTAAAGGCCTTCAGGGAAAAAGAGATGCCAAAAATGATTTTTTCAGGTGTGCTGTTTAGAGAAAAAAAAAAGAAAAAAGAAAAAGAAGAAAAAAGAAGAGAAAAAGAAGAAAAAATAAAATCTTAACTCTACTTTATAGAAGTTTGTAATTACTTTTTTTCCAATACTCCATTCTCATTTTGAGAAGAAAATATTTGAGCTCTCGTGCTATCAAAAATATGGGGTTCACACGTTAGTCTATTAGTCAAAGGTAAGACACATTCATTTTGTAGCATAAAACACAGGGCATTCTAGTGTCCTTATCCCAAACTGATTCCAGATTTCCAAAATAATGGGATGTAAGACAAAGTGAAAGGAAGAAATTCAGTGAAAAGAAGTGGACAGAATAGCTGGTTCTTGTGGTACGTTTTACATAATTCAAAGTCTTTTAGCACTCACTCATTTGACACTTGTAATTTCAGACAGTGACTCATCTTTTCTAACAGGCAGTGTATTTCACCAAAATTCTATGCCACATGGAGTGAAATTAAAAAATCCCTTTTATTTAATTTCTCTGTTAAGCATTGACTTATCCCTTTGTAATGCAAATAACCTGGTACACCCAGTTCTGCAGTTTTAATAACATTATCATGACCTGCCAAATGAAGAACCAACACAATTCCAGGTTTTCAACAGTGCCACTCCTCCTTGTTATCAAGACTTTGCATTATTTTATTTGGGGCATATTTTGCCTTTAAAAATTATTGTTTAACAGTCAGGTTTTGACTGAGTCCAAGGAAGAAGTTTGCAAAGTGTCACTAGGCTCCTGGTACAATCCACATGGGGGAAAAACATTTTTCCCTTATAACCAGTCTAAACCTCCTTGTTTTAGCTCATGCCTGTTTTCTCTCATGCTCTCACTACACAGCAATGTGAGGAGCCTAGCTCCATGTTCTTGGCCACAACTTGGAAGACACTGTAAGGGCTGCTGTTGGGTTCCCTTGTCCTGACTGAGCAAGTCCCATTCCTTCAGCCTGTCTTCACAAGGCAACTGCTCCAGATCTTGACCATCTTGGTTGCCCATCTCTCATACTAGCTCCCATTCATTGTCCTGAATTTGGGGATGGGGTGAGAGATCAGGACTGGATGCTGTCAAGGTATGTAATTCCCCCAGTGGTGAGTAGTGGGGGGGAAATGACTTCCCTCAATATCCTGGCCACGCTCCTGTTCATACAGCCCAGGACACTGCTGACCTGCCTTGCTGCCCAGACCCACTGCTGGCTCCTGTGCAGCCTTCCATCCACCAAGATCCCCCAATTCTTTTCATCAGGGCATCAGTCAGTCCCCAGCCTGTATCATTGCAGGGGTTGCCCCCATTCAGATACAGGACTTTGCAGTTGTTTCATGATGTCCCTGTCAGCCCATTCCTCCAGTGTGGTGAGGTCCCTCTGAATGGCAGCCCTGGCCTAAACGGTATCAAGTGATCATCCAAATTTGTGTCACCTGAAAACCTGACAAGAGTCTCTGTCACTCCAGGTTACTGACAAAGATGTTAAATGGATAGGCCCTAAGGTAACCATCTATGGTGCTCCACTTGCTACCCTCATCTAGCTAGTGTATGATCCACTACCCTCTTGAGCCCAAGCATCCAACCACTTACTTGGCCAGATAATTGATCAGTCTTTGTGAACCACTGTGGTAGATGTGCACTCCATCAAACACATGATGTGTACCACAATTTATATTTTAAAACACTATCAAGAAACCAGCTTCTTTAAGCAAACACTCAACACATCAAATGGGTTCCTCACCTGAAGGCTTCCCCTTCATTGTTACATTTCAACAGAAATTAATCTGCTCAGCCTCATCAAGCCTCTAGAGCAAAACCTAGCCTTTGAAGCACTATGTAAATACTATGTACTGAAGACACTGCTTCTGACTGGGAAGAAAACTACCTTATTCTCCTCTTTTATCAACATATCTGTGCCACTTAAGATAATTAACACAATTACAGCCTCTGTATTATTGGATTACCCTGGAACATTCCTTCCAAATTTCTTCTGTCTCTGCCTTTCTCACCATCATATCTCTAAAAACTTATCACTGTCTGCCTAATCACGGTCTAATTAACTTGAAATGCAGGCAAGCAAAGAGCAAAACACAAAAAGGCATGTGACAGTAATGAGTATTTAACAGAGTAATTGCATGAATCAAAAATATCTTAGTATATATTGATTTTTCCTGTGATTAGACCGAATTTTGGATAGCCTAAATTATTCTTGATTATAATTTAATTATTCTATACATGCTTAAAATATGAGCAAAGATTTTAAGCACTAGTCCTGTATCAGATTGCTTTGGAAGATGGGCTCCATAATCCATTCTATATTGAGTCTTGGTCTTTCAATACTCCATTACAATCTTCCTTTGCAGAAGTCAGCACCTCCTGGTCTCTTCCAGTCTCTTTCCACAATATGTTCTGATTTGTAAAGACAATGTAACATCACAGTCCAGATTAGTGAACTCAGATGTGAAGTCTGGAGTCTATTACTGTGCACTAGGATAGGGTACAAAATCATTTATACATTTAGAACATGAACGTTGATGCCATTGGCAATTCGATTTTGAAGAAGAGAGATCTGTCTGTATCACAGATCTGCAGAAGCCCTCACCTCTGTAGATAACAATGAAGTGCTAATGATTGACATCTCTGGTGTTTGCCAAGTTATATTATAGTGGGTTTGTACAGGAATAAATACCACATGCCACAAGTCACATCACGTATTTGAAACAGATTCGGTTTATTTTGGATTTTTGCCACAGGACAAACTACTATGCCCTTATGCTGCTGCTTCCTCATTGCTCAGCCACATTCTAATCAAGTACTTCTGCCTTCCATCTCAAAGAGATATAAACACGCTTCCTTACTTCTCAATACAATCCACCATTTTTCACCGCTGGCTCTCTCCCCAGCCAGCCTTCCCAGCGCTCAGCTCCCGCTGATCCCGCCCCGGGAGATCCGCGCGCTGCCGCCGGCGGCCACCAGGGCGCAGCCTCGGGACAGCGGCGGGGACAGGTGGGGGCAGAGGGGACAGCGGGGACAGCGGGGACATTGGGGACAGCGGGGACAGCGGGGACAGTGGGGACAGAGGGGACAGCGGGGACAGCGGGGACAGGTGGGGGCAGTGGGGACAGTGGGGACAGCGGGGACAGGTGGGGGCAGTGGGGACAGCGGGGACAGCGGGGACAGCGGGGACAGCGGGGACAGCTGGGACAGTGGGTACAGTGGGGACAGTGGGGACAGCGGGGACAGGTGGGGGCAGTGGGGACAGCGGGGACAGGTGGGGGCAGTGGGGACAGGTGGGGACAGCGGGGACAGCGGGGACAGTGGGGACAGCGGGGACAGCGGGGACAGGTGGGGACAGTGGGGACAGTGGGGACAGTGGGGACAGTGGGGACAGGTGGGGACAGGAGGGATAGCCGGGACAACCGGGACAGCAGCGGGGACAGCGGGGACAGTGGGGATAGTGGGGACAGCGGGGACAGCCGGGACAGCGGGGACAGCCGGGACAGTGGGGACAGTAGGGATAGCAGGGACAGTGTGGACAGGAGGGATAGCCGGGACAGTCGCGGCAGCGGCCGGCGGGGACAGCGGGGACAGCTGGGACAGTGGGGACAGTGGGGGGACAGTGGGCACAGTGGGGACAGGAGGGACAGCCGGGACAGCGGGGACAGAAAGGATAGCCGGGACAGCGGGGACAGGAGGGACAGCGGGGACAGAGGGGACAGGAGGGACAGCCGGGACAGCGGGGACAGGAGGGATAGCCGGGACAGCGTGCCCGGCACGGCTCTGGGCCAGCAGCCGGCTCCATAGCGGGTGGCCGCGGAGCGCCCTGCAGAGCTCCCAAGGGGTTGGCGAGCCCGGTGGAGCACCAGCAGGAGAACGAGGTGTGCCCCGACACAGCCTAGTCCGTGTCCTGTCGGGAGGGGAAGGATTGGGAAGGGTGCTGCTGCTCAAACTGCTCCTCTGTGTACCCACACGGCGACAGCGACTGCTCCCAAACCCTGCCAGTTCTGCTCGGGGGTTGCACTTTTCCCCTTTTTATTTCGTGACGCCTCCCAACATAAACTCCAAGGACATAAAGGAGACAGAATGGACACCAAACTGCTCCTGTGTCAAGGCAATGCACAAAAGCCTACAAGGCTGTTGCCTGCGCTCTTTTACTTCAAATAGTAACATTTATTCTCCCCATGGCTACCGGCCCAATTTCATCACAGAAAAAAAAAGTTTGAGTTCTGCCTCAGTACAGTGAGGGCACTGAATTAAATGCAACTCAGTGCTGAATCTGGACCACTCCAGAGACAGCAGGTGCAGCCTTAAACTGTGCTTATTTCCCTGTTCACTCCTCCCTTTCTCTACACCAATCTTTCAAATATTCTGACAAAAAGCCAGGGGAAGCCCTGCAAAAACTAGAGCAAATAATAAAAACAGAACGCTGTTAACTTTTATGAAAAGCAAAGTCGTCTCAAAGGTGTATGGAGCAAGATGAACAGACTCTTAGTTTTATTAAAAGATATTATTTTCTTGGCATAAAAAAATTAGTTCATTGGCTAGGATGCACAGATTTGATGAATGCATGCAAAGACAGGAGGGAAATAATTCATGTTTTTTCCTCTCTCCTTATGAGTCATTTTGGCCTAAAACACATCTTCCAGAAACTTTTTGGCTGAGTTGGGCTACATTAGTTTGCACTCGACATCAGCAGGCTTATCTAGGTCAGAATACTGTGAATAACATTTGAGTGCCATTGCTTGTCACTACTGTGCACAGAATTTAAACATACAAAACCCACTATGAGCTACACACTTCAATTTAAGCTGAAGAAGGCAGCTAATGAGCAACAGAAACACATTATGCTAAAGGACACAGCACATTTATTATAAAGAACATGTACATACTAATATGAAATTCATATATTTACTTTTCATAGTTGTCCTCTGTATCCATGGATAAAAAATTAGGAAGTTATATTATATGCAGAATAAAGTAATAGTTCATGTACAATTTATTTGAGGAAACTAATCCTGGGTTTAAAAATATTTATTATTATTGTTATTGTTATTGTTATTGTTATTGTTGTTGTTTTTGTTATTATTATTATTATTATTATTATTATTATTATTATTATTTATTCTTGGAACAAGTATTTATCAACTGTAAATCTAATCAAAACAGCTCTGAAACATTACAGACAAAGCACATTATCTGTAGAGGAAAGGGGCTATGTTTCACTTGAAAAGATGAACAGCAACTGCACATTTCTGTCAGGTAGCTCTCAAATGTGTGTTGGAAGATTTCTTTTACGTCCGGGACTGTGCTTAGCTTTAGCAAAAAGCTAAAAAGAAATGGCTTTGTACAGTCAAATAGTGCATCAGGCCTAAAATCCTTGCTTTAGGTTCAAGACAGAATAACAATTACTTAATTCTGGTCTTAACCTGGTTCCATGGGCCAAATGTCCAGCAGTGGTGTCAAGGGTTGACCCAGGCCAGATGTCAGGCACCCACAAAAGCCACTCACTCACCCCCTTCCCTCTTCAGCTGGAAAGAGGGGAGAAGAGTTAATGAAGGGTCCACGGGTTGAGATAAAGACTGGGAGATATCACTCATTAAATACCATCACAGGCAAATCAGTCTCACCTTAGAGATGTAAAGTGAATTTACTACTAGCAAAATCAGAGCAGGATAATGAGAAGTAAAACAAGCCCTTAAAAACATCTTCCCCTCACCCTTCCCTCCTTCCCAGCTCTACATCCTACCCCAGCAGGAGACAGGGAATGGGGGTTATGGTCAGTTCATCACCTGAGCTTCTCCCACTGCTCAGGGAGAGGAGTCATTCCTTTGCTGCTTCATGGCATGCCTCCCACGGGAGCCAGTTCTCCATGAACTCCTCTGACATGGCTCCATCTCATGAGCTAGAGCTCCCTGTGACCTGCTGCAGCCAGAGTCCATCCCATGGAAACAATGCTCCCCAGACTGCTGTTGCCTGGGCCACTCTTCCATGGGGTGCAGTCCTTCAAGAAAAGGCTGCTCCAGAATGGGAGCAAGGGCCCCTCTCTCCACGGGTCTCCCACAGGGTCACAGCCTCCTCTCAGACATCCACCTGCTCCAGTGTGAGCACCTCCCTCATGGGCTGTGGGTGGACCTCTGCATCCCTGGTGGACCTCCCTGGGCTGCAAGGGGACAACCTGATTCACCATGGTCCTCACTACAGCCTGCAGGGGAATCTTGGTGACAGTGCCAGGATCACCTCCTGTCCTTCCTTCTCCACTGACCCTGGTGTCTGCACTGTTTTTCTCACATATTTTCACTCCTGCTCCTCTGACTGTAAATAAAACCATGCCAATGTCTCTTTCTTTTGATTTCCTCTCAAATCTGTTACCACAGAGGCCTTACCACCATCTCTAACTGGCCCAGCCTTGGCCAGTGGCACGTCCATCATTGGAGCTGCCAGGCATTGACTCTGCTGGGCACAGTGCAAGCTTCCAGCAGCTTCCTGCAAAATTATTGTTTCTGTATTTTCAGAGAGAGGTTGACAGCACAGAGTAGGGCAATTTTGAAGCATTCCTGAATCGAGAACAGAGTGCCAGATGACCCTCAACTATGAATTCCTGTTTAATCACCAGACAAATACTTTACTAGTTTAGTAACTGCATTCTGCCAGTTTGCATCAGTCATAAAATGTAAGGATGTTCTCCAAGAAAGATTCCTCTCTCAAGCCATTCACCCTTGGTGCCACTGCAGGCATATGAGGACTCTGAGCATTGTGTTCATTTTACAGCGTTGACACCTGGCTGCAGTCACTACCAGTTCACCACAGAGAAGTTTGCACAGGACCCTGACCTGCTCTCAAATTATGAAAACTCACAAAATACCATTAAAAAAAAAATCTTCTGGATGACTATTATATAAAAGTCCTCATTGTCAAGGTACAAGGAGTCACATAGCAACCACATACATGATTATCCCCTAGCCTAACAAGAAAATAAGAATTTTGGGATACTTCGTGGATGCCAAATTATATTTGTTCCAAATAAAAATATTAATACACTTGCATCAATTAATATAAAAATTAGAAGTTTTTAAATAAGCTCTGTATCTGCTACACCAATGAAAAAGTAAAGTATTCAATAATGAGAAATACTAGTTGAAGACATACAGAAAAAACATTAACATATGCCTGCTCACCATTGCATAGATTTTCAATGTTAACCTTGTAATTAAAAGTAAATGAGAATATGGAGATAATTTGTGGGTTTGCTTCATTCATGTGTTATCTTTTCCTTCAGTTTCACACTGCAAATATCTTGCTATACCCTCTCCAGTGCTCAGGGGAAAAAAAAATCCCTTTTTATTTTAGTCAAAAGCTACTTACTGGCTTTCTGTGAGAAAATGAATCTCTGTATCTTAACTACAAATCTGTACATTCCAGATCAGGAGCAATAGTAGTCCTCAAATGGACCTAAATCTCCTTTCACTTGTAGGCACATACCTATGAAATTGGAAACATATTCTGATCTTGCATGTGCCATTCTTATCTTTATATGCAGATGCTGAACATGCTTTTGCACAGAGGAGCTTTAAAAAAGAATTGACAAACAGAGGACATTTCCTACTTTGAGTGTGGAGTCAGATAAACCATCAAAACTTACAAAGGAAAGAGAACCACTAGGTAAGAAAACTCTTCAGACTGTAAAGGGAGAAAAGAATTGCAGTGCCACCATTTCTTCATTTAATTTGATGAGAAAATGAAAAGACAGATGTGCAATATAATTGGTATTCAAAGAAATTATGGTTTGTTCAAACAGAATGGATCCCATATCTCATTACATGATGAAATAATTTATCAGTTAAAGCAGTCTACGTGCTTCCCTGTGGATGAAAGTTTCCCTAGCCAACTCAGGAAAGTACTCAAAACTTCAAATTACTAGTAGGATATGTCTGGCCTTTGGATAGTATCAGAGCAGCTAAATAGCTTACATTCCCCTGTATAATTTATAACAACTCTGATAATACCAGGAGATTTGGTTTAGAAAATTTGGAACATAAAAGGGCATCAAAAGCTCTCAGAAGTCTGGAAACAGAACTCCTGGAATGGCATAAAAATGCTACAGAATATCATAATGCACATTAGTTTTGCTACTGTACCAAATGACAACCCAGTCTTGGCTACTGGAATCATTGAGTAGATGGAGATAAACCTTTTGATTAGCTACACATGGCTATACAGGCACTACTTTTGTAACAAACCTTTCCTTTAACAGCAAAATGTTCTGTCACTGCCACGTCCTTAAAAATGTGTGTGCAAGGATGAGTCAAAGTATTTAAGAAGAAAATCCCACAGTGGTATCATGCGAACAGTACAAACTTGGAGTAAATCTACTGAATCAACTGATTCTTAACTCAGTATTCAAGATGTTGGCTCACCCTCAGTGAATCAGTGACAAGGAAACAAGTGCTGCAAGTGTAGAGCAGTCCCAAAAATAGAGAAAAACAGCAGAAAGAAAGACAACCTCTTGATACTCTCAGGGTATGCTGAAACCAAAATTAGCTCAGTCTTGGGTCAGAGGCTTCTTCCCCCTGCTCCCCCCACCTCTTCTATAGGAGAACTGAAAAAAGTCAAACATGACATGGACTTAATTCGCAGAAATTCCTCAGGCATTGGTTATGCACTTTCCACAGATGTTAGCTGTTTTCAAATGGAAATTACAGTGTCAGACATCATTTTCTCAGAAAAACAGTTTGAAACTCTTGATCAGAAGAGATTTAGCTCAGTTTCACATGAGTCAGGGTGAACAATTTCTAGAAAGTCCCCTGGGAACAGCATTTGGATGCTAAAAGACAAAAGCTCTTCCAGCAACATGACAATAGAAAAACTAGAAGTATCTTCTGTAGTGTGCATGTAGGGGAAGGGAATGGTAGGAAGAAGTGTATGGGGACTATAAGGATTTTCCAAAAAAGCATGTGAGAAAGCAGCCAATAAACTGACAAAGCGTACAGCATCACTTATTTCACAAACAGCATTTAGTCTCTAAGGTACAAAAAGGGTTTTTTTAGCTTTCAAAACAACGAACAAAGCTGCCAACTGTTACTCAACACATTATCAAGCCAATGGAGGGAAGGGGTAGGGGTGGGAGAGACAGAGAAAGAGAGAACTTTTAAACTTTTATCTTCTCCAACACTGATCAAAAGAATGAAGTCGAAAGTAACAACTTCAGGCATAGGTCAGGGTTCTCCCCTGCAGGGCAATCCATGGCTGGATGAATATTAAAATCAGTACACAAAAATGTGCATGAAACAACTGCCTTGAGATCTCCATATTCAAAATGAGTATTAGAAATATATCCACCTGGTTATGTAAGACTAAGTTAATCTTTTATTTTCATTCGTCTTACCTTTTCCTTTTCTAAAAACATAGGAAAAATTCTATTTAGTCACCAGCATGTCCCTTACATGCTCTACTAACAGCATTCATTGGTTGCTCTTCTTTATTGATATATGGGCAACAGTCCTTCTGTTGCATTATGAAATTTTTCTTACTTCCTTTTAACACTGTGATGAAGAAATTTGCTATAATAGGCAGATTTCTGTAAAATAATACTTAAAATCATTAAACTAAACATTTTTAGGTCTTAATATTCACATATTCAACATATTTAGTTCTTTAATATTTACCTTGCGGGTTGTCAAAAGTCAAAACAATCCTAACAAACTGCAGCAAAGATGTCCTGGATTTAGAACATAACAATTAATTCCCTCTGCCTTCATCCAATGAACAACATCAAAATACTTGCAGTTCTGGCTTGAAACAACTAAGGCTTTTGCAAAGGAACTATTCTCCTCTGACCATGCTCCACTTCAGTCCCGTTTCTCAAAAATTAGGGCAGACACATTTAAGACACTCAAGTTCAAATGCTGAAAAATTCACAGGCATTCAGGCAGTTTTCTGTCCACCTCACTATCCACTTACCTAACCCATAATCTGTCATCGGTCTATTAGGATTTTACAGGAGACAGAAGGAATCCCAGGCTGTCCTGTGGTTTAAGTAGTGTCTGCAGTGTCCTTTAAATGGCAAAAAAGGAGTTAGAAGTAAGTAGCAGCTGAATTAATGAAAACAGACTGTATTGATCTCTGGTGTGAATTCTGTTACCTCTTTCTTGATCCTTGTGTCCCTTGTCTGATGTCTATCTTACAAAGGTATTTGTGGGATTTCGGCTCATTTTTTCTCTTCCTAGATAAATTTTAAAGTTATATAAAAATATACAGGACAACTATTGTTGTCTCAATATGCTTCTGTTGGGAACTTTTTTTAACAGTCTTAAGAGAAAGCCAGTAAGGATTTGGCCAAAACATTATCCTAGTGTTTACTACAGTAGTGACTTGTCCTGTATCTGGAGCTTTCCTGTATAACTACTTCTAATAACATTATAATAACATGAATACTATGAAATGCTTCTGAAAATAAAGTTTAAGTTACCTCTTAAGGAAGATCTTCGAAAAGAGAGCAGAAAAGTCTAGAACAGGTTGTTAGAGTCTCATGAGTTTATGTATTTGTGAATTTCTATATAAAGAGGAGGGGACAATGCTGATTAAATATTTACCAGAAACACAATGGAACTGATGAGCTAATCATGCCTAGATGCAAGGAAGGCTTTACCTCAGCAGAATAACTGAGTGTATGTAAGTCCATGAAGCCTGACAGAAGGCATCCATGGATGCTGAGAAAGTTGGCTGATGAAGTTGCAAGACTACTCTTGAATATCTTTGAAAGGTTGTGGTGATCAGGAGAGATTCCCCACGATCAGAACAAAATAAGAAAGGAGAGAAGGAGGATCTCGGCAACAGGATGCCAGTTCACAACAACGTGATGGAGGAAATAGACTTGGTAACAATTTCCAGATACTTGAATGCAATTTGGAGTAGTTAACATGGATTTATGAAGGGAAAATCATGCTTAATAAGCCTAAAAATCTTCTTCATTGGTGACTAGCTTGATAGATGAGGGAAGCCTGGCAGATGCTCACCTCAACTTTAGTAAGGCTTTGGACACTGTCTCCTGGGATTTCCCTCAGGTAAGTCCCAACCTGAGGGACTGAATTTGCTGAGATATTTGTTATAATTTTTTTTTTCCTTTCTTAGTACCAAGTTACCTGCAGTACCAAGTTTCTGGCTGTAGAAGCAGGTGTTGAATTTTAAAATGCTGGAGTTATAAAATTATGGGTTGTTGAGCAGTAACCTGCTTAAGGTTCCACATTATTATCCCTCATGACTCACTATTCATGATGGACAAGCTTTATAGGTGATCATTAACTCTTCTCCTACTCTAAAGAGAGATACTAATGAGAAAGTAGTGGCCAGGAACAGGACTGGTCCAAAACTAATGTCCAGGCTGTCCCCACATGCAGGTTCAGGTGAACAGAGGATGGTGTAAATGGCTCTGCTGGCCTCAGTCTATTTCTAGAACCTGTCTTCCATGGTGCAGGGCTTACATGCAATTCTACTATGCACACAGACAAAATCCATCTTGTCAGGAAAACATTACAGCACTGAGCACTTGTGGGTCAAATACCTTGAACAAACACCATAGGGAGGAAAGTCAAAGCAGTAGATCTCTCCTTGGCGTTCAGATCAACGTACAGCTATCCTCTGCTCTTTGGTGCAAAGGAAGGAAGAAAAATGAAGAAATAAAGACCACCATTTGGGACTCAAACAGTAACTGGACAGGACCTTTCCACTGAAAAAACCTTCATAAGCCTTCATTTTCTTTTACTGAAAATTGAAAATGATTTGCAATACACAGGAGGTAAGGCCAAATGATGAAATAGTCTCTTGTCTTAGAGACCATATGTCTGCCCATAACAACTGTGATTTTGTTTGTAAATGTTCTGCACACCAGTCCTGAAATTCAGTATATGTTGTGACTAAGCTAGACAAATGCCAGAATACTTGTATGAGATTATACATACACGTGACTCTTATGCAGGCTCCTAATGGGAACAAGAGGAGAATTTTGAAAAGAAAAAAGTAAAAAGCTGAACCATCCTGAGGAAATCTGATAGCAATGAAGGAAGGCAGGGGTATCAGAATATTTGCCAGGAAACAAGCGATTTTTTGTACACACCCATTATTACATCAGCTGTTGTGCTGCAAGTCACTATTAATGAGTTTTGGGTAAAGTGGGTTTGTCCTTGACTGAGATGATTCCAAGCTTTATAAGGGCTTCCTAATTCCAAAACTGGTGCTCAGTAGCTCTAAAATCAGTGCATAAGAAAACCATCAACAGTAAGTCATGAGGTGTAATAACGTGGAGTCTTAAGCAGGTTACTGCTCAACAATCCATAATTTTATAACTCCAGTATTTTAAACATCAACATCTGCTTCTACAGTCAGACACTTTGTACTGCAGAGAAGGCTGTCAGGTCTAAGAAAAAAAAAAAAAACGTGAATAGCAAACATCTCAGCAAATTCAGTCCCTCAAGCTGAGACTTAAAGGATTCTAAAGAATTCTGAGGGTTCTGAAACCAGAAAGACACCCATGTTAAGCTATTCCAGAAATAATAAGACTAACAGAATCTCGTGTCAGAAGCTAGTGACTTGTTACTAAAGCAAGGAACACTTAAAATCAAAGCACCAGTTTCAAGATCTCAGATGATGCGAATTTCATTGTTAGCAAAAAATAAGTTCTAAAGGATGCAGAGATATAGGTCTCTGTCTCTTTTGAACCTGGTAATTGTCAGCATGAAATTGTTGGGGAAAAATATGTTTCAAAGGCATGCTTAGTAAATGTTGACCATGTATGAACTCTTAATTCCAATACCAATGCCATTTCAGAATTCCCTTAATTCTCAGTGAGAGTTGACCATATCATAAACATTAATGCTGAAGATACTAATTTACAATGAATGTGCCAAGCCAATAAGGAATTAGAAGAGAATATTCTTATAAAAATACTTCAAAGTTTGAGGCTTTTTGCTATATTCTTCTCTGCAGACAGGGTTTGCTAAGCATGGGTATGATCACTTATGGCAGTTCCCTTACCCTAGTGTGAGGGTTTCTTTGTAATGCCCCCACCAGAGTATGATAACACAGATGTAAAGCAATGTGATATGAGAGACCTCACACAGCTTATACAATGCCAGACTGGCAAAATTAACAGAATACAGAAATTTAACATCTGGCTGAGCTGACAAGGTCAGGAATGAGATTCATTCAGATTCATTCCAGAGATCAAAAATGCTTCTGTAATGCAAAGATCCCATATAAGAGACAGGTTTCATCTGAACCTTACGAAAACTGTGCCGGTTTTATTATTATAAAAATAATAATAAAAAAAGGTTCCAAACAAGACTTTAAGTCACAGAATGCAAGAAAACCATCAGGTGCAGGATGCAGAGTGGTACTATTACAGGTAAAAATACAGAAATTCCATCTCTCCAAGAAAATGTTACTGATTAAAAAGCCCCAAAAACTCAATGAAGAAAAATAGCACTTTTTATTTCATAAATACCAATTAATTTGATGCTTGGAGCTCCAAGCAGTTTACGCTTTCCCCTTCAGTCTTTTCTAGCACATTGTGAAACATTGGATTGGGTGCTGTAGTTACTTCTTCAGGCAAAACATCCCAATGTTCATCATCCCTGCATCTTTCCTTTGAAAAGTTACACCTCTGACAAGCAGAAGCAAAACTAGGGGAGAAAAAAGGTTTATACTTCCTCAGGGATAGACTTAACTCAGGTTTTGTAGCTTTTCTAACCTTATTCAGTTGGCTTTTATGATAAACCACCAGACCCAATAATTACAAAATCTAATTATCAGGGAAAGAGGGGGACAAAAAACCTCCAAAGCACTTCTTGAGCAAAATCAGGAAAAAAAACATTAGCATGAGACTCCTGGTTAAGTTGCCACACTGCATTTTACAAGACTTCCAAAATAGCTACACCATGCAACATCATTTATATAACATGAAAAATAGCCCAAACAGTGTTAAATACTGATTTTCAAATTAAATAATGATTTTCAAATTATTATTTGCAAATATTACTGCCATATTTTCATATTTTGTAGCACATTACCAAATGTTTACAAAAACTACAAACTTCGCCTTCTCAGAACACATAATTTATTTATTACACATCATTAAATACGTGCCTGAATATAATTTTGACTGTGTTATTCACCCTGAGGCCATGCACTCGTAACAAAATAAGGTAATTATAAAATCACATCTGATCTATGGCTTTAGATGAAATACACGTTTCTCAATAAGAAATTTTGGAATATAGCAAAATTCTAGCACAACATTTTGAGCAATTTCAATGTGGAAGATTGACAATACAGGATACAGCATAACAAATATTTCTGCATGGAAACAAAAGAGTGTGCCTATGTACAGGGTAATTGCCTATGTACACAGTTACAAAAAGAGAATACTTAGGTAAATGGACAGGTAACCAGGTAGGGACTTTATTACACAAAAGCTGGATTAATTAGTATTAGTTTGCCAACTTAATAAATCAGTAATAGCAGCAAGGGTCCTCTGCCTCCTTATTTTATTTAATGTGTATGATAGTCATGAGAGGATCCTACTGTTCCTTAGTCACTCTGCTGGATGGCTTGCTCTCTGAAGGGAGCAAATAGAGATGGGACAGCTGGAAGATAAAACATACAATAATGAACACTGAAAAACCCAGGACACAGGAGCATAAAAACAACATGAAAACTAAGAAGAGAACTCAGAAAGAGATCAGAATTTTTTTTTTTTTTTGGTACAGAGGTATACACCAGTTGATATCAATGTTAATTTTGAAGAAATATTTCAATAATATGGTGGGTTTGAAAAATGCAGGGAAGCTTTGACACATTCATACACTGCTCCCTGGAACAGTTGCCTTCACTTGCAGACAGAAACAACCTGTGCACACAGAGAAAGAAATCTCTCGGCTACATGTCCTTTCATTCTTTTCCTGCTTAGTCTAAGAAAATACTCATGGTGAGGCTGTTAGAACAAGTTCATTCATCTTCTTAAAAGCGTTATTTTATTAAAACAAAATACGGTGGATATGGCTTTGAGACTGAAGAATACTTACTATATTTTTGGCTAAAGAATTAGAGATGAGTCAAAAGGAACTTCTTGGCAGCGCCCTGCCCCAAGCAAACAAAACAATCTGTGTACTTTACAAACAAGCTCAGGAGGAAGATGCTGCTTGCTTGTAACTCCCTAGATAATTTAGGACACGTGCAGAGTTTACACACACACACACACATTCTGATATTTCCATCAGAACCTCTGGTGAACAGTCACAAGTTGATTCTCCCAGCTGCCAATGGGAGAATCCACCTGGTTCAAACACTGTGCTAGGCACAACACCATGGTGTCATTTTTTCTGAGGCATGGTATTAATGCTGGGTTAAGAATTCTCTGACTGATTCTCTGTTACATTTTGCATTAGAATCTGTCACCAGTCCCATAACAACACTCCCACTCTCTGTCTCTCTGGTGTGCAGAAAGCCAAAAAGAAGGAAACAAACTAGATGGCTCTTTTTTAATCCTTCCCCCACAGACAGCCAAACAATCAAAAAACTCCACTTAAAATCTTTACAAATCTTTTCTGTGAACTACACAATTGTCCTTTCCAGCTTGATCACTTCCTTCTCCTCTCATATTCATTAAATGCATGTGTTTCCAATGAGACATCCATGTTCTAACCAGTTTCAAATATGCCACATACAGAGAAAGGAAGCAGAGTTTTGCTAGGTTGAAACTGCAGAAAGTTCCTTTCCTCTTCTCACAGAATACAAGAATGTCCTTCAGTCCTTCTGAATTAAAACAGCTTCAATCAGCAGCATCAATAATAAAAACTTTTTTTTATGCAGTCATGGAGTAAAGTGATGCCTGTCCAAGCTCGTGGACATTTACTCAATATTATGTTATATAAATTCTACTTAAAAATAAAGTTTATGTTTTCCTAAATTTCTAGTGTGGAATTTTGTCCAATTACCACAAGAGAACTATTTTGTCAGTTGACAAGAAAATATCCTTATCTTAGTTATAATAATTGACAATTAAGCCACAAGGATCTTTTTAGATGGTCACATGTGGTCTTTTTTTTCTCTTAGGCTAAATTAATTTGGTATTGCAACAGTAAAAGTCAGGAAAATTCAGCTTACTGGAAATTATTCTAGCAAGGCTATTTTTTGTGAATGTATTTAGGGGAAAACATCAGACTTTTATGTGCTTGCACAATCCTGTAACCCATGGCATACTCATGCACAGTGCCCATAGTATTTAGAATCACCATCCTTAAGTGGCAGGTGTTCTCAAAAGCAAGGGAATTCATTTGTGTATCTTCTTGACTCAGGAATGACTTACAACTCCACTGCCTAAAAGTTGAGAATTGGAAAAAAAATCCTGTCTATTGTGCTCAAATAGAATTTTTTTGAATTTTTTTTGAATTTTTTTTTTTTTTTTTTTTTTTTTTTTTTTTTTTTTTTTTTTTTTTGTCCTAGCGGATGTGTTTGACACTCCCTCCTTCTGCAAGTAAAGCAAGCCAGATGAAAAGCAAGGGAAGAACACTGTGTAACATTGTTCTTGATGAACTCTAAGAGAATCAATAAAAGCAGTGGTCTAGTCGGAAAGTCTAGCCATGCTGATTAACCTGAAAGGAGCAGGCACTTCACTGATAGTTTTTCAAGCACCAAGAGGATCTTTATTACACAGATTAAATAATATTCCTGCAAAGCAAAGGACTGGAAAAACAAAATTCACTTTGTTTTGCTGACATTGCTGAATGCTTATCTGGCTGCTCTGTCACCATATCTTGTTTAGTCTAACATGAAACTACTTTTGCCAGTGAATAAAAATCCCTATTCAAGCATTTTGACTAAGATACAATCTAAAAATAGCATTTTCTCTCAGATATAAAACTCAGAGAGAAAAGCTATATTGAAATGAACAAGAAATTAACACCACAAAAACTCACATCTGAGTAACATTCAAATTTCTTCCCAGATATTAAAGCAAATTTTGGCTTGGTCGAGTCTACAAAAAGCTGCAATCTTCAAAAAACAATGTTCAAAATGAGCTGGTCATTGAAAAGGCCCCACATTCTGGCTGTGTTTGTGGACTGCAATTCTGATGAGCAACAAGACCTTGGCCTGTGCAGAGATTTGCACAGAGAACAACTTTAAAAAATTGCAAAAAAGGTAAGATGAAGACCTTAAATAAAAGTGCATACTGAGGCTAGTGTTTCTGTCTTGGAGGCTTGGGCTCCTTTTGAGGAAGATATGAAAGAGATTTGCTTCTTTCAAAGTTTATTTTCAGGCTTGCTTAATAAAACTATTAAAAACCAGCAAGATATGCAACCAAATACTTCAAATAATATAGAAAATATGTTCATATACTTTGTTTTAATGACCATGCCTGGCAAATTTGGAAAACCTGTGTTTCAATAGAATAATTTTAAAGTGAGTAAATTTATCTGATCTCTAAGTAAAGCTGATACACAGAAGACATTTTTTCGTCTCCTTTTGTCCACCCACTTTAGGGATTTGTTCGTTTGTCTTTTTATGATGATTGCTAAGTTGCAAACCCCATAACTTCCTCATCTTTCATATTTTTAAAGTAATACATATGACAGAAGCAGAAGAGTTTATAATATATTCCCAATTATTCCTAGCTGTCTACATGCTTCTTGTATGGGACAAAATATATTTTGCTTTCCAAAAATTTTTAGTTTTGTTCATGCGACAGAGAGGGCATGATATTAGAAATATTGCATTAGAAGTCCACAGCAGGTGAGCTATCTTCATCATTAATTCAAAACATTATGACTTCTGTTCTGTTCATTGTAGAGGTAGTAGCAGTTCTGTAAATCAGTGCCATTCACATCCTAGAGAATCTTGGATTCAGCTAGTTTGGGCAGGGAGAGAAACTACATATCCAAACTAATCTAGAAAAAGTTTTCACATAAACATGCCTGTAGGAACACCCTAAACAACTAAAATTTATTGGGAAACTCTTTGGTCCCCAGTACTCTGTCAAAGTCAAAATGTTAAACCATGAAGCAATCACATATGTCAAAAAATTTGGCCTCTGCTTTAAAATGCATAGTTTGCATGCTTATTCAGAAAATTACATTATTCTGGATATATACTATCAGCAAGAATGATGATATGTGTTTAAAAATCCCAAATAAATACAACTATTTATCCAAACATAATTATGCATATACATAGGTACACCAACAACCACTTTCCTGTGGAAAATGTACTCCACTCCAGCTTTAGCCTTGCATCAATAGGGCTTCCCTCCTTTTAGCTTGCCTCAACTTTCTACAGTTTTGTCTTCAGCAGCCCTGTGAGACATAAACCACATATTTATAACAACCATTTGACGATAGGGGTGTTGTTTGAATTCTTGCACTAATTTAATTTGAATTATTAATGCTAATTTTATCTAGTTGCACATGATTATTCTCTCTTTAAAAGCAGGTAGCAGAATTCCAGATCATTTGCCTCATCACCACTGCAGCTGCTAGCATGTCCTACAAGCCACAGCAGAGTGTGCAGAAAGCTTTTCACACCAGTGCTGTTAGCAGAAAGCTGCAGATCTCCACCCACTAGTATTTCCTGACAGTACCAACAGCTTCAGTCCTAAACTAAGAAGGGTCAATTGCTAGAATAATCCCTCAGTTCAGAGATTAAAGCCCTGACAACGTAATTCCATTGCTATACAACTTCCACATGGGGAAGGAAAGAACCTTTTGGCAGAGACCAAGCACTTTCCAGAGTAAAAATGTCATTGTTTACTTCTTCCCTTTCAACTCCAGGCAGAGTAACCAAGCCTGCTATGCTTGGACAATTGCCTGGTGGTGTGATCAGCCTGAGGCAAGCAGGAGGTGCTTGAAAGCTCATCCAGATCCATTTGTGATACCACAGTTTATTTTCTATGTAAAGAACAATTGACAGTTACTTCAGTTGATTTTTTGAGGTTTTTGTATTTAGATAATCTTTTGCACTGTTTTCCTCCAGCAGTGCAACTAGAGGAGAAAATATGAAAGTTGTTCTTTCTGCTGTGGCAAAGACTCAGATGCACAATATTTGGCCTAGCTATAGTTCCAAAATATTCTAATGTAGACATAGCTTTTACTGGCAAAAGAATACTAGTTAATGTCACAGTTTGCTGAATTAGGCTGAGCAGTTTTTCAATTATTTATACTTTTTCCATTTCTACAAGGTTTCAGCTGTCCAACAATTTTCCTAACCCAAGTGTCCTTTAAACAAATATGCTCCTCAGCAACAAAAAACAAATCTGAAGTCAGGCCCAGATCCAGAGTAAAAATTACACCATTTAAAGTCACTTCCTAAAGAGATGGCAGGACAGAGGTAGTTTTTTTTTAACAGAGTATGCCTGTATCTCCATTTCTACTTTCAAGATTTGTGTTAGGATCATTTTATTTGGGGGGGCATAATGATTGTCTCTCATAAAGTAAGTATTTCCACATTAGAAACATTTTACTTGTCACTCCTGAAACCTTTTAATTTCACCACTGAATATTTTGGGTAAATGCGTGTTGCCAAATTGCAAAACCAACAAGATGCTTCCCCATCTTCTCCAATTATATTTTTCAAGATAAAGCACAGGTGCAACGATGATGATAGTTTTTTGACTTTAGATAAAATGTTAGTGAATGCTGACAATATCCTGAATTTGTCTAAATAGTTTGCACTTTTGTGTTACTTGGCACTACCTAGAATTTGGAAAGGTACATTACAAGAAAAAATACATGTAACCAAGCAAACAAAAGGATTTTCATTTAAGGATGTCTCTTTCTTGACAGAGGGGTAAAGAAAGGGAGGATGATCATGATTTGAGTTGGTCTCTGTAATACAGAAAGGACTCTTTAAGCCACTAGAGCCTTCCACTACCAACTTCTGGGTATTCACTACATGATATACTTCTATTTCTGAGTTGATACGATGTTTGAGTGGTTTAGAAGGAAAAACAACTGTCAGCTGTGCAAGCAGTTAATTTTTGGTAGATTTCTTTAACTTTCTTTGAACTGGAGTCAAATCTTACAGTCACAAAGCAGTGAAATAGAACTGGGGATGTCTTGAGACAATGAAACAATCAGAAACAATATCATATGTCACTTCTGAATATTCATATGAATTAATTAACCTATTTATCAGGACAAGAGGAGTATATAGGCAAAATATGAAATAGGCATTCCTTTAGCATATAGAACATTCAGGCTATTTCAAGAAGAAACTGCAATTCTAGGAACCAAAGAAGTGAACTGGAACTGTATGACAATTTACTGATAGTGGAATAATAGGCTTGGGAATGACAAGCTCTGCTGTTCATAGAGCAGCAGAAACTGTCTTGAAGTGAGTCAGTTTGAAGTTGCTAAACCAAAGTCTTCACCACATCAGTGGCCAGTAACTGAAAGTGTAATAGAAGGCCTAAAATGACAACACAGAATTATATTCCTAAACTCACTGTCCTCCTCAAGAGTGTTTTTGAATACCCTCTTCCTGTTCTTCTGCTGTACAAAACAGTGTGGTGGTGATGGAGAAGCTACAAATTCCAAAAGATTTACATATTCAAGCCTCATCATTTCCTTACTATTATGTCCTGACAGTATGGAGCATTAAGTTTTTGAACAATCTGCAAACATGCCCTGAAAAGTTGATTTAATAAAAATAATCAGAAAGGTAATCAAAATGATACCTGTCTAGGATGGTAAAAGACATGTCACCTAACACAACAGAGAATTGGACACATGGTATCAAAATCTTGGAACTAATGCTTCTTTGCATCTCCAGACCTCAACACAGTGAGCCTATTAAAATAAATTCAAACGTATTTTGGAAAATGCCATTCACAAATTTTCCTTAAATCAGATCACACAAACCAAGCTGAGAATAACATCTCAATCATCTCTCCCGGCCAAGCCCTGCACTAGCTCTCCAATCATTACTCATCAGCCAGCACCCCCTTGGTTCACAGCTGGGAGAAGGTGCATATATGCTCTTTAACAAAGAGCTATTACTACAAATGGAAAACCCACAAATTCCCAGAGGCACGTGCAATGTGTGTCTCACAAACCACACCCCTCCTGACAGAGCACACTGCGTTCAAAGGCTCACAACTTCCTCAAACACCACTTCCCCTCAGAGCATGCCAAAATAATGATCCCAGAAAAGCCAACACTCACATGAACTTTTAAACTGTGTTTTTAAAAAGAGCACATTCATTACTAAGTTTTTTTTTTGTCTTGCTTATTTGTAATGACTGAAAAAATACTGAATTAAACCACAATGAAAGAAACATAACAGGAATTACACTGACTTGATTACAAATTTAAATTCACAAGGTAAAACTAAACACCATTAATACCAAATGGAAAAAATTAACACCTTGATATCTACTTTTATCTACTTAGAGAATATTATCTGTAATAGTGTCCTTCAGCTTGTGTTCCTCAAAATACAAGTATAAGTTTCGGAAAAAGGAGACAAACTAACGCAACAAAATGTGCTGATGACCAAGTTACACAAAGCAGCAAAAAAAGATGGTTGAATGAATAAAAATCATTAAGAAAGAGACAACAAAGAACATCACTGTGCCTAAGCACTCTATAAAGCACAGAAGGTACTACTGATGCAGCTGCCTCTGCCCCATGCCCCACACTCAGCAAAAAGGAGATGGCAGAACTGAAAAGATAAAGAAAAAAAATTAACAGTGAGCAAAGTTTAGAAGTAGATCCCACATGAAGAAGAAATAAATTTCAAAATAAATGAGTAAATAAGCCAACTAAAAAAAAAAAAAAAAATCCAAAACTTTTCAGCGGAGGAAATAGCAGCTGAAGGTTCCTACATTAAAGATATGTGAATCAGTAGTGGAATAGTAAAGGTGAATGGGAAGTAATTGTTTCCTTTCTCCCTAATCATGAGGCCAGAAAGCATTGAACAAAACTTTCAAGGGCAGAAATGAAACATGCCGCTTGTTTCTTTTTTTTTTTTCTCCTAAAATACGTAATTAAAATAATAGTATGGGATTCAAAACATAACATGCATATAGCAAATTCTCTCTGCTAGTTTCTCCCAGGATGTTTACAGAATCATAGTATTGCTGCAGCATAATTTATGGACAGCAATGTGAGCACAATATATGCTCATAACAGATCCATTTTCTTAAAACTGACCAAACTTTTCTTAATTCAGACCAAAACTGGTACATTGGTCCTCAGACAGTTCTGGCACGCCAAGTGCTTCGAAATAGTTTTATTCCTTGTGCTGTTCTTCCATGTTTGATCTGGTTTGAATTCAAGTGTACCGTGGACAGTAATAGTCTTAAATGCACCAATTCATTATCATTATATATTCATGTACTAAATAAAAATATCTACTGTCTAGGGGGGAAGATGATTAGATTGGAGGAAATCTTTTTACACAAATCTCATAGCTGTTCTATGTTCTCACTTCTAAGGGGTTCTAAATAATTTCCCAGAGTAAGAAAGATTAAGATGAAAGAATACCGACAACATACAGAAAAAAAGTACAATTGTGAGACACAAAGCTGTAAGTTTAGGGAATATGAACAAAATCAGGAGGATTGTTTTCATACCCTGAAAAAATACATATAGTGGATTTTTACTTTCTTCTTCTGGGATGGGGAGTGGCATCCAATCCAAAGAAAGCTCTAAGGAAAGTCTTAGAGTGTATCATATACCTGAACCCTAAAAAAACCCAAACCTGACCATTTAAAGCAACAGTAATACCGGTAATTTCAGTATAATTTTTCATTGCAAAACTAAAAAACTAACAACCAGCTATTTGTGAAATGTAAATAACCATGGGTTTTAGTGATTTCTTTTTTTCTTGACGTTAATTAATTAATATATGTAATCTTTTTCCAAAAGTAGTTTCAGTTTTGGCAATTGCACATTCTTAATAGAAAAAAGAAATCTAATATTCCTGAGAAAGTCTGGATAAAAGGTAAGAGCACTTCACATCAAAGAAGGAATAGCAGAAAGTAGCTTTAATAACTGCAGTACTTTCTATGGATGATTCAGAGAAAAACAGTGACAGAAGCTTAAATAAAATGCAGAGCAAATAGTTGCCTATTGCTACCTACACATGAAATTCTTTAGGGGAGGGAAACACCAATGGAGCCAGTTCTTTGATACCAAAATGAAAAAGCATAACCAGGATAACAACTTGTACCAGTTGTGAAAGATCACACTATACACTGTATTGCTTATGATGCAATGTGTTTTTTGTAAATGGCAGAGAATTTCCAGAAGACACCACAATTTATTTTTTATACAGAAAATGTTACTTGGGGCTAGTTACAAGAACACTTGCCAAAAGTGGATACCAAATGGAAGTAATTTTGAATTAGCCTGAGATCATCAAAAATATCTCACTTCATAATTGTACTTTAACTCATTCATGAATCATAAAGTTAGCATTTCAAAACTACTCATCTATGCAGCAATCAGATAAATAGAAGTGGAATAAAAACTGAAAGATGCATACCACCATCTTACACACTAACTCCTGAATATAATTTTATATAAAAATTCCCTTGATTTTATAAAGGAATTTTGATTCTAGAGAATACATAGTCAACCACTACAGAGTTACTAACAACTGGATTCCACATGCATAATGTTAGTTGATCAAACTACTGAGGACAAGTCAATTCTCTATGCAAATTGCTGTGAAATATCATATACCATTTATAATTTTTGTTTTCTATAGACTATTTCATGACAGCTACTCATTTTTGAAACATATACACACAGTTGAACTATTGCAAATCACATCCTCAAATTTTGAATTTTCTTCAATCTTATGAGCATTCTCTCTTACTGAGCATCATAAATGTCAAGATGACTGATATTTCTAATTTCCTCATGCACATATTCAGTTGAAACATTTGCATTTTTACATCCCCTTTAGATTAAATTAGCCTTGTGAAGGACCACGGCAGAGGTACCTGGTACTGTTGACTGTGGAACCTGGGCTGTACAGAGTAACTGGAAAAAACTACACAAGAAGAAACACAATTAACTTTCAGATTACTGGTGGCAGTAATCTGAAAGTGAAGCAGAGCACTTCCTGACCACAGAGTGGAGAACTTTGCCACCACTAGCAGCAAAGTTCTCCACTCTGTGCTCAAGAAGTTCTAGCAGTAAATTTCTGAGAAGCAACTTACTATATCATGACAAAGGGAATAGTAAAGATCTACTCCTGGGAGACTGTGACAAAAGGAAGGAGATACCTCCAGAACAGTGTTGATGCACCAACGAGGGACATTTTTGTACATTTCATCTCCCCTGTAAGTAATCCTAAATTACCCCAAGGCCACATTGTTTCTAATGTAACCGCAGTTGATACCCACAGCAAATGTAACCTGCAGCTCCTGATTCTTTCTTAACAACTGGAAAAGAGATGCTAGGCTCAGAGATGACTGTGGACAAGAAACCAATGTAAATCATTTAACTCTGAGACTCATCTATTTTATTGAAACACCCTTTACTGAGGAGTCTGAAGACTGTGTCAATCTCCCACCAAGGACACCAGAGTTGTAGAATACAGTAAGCTATGTCACGAAGAGTGAAAATAGCTGTGGTTTACTTCCACAACATTTTAGAAGGATATGAATTATTGAAGACCTAGGCAATAAAACTAAAGAAAAATAAAAATACATAACACTCTAATTGCAAAGCATATCTATCAGTACTACAAATAGCCATTGCATTTTTCTATATCTACAGATGTACCAAAATCTAATCAATCTAAGCAGATGAACAATGCCAGGTTTCATTTCAGAACATTTAAACTTAATACAAAAAATAGCTTTGTCATTAACAAATTGTGTTTATAGTCATAACATATGGACTTACTACAGCGGACAGCACTGTCCAAAAAATCTAAAGTTAGAACTGACACATGAAATAATAGAAAAACAGAACAAAGGAGCAGCCTCACCCCAAAGAAAAATTCAGCTTAAAGAAAAAACAGACTAATCTCAACAAAAACAGATACTGATAAAAATGAAAATCACAGAAGTTTCAGACTGATAAGCAAAGCAGATGTGAAACTCAACATCATATCAACTTATCATCTGTTGTTTGACCCAGTTAAAGGGGTCATATACATCCATCTCCCTTTTAGGAATTAAGACAAGAACTTCACCTAGTCAAACAGCAAACCAACTCAGCAGAATTCCCTAAGAAATATTTAATTAGTATTTTGTTTTCTTTTTCATTAGTGTCTGTTGCGCATCATTACAATGACTGGTAAAATGAGACAGAAACAACAATCAGCTTAATCTAGTTTGGAACTGCAAACATTTAGTTGTTCTCATAATTATGTGAGTTTTGATTTGCATGGTCTATAAGAAAGACTAAAACTAAGACAGCAACCTAAATACATTATTTCAGACAAAATTTTACAAAACTTTTATCTTTATAGCCATTTTTTTCAATTGACACTATAAGTGTATACAGAAATGACTCCCTGTTCTGACCTAAGTACTAAAAGCAATTGCTCTACATATCAACATCTGTAACAGCTTGCTGGCACCCTCCTCAAAATCTAGGGTGGTGCAAGGGAAAACAATACACAGTCTACTCAACTCGTGACTGAGCTTCATTTGTTCAGCAGCACTGTGACTACATAAGCCTTCCTAATCAGTACAAAAATAAACAAAATAACAAAGAGGAGAAAAAAAGACAATCTGTGGCACCTGTCTCTACAATCACTCAATGCTAATAATTCAGTTCACTTCTCAATGTTAATTTATTTATCACACAAACTGATTATTTTACTTCCTATAGAGGAACTTACATGTGCTAGCTATATTTTTTTTACTACATCTAATTAACTAAGTCTGTAGAAAAAGTCAATATACTTCATAGTTTCATATTAAGGATTTAACTTATCCTAGAGTGAGAGAGGTCAAAAACCTCACTTGACTCATAGTACCCTGAAGGAAAATAAGCAGAACTAACGCATTCAAACATTAGATTTTTGGTCAGCAGTCCAGACTTTGTTTACCAAACCAAATGAAAAAAAATTACAAACCCCAGAAAAAGACAACAAACCAAAACCAAAAATATGCCTCAGTGCCAAACCAGAGACTTTTCAAAGGATTTCTTTTTTTCACAACTTGCCACAAGAAGAATTACAGTTTCTACAATTTTTCCAAGTCAAGATTAAAATAGTTCTCATAATACAAAAAAATAAGGCGTTTGATCCACTTGGTGGCAGATACAAAACAATATGCAATATACTCAAATACCTAAACTATTAGATAAATATTAGACAAATAGCTAGACCAAGCACAGCCATGTTTCAATGCTTAGCCACACGTTACATTTAAAAGGTCTGTTGAATTTTCATGATGCAGGACTCTCAGATTACTGGTGAAATCAGTCAGAGTACATGGATTAATGTCTTTTTCCATTAATATGTTTTGCTGAATACGACATTTGCAAGAAGATACACGTGCATGAAGCTGCACATGACACATGAGAAGGTATAGCAGAGAAGCTGATACAGAAAGAACAAATTCAGAATTTAGTATGAACTCTTCCAGCATGTCTGCTGACAGTACTACCTGTTTAATGCCAAGTTTAATGCCCAACCAATTCAGCTGTTTATTTAGCAAAAGCTGCCAACAAAGATATCAACACCATAAACAGTAGTTACTTGTGCAGCTTGGAGAGCTGCCCACTGGGAGTGGAGCTGATGCAAACAAGACACAACACAGACTATGAAACCAGGCAGTTTTCGACATAAATTTGTATTTGCATGGGGTTTCATGGATGTTAGTGCTATTCCAAGGTTAAATGGGATTTCAACACTCCAAGCTGCAGTAAAGCAATTGTTAATAGATTATGGATGTTCACCAGATATAAATCAGTAATTGAGAGTATTGAATTAGTCCAGTCTTTAACTTACAATTGTTAATTCTTTGCATATACTTCCATACTCTCCAATTAATGTACTGTCCATATCTATTCATAATGTCTCATTTTCTGTCAGGAACTAGCTATTGATTAAGTTCTTTGAACATTGTCTCAAAACAGTCCACACAAGCACAACATGCTATCCAACTCCACATGCCAAAGGGAAAAACAAAAAGATTACTGCATAGCTTAGCCTGTAGGAAACTGCGATGGTTAACTCTCACAGGTTAAAAGTCTTTGAGGTCTTAAAGATTCAAGAAGTTTTGACCATGGCTGGCACCATATTAGATGTGTCAGAGAAATTAACCAGGACAGTCCTATCTGGGAAGTAAACCAGTACCATACAGACAGCTTAGAAAGGAACAACACAAGAGAGAAGCAGAGGAAAAGTTTGCCATTAAATGTTGAGCCAACAAGTCAGCGCTCAGACATTCCACTTTGGGCTGATCTCTTGCCTTTCTTATGGGTTTTATTCCTTAGGGGCTTTTTTCTATCAGTCCAGCATGTCAAGAGAATAAAGTTTAGAGCAGTAAGAACCAGCCATCAAGCCTTGGAACCTTGAGCCCTTCCCAAAAGAAACAAAACCTCTATGTTATTTTAGAATTGCTTTTATAAACAAATGATTTTGCAACTTAAAAAAAAACCAAAAAAAACCCAAAAAAACCCCCCCAAAAAAACCAAAAAAAACCCAACCAAACAAAAAAACACCAACCAAAAAAAACCCCCAAAAAACTCAAAGAGCATACCTTAAAATTTAAAGAGAAAAAACATAGAAAGAATAGCATCTTTATTAGTTCCATCAGTTCTCAAAGAAACAGTCTATGGTAACAAAAATAGAAAAAATTTATCTATGTGCATAAATTCTTCTGTCACCAATTCTTTCTCCTATCACAGTATTTCCAAATCGCTGTACATCACCACACCAAAATTTCCCTGAAAACTGAGCTATTACCTAAAAGATAAAGGTTCTGAAATTATTTGAAAGCAAGTTGGGAAATAGAAAAATATATCACCTCTTACTCCTTTTGGAGCAGCACATTAAAAACTGCAACCTACAAAGCAAGAAAAATGTTATCATTCTTATGTGGGTTGGGTTTTTTTTTAATATCAACATCCATAATTTTCTTTACCATAGTATTTACCATTTCTATTACTCATATATTACAGCCAAAAATATGAAAGGATAGCCATCATTCAGTTTTAAGGACTTCTTGAGGTGAGGTAAAGCATTCCAAAATTCACCTCCAAAAGAACAGGCTAAAATAACATGCAGACTCCATAAAAGAACATATTGTCTATTAATTCAACTTTATCACCTTAATCCAGCAAAAGGCACCAATTCTTAACAGAAAGAATAAAGCTATTTTTACTCCTTCCATGTTTTCCCCTTCATTCTTTTTGTACTTCCAAACCCTGGCAAGAACAGAAGTAATTAAAAAATGAGCTTTCTTTACTTTAAGCTTTGTCAGCATCTTACTCAGGTGTCAGCAATATACTGCTTTGAACCTTTTTTCTTTGGTTAAAAGGGAATCCAAATGTAGGCATTGCTTACATTTGGAGTAAATTTAACCAATGATAATTAAATAAGTTAAAAATGGAAAACATTAAAGTCCTTTCTCACCAGATTGTATTTTGTTACAAACATCATATGCTATTTTTAGGTGAGAGTGTCATAAGTAAAAATGCTTGTAAGATTTTGATGTTCAAATCTCTTTTTACAGAAGATAGTAGTTGGCTCCGCTCACATGTATTGAAAACATGCGGATGACAATGTGCAGGTTATTTTCAGAAGCAACACAAAGATGATCAAAAGCATTAAGAAAAATATTAAACCGACTTGGCTCTTTTGCTATCTTCCCTGTCGACAACTGGAACATGCCAAAAAGATGATATTAATTAATGCTACAATTTTGTCAACAGACAAACTGAAGGAGTTTTTATAACATCATGGAAGCAAGTAGGGCCCTTAGGTCTTCCAAACATTTTCTGCTATTAACCCCCACAGCATTTTAAAAAATAGTAAAAAAAACCTGACTAACAAGTTAACTGGGCAAGAGATTTGTTATCTCATCAACTCACAAAGATAGTTCTGCCATTTTGACAGAGGTTACAGTAAAAAATTAAAGTAAAATGTAGATCTCAACTCTAAATAATCACTAGAACAACAGAATCTGACCCTCCCATTATTATGCACACACCCACATCAAAAACTCATCCTGTCGTAGGTATGCCACTATGTTGGATTTCTGTTGGAGTGCCTGTTGCAGGCACTATTTATCATTTAAAGATTCTGGAAAAATGCTGCAAACATAGAAAACGTATTCAAATGTAGTCAGAGAGCCCTTGCTGTGCTCTGTCACTGTACCATACTCTTGAAGACATCCTACATCATCTTAATTGTAGCAACAGCTGCGTTTGTGAAATTGTTTCTGCGTTACTTCTTGTTAATAAAGCAAGATGACAGAAGAAGTAGAATCATGATCATCTTTTCAAATATTTCCATTAGTTGAATCACTACTGTTGGCTCTGACTCGCAGCAGAGAGCCGAATGTGGGAAGTGTCCTAGACAGTGCTGGAAATACTGTAATGCTGCCTCTACAGAACCTCCCTGCAAGCCATGCTGGAGCAATTCTTCAGTTTAACAGCCGTTTTAGAACAATTATAAACCATATTCAGCTCTTTAAAAGAATGCATTATAGTGTTGTCGGAAGTATTATTTAAAGACGGTGTTCTGGCAGTTCTGTTGTCACCGAAAATGACCGAAGGTCGGGTAAATAGACCTCCTTAACACCAGCGCAGCATCAAGAAGCAGGCAGCATTACCTGCGGGCCGTGGGGGACAGCTCCATCCAGCGTGCATTCCCATCCTCTGCAAGCACGTTGCTCGCACACAAGCATGGGCACCACAATTCCCAGAAATTCATAGGTATTATAGTTGCTCGTTACCATAAAACCCTCTCCTGGTTCAGCACCTTTCATGGTCTTGTTTTGGTTGCGGCTGCATTCCTAAGCCAGATACACTCCCCTCCAAGGTACCTTTATCTCCCTTTTTTCTTTGCTCAGTAATCTGATCCCGTGCACCCTGTTTCTTTTCTAAGGGTACACAGATGAGGTAGAAGTCCTTGTTCTTAGATTAACCCTTTGGCATCAATTCCCCCTTTTTGAAACGTCTCAAATTCCTTAAGGCCATTTGATAAGTCTCAACTCAAATTTTATCTACAGTACATATATTCCTGCAAGATTAAGGTCAATCATTTCATGAACACAATCAACAGCAATACTGATTATAATTATGACTATAATCACAATTATAATGGTTTCCTGTACCTCAGCCAGCCATCCTTTCAAGGACCATTCTCCTATTTCTTGAAGAATTTTATTGAGCCAATTAGTTTCAGAGGCTGTTTGGACAGCATTGCTGTCAGCAACTTGCTCTATTTTGTTGTCTTTGGAGATCTTCTGTTACTTTTGGGAAGTGTACACAACAATGTTCTCTATCCAATGATTAATATCTACAAACCCCTTGTTCTTTGGCCAATAAAAGATCCAAGATTCTATTTTGTAATATCATTTTAGTATCTGTTTAAAATCTGGAATCCCCTTTCTGTGACTTTGTATAGTTTCTTTACTTACCAAGTTCCTCTGTTATTACATTAGTCAGATTACCATATTGAATCACCATTGACAGATTTATGGGGATAATTCCCCAAGGAATATGTTCCCCTTCTGAATCACGGATAGGGAGGCAGGCTGTAATGCTGGACAGATTACACATTTTACCAAACCCTTGGATTAAAATCAATATTAAATTTTTCTTCAATACCTCCACCTAAAGATAAAATTATTCCCATAAACATTAGTCTATACATTCTGCTGCTCATTTGAAATTGCTTTTGAAATTTTCAGCTGCAGGGGTCTGGTGTTTTCTACTGTCCACTCTGGGTCAGGAGCCCTCTTAATTTGGGTGCAATGTATCCAGGGGAAAACTTCTGGCCACCTGGAAAAGGTGTCTATTAATACCAGGAAATACTTGTCGCCTTGTTGGTGTGGTAGCTCAGGAAAATTAACTTGTCAGTAAACCCCAGAAGTGTTTCCTCTCTTAGTAATTCCTGGAGGCAGTCTTTTTGAATTCAAAGGATTATTTTTAAGACATATGGGGCATTTTTCTGTAACAGACCAGATAATTTTTGTAATACAGACACTGAGTATCTGAGTCCATAGACCAATCACTATAACATCCCCAATGGGTTGGCTGATGTTTCTCCTTCACAATTTGCAACATCAGTTGGGGTGGGAGTCACCAACCACCCACCCTCTTGATTCTAGGCTTTAAGTAGTTAATTTTGAATCGGCTTGAATATATCCAGGGCTAACTTCTGGAACTGAAATAACTTTCTTATGTATTAATGCTAAGATGCTTGGTCAAACAACCTCTCATGCAGCTTTCTCTGCAAGTCTATTTCCTACATGAATTTGGGAATCCCCACATTGGCCTTGCAGTGTAGCATGACCAATTCTTTGGGTAGTTGAAAAGCTTCAAGAGGGACAATATTTCTTGTTTATATTTATTCAGAGACCCCTGCACTGTTAATAGACCTCTTTCCTTCCATATAGCCCCATGGCATGAACAATGCTGAAAACATATATCAAATTGGTCCATATGTTTACTTTTTTTTTTCTGCTCTTCCATTTTTTTCCCTCTCTGCCATTTCAAGGCTCTTTATATAATCAATTACAGGCACTATTTCTTAGTTTCAGTTGCTAGCTGAAAGATGTCATCAACCTACTGCAGGACTAACCCTCTGGGATTCTCCTATTTCCAGGTCAGCTGGTTATCAAAAGTCACTGGGCTATTTTAAATCCTCGTGGTAACACCGTCCAGGTAGAGCTGAGTCTTCTGGCCAGTTTGAGGACTTTCACACTCATAGGCAAAGGTACTCTTACTTTGTTTATCAAGAGGTATGGAAAACAAGGCATCCTTTAAAAATATCACTGTAAACCACTGGTGATATTCCATAAAGGCTGTTAACAGGGTGAGAGGATTGGCTTCAAAAGGGTGGATGTCCTCAACTGTTTGATTCATCTCTTATAGATCTTGTACTAACCTGTACTTGTCCATCTCCTTTTTAACTGGCAAAGTAGGAGTGTTATATTCTGACTCAAATTCTATCAATAATCCAATTTCCCTAAAATTTTCTATTAGACTCTCAATTCCCCTTCTAATTATAAAATATATTGTTTCTGTCTTGCCACTTTTGATCCAGGTTTTAGGGGAATGTTTACAGGCTCATCAGAGCAGCCTGGAGCTCTGCCAGCCCAAACCAAGGGTGCTACTGCATTTTCTATGGCTTCTGCTATTCCTGCATGATTGTCTGGTTCCAGTGTTCCCTGCAACATAAAATTCCTTGCCTCGATGGCTTTAGTCTTGGGTACCAATAATTGTATTTTTCTGTCTTTAAATACAATCTGAGCCTCCAATGTACAGGTCTCTTCCTAAAAGAAGAACCAGACACTCAGACATATATAAAAACTGGTGTCTCATCCAATGTTTGCTAAATTTAAAGTTAGTGGGGTTAAAGAGTATTTGTTTTTCCACTTTCTCAGTTGCACCAATAACATTTACAGTTTCTTGGCTTAATTTTCCCTGGTTGTTATTTAACACTGAATAAGTAACCCCAATGTCTGTTAAAAGTCCATTTTCTGTTCCTATTCTTTTTCCTCCTTCTCTTTTTTCCTCTTCCACTCAGACACACAGCACACAGAGAGTGCACAGAGAGCACACTCAGTGCACACAAGGCTAGCACGAGACAGCATCAGCTGTTAAATGTTCACCTTCAAACCTCTTCCAGCCTTGCAAAATACAATCTAGATGTGAACTTCTCCTCCATCTGGAGCCTGCAATGAAAATTCTAAACCCAAATACCGAGTCTTGCAATCACTAGGACTGAAACAAGAGGGCACTTCACACACACAGATGAAATTTCAGCCATGCACACAGAAATCAAAGCACAGTTGACTGCAAAACCCCAGTTTTTGCTGCAAAACCCCAAAAGACACTCAGCCACACATCGATAAATGAGCAAACGAGCCTTACATCATGGGTGTCCCGGTGTCAATCCTACATGCCAGCAATCCCAAATCAACAAATAACTCACTACCATACACACGCACTCCCAGAGCCCAAAAAGGCATCAGAGCACCTGAGCAAACTCCACCACAAACCATGGAATGGCAAGAACCATTAGGAAGAGAATGCAGCAATCACCTCAGACAGGGACCCTGTGGTCTCTGGGCTGTAGTGGGGCAGCTTGGGGAAAGGGAAGCTGTGTTTGAATTCCTGAACTTTAGGGTACTAGGACAAGTGTGTCCCCACAAAGCCTATTGCAGAACCCAGATAACCTGAACTTCTAAACTTTGGGGGAAAAGACAGGTTTGAGGGGGGAATATGTGCTAGGCTATTTGGGAAGCCTGTACCTTCCTAGTACCTCAGCCAATGGGGCAATATGCAGCTGGGAGTTTAGGGTAAAGGGAGGCTGCATCTTCCAAAACCTTGAGAGAGAAACCCCACGGGGTTATGCCCCAGTGGTCTTTCTCCCTTTAGTGGAACGAAGGTGCAGGACTCCAGGGTCTCTTCTGTGAGCAGTGGCTTTTCATAGTATGACTTTCCACACCACAGTTTCATATTACGAAATTATATAGAATATCATTTAATAATAATATGAATATATTCATATTATTATTTCATAATTAGGTGCAAAAGGCATTGTTAAAAGGTATTTTAGCATGCAGATAGCATGCAGTTATGGCCAGCATTACCTACAGATGTTAGCACGTAAGTATAATGCCGTAGCTGCGGTGCTTTTCATGGTTCCCAGGATCAGGGATGCTGAGGATGCTTGGCTTCCAGTGCCCGCCCTCAGCAGGGACTGTCCCTGACCCAGTGCAGCAGTGGGAGAGCTGGAGCTGCCCGAGGAGCACGGCTTGGCTTCGGGGTTGGGAATTTCCTGCACACCTGTGTGCGGGTCTCCTGTTCTGAGGACACCGCGCTGATGGCCTGGCTTTGTGTGTGTGTAATGATTCTGTTTGTAAAATCATCGAACCAGCAGTATTGGGGTATGGACTTACACATCTCCAGCGCGCAGTTCGGATTGGACATTAGGAAAAGATTCCTCACGGGGCGTGGGGGGGAGAGGAATTCCTCCCCCTCTGACAGTGAGAGATGTCACTGGAATGGGCTACCCAGGGAAGCGGTCACAGCACAAAGCCTGTCAGAATTCCGTGTCTAGCCAACACTCTTAGTCATATGGTTTGTTTTTAGGTAGTTCTGTGAGGAGTGAGTTGGACTCTATCCAACTGAAGATATTCCATTATTCTGTTGGTAGTTCAAATCAAAGGTGTTAATCCCCTCTTACAGCAGCATTCATAAAAACACAATCACAGCTGTTCCAGTTCCAGTGCTGGATGGGACTGGTGTCACCGTAAATTAATAGAGAAGACCAGATAAACTAGAAGGTAAATGTTTTTTTGCATGGGTGCCAGGTGTGCATTTGGTCTAGCAAAAAAACATTTACCTGATTGATACTAAAGGTGTGACGGACAAAAGAACCTTTCAACTAATTGCAGTTGAAAGATAGCATGTTTATTACAGCAGCTGGACACAAGGGAAGTAACCCTCCAAAAACATCTGCAAATTTCCAAAGCATCAGGTCTCTATATATGTCCAAAGGGTTTTCATATTCAAAGAATCATTTGAGATGCCTATACATATTCATCACCTGTCCCCGCTTTGTATTAAGATGAGCTGGATGTTCATCATGGTTGCACAGTTCTCTTTTTAATTGAGGCACTGGTCACTTTTGATTTGGGTCAGTGGGTTCATGGGAGGAAGTAAAAAGTCTCCCTCATTGTTTGTCCCATTGCCAGGTCCTCGTGACCCCTTGTTCATGGTCCAGGCTCCTTTCTTGGCTCTAAATACCACAAGACCAGGTGCGTTTCTTGATTTCTGATTTTTTTACAATGCTATATGTGTTTTCTATTGCTTCACTAAATCAAATGCATGATAAATTGTCTTCACTCTAGCTATTCCAATTACACCCATATATTAATAATTTAACTCTTGGCTTCTTCTAACCTCCTTTTTTAATCAAAATTTTATTGCTCTTATTTTGCTAATCAAAAATATATTGCCTATAGCTTGTAGATACATTCCTGACTCCTAAGTCTTTTAACACTTTGACTCATGATAGCCTGTGTGCTGCTGCTCCATGAAGAACGTGATGGGAAGGTGAGCAGTAATTGTAACAGAAATGGTGCCAGAAGGAAACCCCTGGGCATTGACACAATAGCAGGACAACAATATATATATGTATAGTAATACCAATATCCCCAACTGCTTGTCACTCCAGGCTTTCTTATTTTAATCTTCAGTTAGGAGATAAAATCCTTGTTTAAAAGACTTTGTCTTAAGTTGTCAGGCTAGAAAGAGTTATGCAGGGGTTTCCTGCTCAAGATTTTCTAGTGATTCAGAAATGTCATGGCTGGGTGAGGAACTAGCCCTGAGCAGTCAACATCCATTTAGGACTTTAGTAGGGAAAAACTGCTCAGCAGCTTGCAGCAGCACTACATCTGTCTGATGATACTGTGGTAAAGCATCACTGTTCATCCTTTGACTTGCATGAACCTTAGTGGTTTGCACTCCTGTGTTGCCTGAAACTCACTCTAGAAACACACAGGATGCACAGCTGGCATTCATAACGCAGTATGTAAAATGTTTCTTGGTTCTGTGCTTGCAAGTTGTCAAACACCCTTAAGTAGCTTACAGTTGAGTCTTACTCACTGAGAATCTTACTGAAATTAAAGCAGGGATTCCCTGAAGCTCCTTTTGTTGGATTTACATTTACATTGGGGTTTTTTTTGGTGGTGGTTTTTTTTCTGGTTTGAGGTTTGTTGTTTGTTTGTTTTAAACCTTTTAATAGAAGGAAAGAAAGTTGATACATGCAGTGTCTGTATCAATACACAAAATTTTAACTTGAATGCAGGCAAAGTGGAAGAATGTTAGGTAAGACAGCTAGTTTTAAGGGATAAAAACAGGAGATGGTAAAGGCAAATGGTTTCTTTTGTGGGGAGAACAGGTTTTGGTAACATGTTTCAAAGACTGTCCAAAATGCTACATCTCTTGGGCTTAGTACATTTCAAGAAGCTCTAGGAAGAAAAGATAATGCTTGCAGAAGTACAGCTGAACATTTTTTAATTATTATTATTTTTTACTACTATTGCAAAATTAAAATCAGTGAGAATGAAGAAAATGTTCTTCATTTATTGTAGGAGATCTGAGCTTGCAGAAGAGAGAAGCTGGATCAGTAAAAACCTGGAAAAGAATTTGAAGTAACTACTTCTACTTTTAAACTACTTAGCAGTCCTGGAAACAGAGGTAGTAAGAGCAGTTAGCAGTTTTGAGATTTACAACACCCCTGCACAGAAGAGAGGGGAGTTAGCTGCAGGATGGAACTGTAGGGAGCAAAAAGAGATGAGTCTTTGCTCTTTGTAGAGATGAGTCTTTGCAGCACTGGTGGCACTTCATCCCTTTCCTGTGTGTGTGCTGTGAGACATGGATTTCTGAAGTTTTGGGCCCTGTGTGGAACTGGATATTGTCTGAAGAAGTTTCCCAGTACTCCACCATCTTCAGGCGGAAAAAAACAGTGTTGGTTTATCTGTTCTTCACATAAAGGTCTAACTCACCTAGACAGATTTTTTGCTTTTCATCTGGAAGTTTGCGTTTTAATCCCTAATCCTGGGATTAGATTTAGACCCGAAATGCGAAGCTTCTGTTCTTTCCAATGCTTTTTTCCCTGCAGGCTTTTAGCTGTGGATAAACAGATAATTAGGATTTATTGTCCTTTTAAGTGGGTTGTGATAGAAAGATTTCTTGATTGCTAGGGGATTTTATGTTGGGGGTGGTTTTTGTGTGTATTGCTGTGGGTTTTGGTTGTTCTTGTTGATATTAATTTTTATACTACTATTATTATTATTATTATTATTATTATTATTATTATTATTATTATTATTATTATGTTGGTGTGTGTGAGAGTTACATGAAAAGATTCCAGAATCTTCAAGGAAAACATCCTGTTACCAGAATGAGGATGTGGAGCAGTGACTGCACTGCTATGTAATGATGTAGGAACTAGAAACTGCTTTCATCATCATATTGGCTCAGCATGGCCAATGGTCATGTAGAACTTCCTGGGAGATAAAGCAAACCTTCCAGTTATCATGGGAAGCAGATCTATTAAGGCTCAGCAGAACCTTTACTCAAGTACTTCTTGCTTCAAACACATCCTTTTGAAATAATGATAAACTTAGCAGAGGACATATTTTTCTAAGCTACATTATTAAGTTATTCAATACATTGCCATACTAAACATACTGAAATTTCAGTTTCTTGCATGAAAATCTGTAGCACTACCCAGAATGACCCAGTCTGACTGTGGGAAGAACTCCTTGCAGTACAGCTTTTTGTCCAGCCATTTCTGGTCATTATAACTGAGAGGAAAAATACTGGGGGCCAGTCAGGACTAGAAGCTGAGCTTTGCTTGAATAGGATAAAGCTCTCTGAATGGTTATTACTTGTGTGGCCATCAGACACCCACTTCCATCTGTGCTTTCAGCTGCCTCTCAAAGCACTCTGATAAATGCTTTCATAGCTGATGGAAAGCACACACCCCCCAAAAAATAGGTACTTGAAAGCACACAACCCAAAAACAGGTGCTCAAAGAAAAAGGGAGAAAAATTGGCAGTAGGATGTGTTTTTGCTCATGCTGCTGGAAGCTGGGAAGATATTACTCATGATCCAGCAGCTCACATTTCCTATCTTTTTGGTCTAGGACACAGGGACAATTCAAGTTGCCACACCAGTTCTTGCATTGCAGTAAACCCTTGTCACTTTTACTTGTTCTGGTTTGCTCACATCTCCTGTTCAAGTCCAGCATGTCAACTCTCACCTCTCCTCCCACTCACACTCACCCCCTGCTATAATTAGCTTAGCAGCTACAGGTTTTTTGACCCTAAATGTTCATTTGATCCCTGTCAACACAAATGCAATAAATTAGACTGACTTCATGCAGCTCCACAACGAATGAATAGTCCTTCTTGTACTTATAAGGAAAAACAGCATATGGGGGAGCAGGAGGCTCTCAGATAATGGAAAGTATATCCTGCAAAATTCCTAAACTGACCTTCCTTCTAGCAGATTAGAGTATCATTTGGAGAAATGAGGGGCTCATGTTCTTGCTGTGATTTAAGCATCTCTTCTTTTTTAGTATATACATTTGCTCTTTACAGGCTTTCCAGTTCTAAGTAGCAAAATTTGATTTTTGAAGGGCTCCTTTTTTGATATCCCAATTAAAAAAGTCGAGACCATGAATTAATCATGTTTAAAAGAAAGGTAGTTTGAACTCTGCCTGTCTGCTCTGGGGTCTAAGGACATATTCTCTTCAAGATCTGAAACATTTGCTATCCAGTAAAATTACATGGGGAATAGGCAAAACAGGGAGACTTTACATTTAAAGTTTTTATCAAACCAATTGTTACCATTTGTTTGTAAAAGGATGCTATTTCTAGTTTTGAAAAAGAAACCAAGCAAACAAAACTCCTGCATGGTGGCAAAAGGGTTGTGCCCAGCTGTAAAATGGTGAACAGCTTTCTCTGCCTTCTAACAGTATTCACAGGACCAGACAGTGATGTGCAATTTCCAATCAGAATTTTTCTGTTGTGGAGTTTAGTAGAAAGTGGCATATTTTCCTAACCTAATTGTAGTTATAGCTTTATATGTTTCTCTCCTCAAAGACTTCAGGAGAGGACTGAGACACGCATATTTTCTTCTATAATTAACATTTTATTCCATGATACTGTAAATATATGGTTGTTTTCTGGAAATGTATTGAACTAATTGAACACCTAGTCTTGTAGAGTACCTTGGCATGTCTTTAAGACAATAATAATAATAAAATAATGGGGTGGGACACAGCAAAATTTTGGAGCTTTCGTCTTTCCACTCTTCCCTTCAGTGTGGATAACCATGATACAAATGAATAAAATGAATATAGTAGGTATTGACTACTTTCCTGAAATTTCCTTCCCTATTGTACCATACCAGTGCTTTCTTCTAATTAAAATAGTATGTTCATTCTTTGAAGTGCAGGTGCCTTTTCTAATGTATCTCTAGGGCACAATGTTAACAATAATATAAGACTTTTAATTATAATTATAATTTGTATAGGTATAAAAGTAAATTACTTGGAAAAGCATGAGTGAAAAAATTCTCAGTTAAGTACCAGCCTAGAACTTCCAGCAGAGTGTGCTGTAGGTAATCTGCTTAAATACATTTGAGAGTGAGGGAGCAGAAGCAGTACTGGAAAGGCAGGTGAGTATTTCCCTGTGATCCAAAATATGAAGTTCAGATAGCGAGGCAGAGCCTGCATACATGCCTCAAAAATTTCTCAGAGATTAATTGTTAAATTTGGTAGCTGATTTGAAGCCATCACATTTTATTATTCAGCCTGAAATAATAGAATAGATTGATGTCAGCAAGTCATTTACACTTCTTTAGTCAAGGTTACCCTTGTTTCAGTCTTCTAGACTAAACTGGTGAAGTAGATGTTGATAAGGAGTCTCCTTCACTTCAGTCACTTTATTGATTCTTTCTAGCTTGTGTTAGTGATTGATTTGCATGTATTAAGTAAAATTTATTTTAGATGGAAAATTTTTCTGTCAATAATACCAAATACTCTTAATACTGCAAAACACTTCAGTTTCACAAATCTTGATCCATATTTGTCTGCTGCCTGCCTAATAGCCAACGGTGGTCATTCCTGTATGCCAAACTGGTATGCACTACATCAGTCTTGATGTAGAAGTCTTTTAGGCCTTCTGAACTTTGTTTGGGTTTGAGTCTGTTATCTTTTCCTTCAATCCCAAGGCACAAAAGGTGAAAAGAAAATAGTACAAGACTTTCTAAAGAGAACTCACGGGGAAGGCTCAAGCTAACAAACCTCCATTAAAACCAGGAAGCTGTAGAATAGCCATAAAAACACACACACACATCCTCACACTGAAGACGACAAAGCAAATGCCCACTTTAAATATCTTCTTTAAGGTACACTATTGAAAGAAGTCTCCTATGCTTTGTGAACAGCCAGAAGGTGTTGCTGGAAAGACATCAGCTGATTTACTAGCATTCAGGTTGGTTGCATTCCAGCATGTCCTACAGTCTCTCAGTTGCTTAGTCAGATGGCAGTCTATTTTTACAGACTTGCTGGTTTGTTGCCAAATGGGATAAAGGGACTCATCTGACTGACAGGAAAGCTTAAATTTTTCCAAGCCTGTCAGGAAAGAAGTCTTGTAGTAAGGGGAAAGCTTGCACTATGCCGTTTGCCAAAGACAGGACTGACAGGAGGTAAGACTATTAAATAAATGGATCAGCTTTCTTTACTCAGAAGCTGTGCAGGAATGATAGACCATCTGCTCTCCTGATCGTCCTTAAAGGATAAATGAAAATTGAAGAGAAGTTTGGCCAGGTTTTCTCCTTCATTCTTTTTAATGAGCCCTCATGCTGCTAGTTCAGCATGCAATTTTAATTTAAGACAACTGTTACTCCTTATGCCACTTGACAGCTTGCAAGACCCTGACACTGTGGTTAGTAAGACAAGAGATGAACCGCGTGAATGTAGAGAATTTTCTACATTTAACTTGGAGGAGAGGTAATAAATGCTTAATAGATTATACAATCTTTCATGAATCTTTATTTGTCCTGCACAAGTGGGGCTTGAGGTGTTTCTCTGGTTGTCTTTTCTGTTTATTTTTGGCCAGATTTAATGGCTTTTGTTGGGTTTTCATTTTACTCTTTTACTATGATTCATTTGTACAGCTTATGTGTGAACCTGCCCCAAATGCTTAATTGACCTCTTCAGCACCCAAATGAGGCACTAACAATATCCTTGTCAATTTATTAGAGGAGAACAAGTAATAGATTGAGGAAAGGACATACAGATCAGTATTGCTTGGCCTACCATTAATCTGAGAAAGCTGAGGTTCTGTTGAAGAGGAAGTAGGTGCTCCAGATTTCCAGATATTTACTAAATTAGCAGTTTGCCTAGAACAACCTAGAAACCCTGTGACAAGTAGGAATGTGGCTCAGAGCAGAGGAAACTGAACATGATTGTATAAACTAAATGTACAAGGCCAGAGGTAATTTCAGAATATGAGAATGATGTATTTATATCTATATAAGAAAATGGAAATGGCTTACTCTTCTCTGTGTTATTAAAAGGAAGTTAAATTTTCTTTTCTTAGTTTTGTAAGTTTGGATTGGTGGGATGTTTTAAAGTTAGCAGCACTCATTGGATACACCTGTTGGATGGATTTCCTACTGGGAAAGCAAGTCTGTGGGGTTGGGTTGGGTTGGGAAATCATCCCAATCACCCCAATCATTGCAAGTGTTTCAAAAAGGAAGACAGGGAAATCTCCACAAACAGTTGTGGACAAGATTTTTCTATTGGAGGTAATACAGAGAGTGGGACAGCAAAAGGTGGTGGCACTAAATGGGATGGGATGGCAGTACAGTGGGAGATGAGGTAAGTATGTTCCTGGAAGCAGAGGATGAGTCCTGGTAGAGCTCCCAAGCTTATGAGGATGACTGATCAGTGAAGGAAGTGTATTTGAAGCTACTGCTTATGGTAACTATCCAAATAGTGCTACACTGAAGAGCTCTGAGGAAATGTGATGAGTATAGAAAGGCCAGTGGTGATGGGACTGAAAGAAGAAATATCAGGCTGGTGAGAGAGATCAGATTCTATAGGTATTACAAAGAAAGAAATACCAGGTACAGGCTGGAGATGAGACACACAAACAATGGTTTGGTCAGTGTCACAAGTGTGATATCTTTACAGAAAAGGAATCCAAGATTTTTTTTTTTGACCACGTTGTATTTAAAAGTATTACAAAATGTATGGGAAAAAAATAAAGTGTGAAACTCACATCAGGATCCAGGAGTTGATAAAAGGTGAATCAAAACCTTTGTTCTTTTGGGAACAGTCTGTGAAATTCACATTTGAGTAGTGTAAGCAGGCACAATTTTTGAGTGAAGAAACCCCCTTAGGGTCTAACAGAGTTAAGAATGTGAGTCACTGAGGAAACTTCTACCAGAATGTGCATGCATTAACTTTCAAGAGCTTTGTTCCCTTTGATGCTGGATTCCATCTTTGTTTCAGAGAACAGGCCAGTGCAAACTTGCTGGCTGGGGTAACTCCAGCTTTTTGGTTCTGTTTTTGTATTTATGTTCTTGTTTCCTCCTGGAAAACTTGCTAGAGCAGTACACTAGCCGACAGAGAGCCTTAAAGAAGCCATTCTTTTGGTGATTGGCAGGAAACTTGTCAGGACTATCGAAAAGCAAAGCTCAAATTAAGCAGCCTTTCCTTGTCTGTGCCACAAATACACAGAAGAATCTGAAGGATGAAGGATATGGACTGAAATCTTACATGGACAAGTGTGAAGAAAATCCTAAATCCTGCATTGTCTTTCTAGCAGGCCATGCAGATATGGCAGGAACCTGGGCCATGTGCTTTCTGGTCCTTGAATTTCTTGAGTAGCTCTTCATACATTGCACTTCATTTTTAGAAGATGAAACTTTGCACATTCATTCCCCCAGGAATTCCACTGTGGTTCAGCAGCTGCGTAATTAATAGGATCCAAGAGCTGGAAGGGAGAAGTCATTACAGAGAACAAGGTGCACACTGTGTTTAAACTAGGGCCTGGAGCTTGGTCACTATGAAGTAACACAGACTGTTCTCTGTTGTACAGGGCTACTTTTGGCTCCAAACATTTGGTGACTTAGTAGTCACTGGTGCTTTATTTTAATATGTGTGTATTTGTGAGAGCAAGGATGAAAGCACAATGATAATTTGACACATGGTGATGTTCCCTGGGGAGCCCTGCCAGACAGTTTGTCCAGACACAGGTGGTCAGACCAGGGAGCTGGTGTGACTGGAGGATGAAAAGACGTAATATGATTTGTAAGATGGTGTTTCTGGCAGACCTCAAGCCCATTTAGTTATTTCTAGCTTTGTCTTACTTGGCATGTGTCAATCATCCTGATAAAACAGGCAAAGGAGGAAGAACGGAAAGTCTCTAGTTTGCATTGTCACACCTTTGATCAGTAGTGTTTAAAGTGTACAGGAGGTAATGTAATAAGAACACTTATTTGGGTCTTTTTTTGGTTAAGAGGCTACAAAACAACAGGTGCAGATTTGCCAAGGAAACTTAAGAGATTTCTCTGATGCGATTTATGTTCCTGGTCCTTACATGATGTGAAAGTAGCTGCATTCAGCCTTAGCCAAAAACACACTAGTTGCTCTGGGATAAAAACAGAGCTTGAAAGAATACAAGCAAATTATCTTCTGGTTATCCCAGTTTCAGGTTATTCAGAGAAACTCCTGTATGCCACAAAGAAAGATTAGATATATTAAACAGATAGTAACTTCTGCTATATATAAAGTGATTTCAATATTTCCAAGTGATAAATTAGCAGGAAATTCAGGGGACATTTATGTACCTGTTGCTATTAATTTAAAAACTAGTGACTGCTTTCCTGTTTCCTACAATACTAATGACAATATTTCTTTTAGAAAAAAAAACCAAAACCAACACATTTCTAACTCATAAGGAGAAATTGGAGCATGAGAGAACAAATTTAGAAACAAACCAAGTAACTCAAACATGGATGGTACTCTTGAATAAAAAAAACCATAATGTTCAAAAGAACACACAGAGGCATGGAAGCCGATTACTTCAGGCTTCTTTGTTATGGGCAACATGAGAGCTGCTTAATGTGAATTATTGTAAAGTATCAGCAATGATTTAAGAAGCTAGATAAAGCTTTTAGAAAAGGAGAATATTGTTACATCTACTGCTTTGAGGGTTTGTGATGGAGGAAAGGAGTAGATGAGATTTTGGGTTGAAAGTCATAAATGATTCTGTTCCCTAAAAAAGGGGAATAAAATATGGTAGATCATATTTTAATTTCTGGTATTGGTGGCAGTATTATTTGGCATTCAGCTGTCTTTACTTCTCAGGTAAATAAACTGGTTATACTAGGGGAAGAGAAGAGTATTCTATCCCTCTTTGACCTGTCTACTGAGAAAGCCAACAAGACTCCCAGTATATGGTGATGGACTTTGTGTGTGTGACATATAAACACATGATTATTTTCCATAAAGTAATGTCACCAGATGGTAAAGGTTTTATCCATGCTGCTCTAGCTGGATTTGTACCAGTAAATTGGACATGAAAGGTACCATATGCTACTGTTAATCTCCAAAGTATTCATTATTCCTAAAATAATTTCCAACACCTTTTAGTGTTGTCATCTCCCTTTTATTAACATCCATAATTATTTATCAGATAAAATGCAGCTTAGAGTATGTGGGGTTTTATGTGAGTGCTCCTGAGATTCAGTGCTAACCAGAAAATCAATTATCCTCGGATAGTGATTTGGTGGCTTATGTGAAATGAGTCGGTCATATCATTGCAGTCTCCAGTGGATATGGACTGGTCACCAGCAGCCTCAGCAGAGAGATAAACTGCAGGTAAGTATGATAACTTGGGAAGTGATACATGTTCAAGTGAATAATAGCTAATTATTACTTCCAAAAAATGTTCTACTGTGAGCAATGGTGCTTACTGTCACTGCTGGCAAGGATCTACTAGACTGGGGTGAGACTGTTCTGAGGTTCTGGGAGCAGAGTTTATTGAAGATACAGTTAAAGATTGGACCCTGCTAACTGGGTGGATAAATGGCAGTTTTGGAGGGAGGTGTGAAGGAAAGGGTTAGTGTTGAAGGACTTTACCTAGATCATAATTTTTCAAGACTGGGCCATGATCAATTCTGGGACACACTTAGGGATTTGTTCAATGGTTGGGCGTTCTTCAGCCTAGTAAGTGTCCAGGGTGATGTTCAGTCAACTTTCTGCAGAAAGCACCCTTTGACTACACCCTTGACTACAACATTGCCTCTAGAAACACCATGCGGCAGATTTCTCAGTAATGTGTCGATATCTGAGTTAACAGGCTGCTTTCTAAAAGTGATAGGCAGAAGATTTCCAGCATGATTTGAAGAAATAATTTCAAAGCAAGTAAAATGTCAAACTTTATGCTGACAGTTGGAATAGGACTACATTTATTCAGTCTTCTTTCAAGAAGCAAAGGTTGTACCAGTAGTTGATGTCTGCTGCAGAGGAGTCAGTCATGAAACTGCTTTCCATAATAAGCTATGAGGTGAACTGTCAAACCCTGAAACCAGAGAACACTTTTGTCTTTGTGTTTCTGTTTGCTCAGAAGACACTGGAAAATGTTTGTTTGGCAGCTGCAGTGTTTCCACCCTTGGCAGTGAGCAGTGCCCAGCACCCTTCCAGCCTGTGCCATTTGGACAGCCAGTACAGTGCTCTGTGTGTCAGAAGTGAGCACTCACCAAAGCCAGGGGACCCCTTCCTGGCCAAACTGAACTGCCCTGCCATCACTGGGGAGCAAACTTGGTCTCCCTACTCTTGGGAAGGTGTGGATAAGAGTCTTGCTGAGAAGATGCCTGCTGCCAGTGAGGTGATCTGGGCTGCCCCATGGGATGATCTTTTCCAGGCCAGCAATTGCCAGCTGCAGCCAACCTGCTTTTCCAGAGCTCAGTTGCTGACCAATGCAGCAGATCAGCACTGATCAAAGCATCACTTGTTCTGTGAGGTCCCCTAGTCTGGCAGCAACTGGAGCAACCTTCTAGTCCATGTGGAATAGCTTACCCAAGAAGGCAAGTTAACCTTCACTGAACTGCAGTCTGTGCTACCCTGCATGAGATCTTTATCTCTTGACCATTGCCCTGAACCCAAGCTAAGCTGGCAGTCTTCCCTCTTAGTATGATATCGACTGTTTGTAGCCTGCATATTTTATGGTAACTTTACTGAGCTGACGCTTGGCAGGCTGTGTTTGCTTTGGTCTTTCTCACTGATGCTCAGGAGAACCTTATTTGTCCATATGGTATTTTGAAGACAGCTGCAAATAAGATTTAGTCAGTTGGAATCAACAAAAAACCTTTTAACTAAAGTAGGCTGATATCAGTTCTTTGTTCCAGCCCTTGGAAAGATCCTATAAACACAGGTGGATGAGACTTTCTGTTTCTACAGTTTCACATAGACTTGTGTATGAGCTGTTATTGCTGACTCAGACTGTAGCCAAACTTTGTCTTTTGTCTGTTTTCTCGCCAACTTTTGTTCCTTCCTCCCAGCCTCAAAAGCACTCCAAAGTGGGATCCAATTGATATGGATGCAGAGAAGTTAGTATTTGCTGTTGGGCTGCATCTTTAATTTGAATCAAATTTTGATTAGGCCTTTCCAAGCTGAAGCTCTTTGATACTAACTAGAGGGAAGAAAGCTGAGTGTCAGGGTTTGGAGGCAAGCACACTGGAGATCAGCAGATCTCCTGAAATGATCAAATATTCCCAGACGTGTGAGACAGCTAAGGGTCTTAGGAAATGCAGCCAAAACAGAGTAAGTAATGGCATTTTGCTGTACCAGTTCTGTTTTTCAGCAGTAATTTTAAATGGATTTTGCATGATGTTTCATTTAAAGCTGGATAAATACTTCTGATTTTCAAATGTGCATCCTCTGAATGCAAATCATGAATAAATGCATCCTCTCTTTGATGACTGACCTTTGTTAAATTTGAGATTTCTCATTTCCCAGAGCAGAACAGGGACAGGGCACAACTACTGTATGTCAGCAGGCTTAATTAACTAGAGTTGGTTTAAGAAATGTTCATGAGAGGGTCACATGAGTGTGGGAGAATTGTCATCTTCTGTTTTCTATATTACAGGGCTGAACAGCTCTACAATTTTTTGTTGGGTTGTCTTGTAAGATTTTTTCCCCCATGACCAAGTTTCTTATGTTATAAAATCATCTACTTTTTGCACACAAGTAATTCAAGAGTGGGAAGTTTTGTTAAGTGCTTATGAAACATACTGGTCATCACAGCTAATCAGGATTTTATACCATGACAAGGGGTCCTGTAATGCTCTATCTGGAGAGGAACAGGGCATAGGTGTTCACAGGCAGCTGAGAGTACTTGTTAGAAGACAATTCTTGAATAGATGCTAAGCAGTGAAGCTGCAGAACCTCTGCTCTACTGGGTCATGCACATCCCTCACTACTACTTCAGAAGTAAAATTTTCCATGTAACCTCCAAGGATAGATGCACACAGCATACTTAATCCTTCCTCCCTGCTTATCTCTGGGTATGGCAGCAGCAGGTTGCAGAGAGCCTGACTGGGCAAAATGCTCAGAGTTCTGTCCTCCCCTTTGCAAAGCAATAGTAAGGATAATTACATAAAAGCAGATTATTGACTTCAAGGTTTATCAAATCATAAAGTTGTTTCTCCTCTTCCTTATGTAGGAAAAATCCTTTAAAATATAACCTTTGTTTTCCTTGTTTTTCCTGACATGACTTTATGGCATCTTTCCAGGCTAAATGATCCCTTTTTAGAGAGTGGTTTAGTCTGCCTGCAAACTGTGGACTGGTTCTCTGCTTTGAACCAGCAGACCAGAACCTTACCAGAACCAGAACCTTACCAGAACCAGAACCTTACCAGCAGTTTCTGTTACCTTTCTTTTCTTGGCAGAGAAGCGAAAAGCTCTCACATGCTTTGCTCTTTGGAAAATGTCTGTGGTGTCATCGATGTTCTTAGAGATAACCCCAAAACATTCACCATCAACCTTACTCTCAAGCCACATACCCACTGCTTCTGCTTTTGTTAGCGTGGTGTATTCAGTGTTGCAATAGGCATGTCCCATCAGGAGATACCTGCATAATGCTAAAGGTTTAAGTCTCTTGAAAGCTCAAGCTCTGTGTTTATGAGGCTCCCACTCACAATCCCTGCCAGCCTTGGGAGGACATTCCACTATGGGATCCTTTTTTTTAACAGATATTCCCATTCTGACTTTATAAACGTTGCTGTGGTGGGAAGAAGAGCAAAGTGAGACTCCATATGGAAGAGCTCTGTAGACCACACTGCCTTCCCACCATGGCTGTGGGTTTGCATCCATGCCTAAGGGGGGCGGGTAAAAATCAAACACTAAAAATAAGTGTGGGAAGGTTGTTGTTGTTGTTGTTTCTGGTTGTTTTGATTTAATTTTTTAATCAAAACTTTAAATAATAAAAGCACTAAAAAGGAAAAAAAAGAAAAAGCTGTGCAGAGTCTCTGATTTACTGAAGGACTGTATAAAGCATTCTTTTGGATCAAAACATTCTGATCCTTCCATGTGAAACTAGGAAGAAAAGCCACTGCTTTACTGAGCAGATGAAGGGATCTACAGTCAGTTAGCCAGCAGGAGACAAGTCCTGTGTCACTGCAGGAAGTGTTCTGAACCCCCAACCCTTTCTGAGACAAGAGATCATATAATCACTGTGTAATCCTCTTTAGGTGGGGATGAGAGAATTTCTTCGTAGCTGTCTCCTACAAGTAGATGGAAATCTTTCATACTTCGGATTGCTTGTAAGCTCACCTCTGAAAATCTACCTCTTCACTTGCTCTCTTTTATCCAGCCACATGCCCATGTTACTGCATAAAGTTTTGATGTATAGCCATATCCTTTATTCTCATTTTCATTTCTGTTCAAGCTATGTCAGCCTTTCCATAAAGGCATGGTTTCCTTCTGGTAATCAGCTGTGGAGATGCAACTGCAAGCCTAATTAACACCAGCTCTTATTTGTGCTTAATAGATTTTTGAACAATGTTTAAACCTCTAAAGATTCAAGACAGATAGTCTATTTTGTTGGTTTAGTTGTATAAATGAGAGCTGGGGGCAGTGTCCCCTTCCAAAAGGTCAGGCTTTACTCCAACTTACATATCTAGTAGAGAAACAAAGTCCTTAGATATGCTGAGGGTAGAGTTGATTTTTTAAAAATATAAATTGGCATCTGTCTCACAAAATTCTAGTATTGAGGATATTTCTCATCCTGAAACAACTAAGAGCGAAATCTTCTTTTGTGTTTAACTGGAAACACAGGAAAACTAAAAGCACAGGCTCAGAACAGCTGTAGAGAGCCGTAGCACCTTAGGCAAGATGACATTTTAGTACTGTAACTGCTGCCATCCCCCAAGAGCTGTCTACAGTGTTCAGTGTGTGGGTGACCCAGCAAGGAGGGTGAGTAGCAGCACAAAAAAGAGTTCAAGAGGATGGGAACATGGCAAAACCAAAACTTTCCCATTTGGTCTGACAAATGAAAAAAATCCTGGTCCAGGAATAGCTTTGGAAATTTATTCCAGTTGAGAAACCAAAGCAAATAGATCAATGTTATGTAGAAGATGATGCATCTGTTCCCAAAATGGATCTAGTAGTAGAAGAATAAGACAGAAATGCTGCTGGCGTTGTAGTACTCTTCAAATAAACCATGCACTCACCCTATGAGTTTTCTACTAATATTTAAGACAGTAACAATGCCCTGATCCATTTCCTATGCTGTATGGAGTCAGTCTGTGTCTCTGCTATGCTGCTTACATATAGACAGATAAATGGGCACTGGTGAATATTTTTGCTCTGTGTTTTGTAGGCTGAGATGACTATGCTGGAGCTCTAGCACCTTTGCGTGCCTTCTTCACAGAGTCCATGTGGCAGAGGGCTCAAAGTCCTCTCGTACTCCTGCAGCCTTACAGAATAAGGACCAATTCCTGCATGCCTAATGAGAAATGTGAATGAAAGTCTTGATTATTAAAGGCTTTTTTCATTCTAACATTTAAGCTGTATGTTCTTAAACCCTAAAGAGTTTATTCATGCACTTCCTTGGTTTGGAGGAGATAGGAAAAATTCATAGTTTCAGCTGTCTCTGAGAACCTGCAGAAGCCTGTTTTCTGGATCTAAACTGTTATTCAGCAGTACACAGAACTCACAGTGCGGGGCTTCATGGAATAAAGACTCAGATACCATGTAACTGTTAGCTTCTTGCTGGGCAAGGCTGTGATTTGTGAAAAAGCAAATACAAGACAAGCACACAATTCCTGAAAGGCTGATAGTCTTGCAGTTCTGAACACTTGTTTTCTGTTAGAATTTCCAGCCCTGGTAGAATTCTACCACTGCGGATTGGTGCCCTGAGGTTTAAAAGCGAGGCCTTGAGAGACCCAGCCTGGGCTGCTGTGTTTGAGATCCTCTGTAAAAAGAGCAGCTGGTAGCATCCTGGGAGACCTTGTTCTCCTCTCTTTTCCAGCATTGAGGGGAGCCAATGATGCTCATAAGACCTGCCAGCATTTAGTAAACAATACCTGGGTTTTTTTCCATGCTCTTAAATTAAGCCAAGTCATTCAAACCTGCACATGCTTATTGATACTAGACTGATAGATTTGTACACAAAGCTGGTTGAGTGGTGGTTGGATTTTTCATTGTTTTGGGAGTGGGGTTTGTTTGTTTGTTTTGATAGGATATTTAAAGTTCTTTATTTTTGCCTTGGATTGGGAAAGTATCAAAGAAAGTCAATCATTCATTAAGTTCTTGGCTTTTTGACTAGGGATGAAACATCTTCAGAAGAGCTGAAAGCAAAGCACTCAGATGCTTTCCAACATGAATTTTTGTTGGAACTATAACCTTGCAAGTGTTAATGAACTATGTTTGGCACTTTGGTTAGCAAAGTAGTTTAACAGATTAACCAACTCTGCTAAAACAAAATAACTTTCTGATCCTACACTCACAAATGCTCATAGCTAAGATGCCTTCTCCATGTCAAACTCATAGTCTCTGCATGAATGTTATAGAAAATATATTTTGGAAATAATTTTTTATTGTAGTGAAAAGATACCATCATATTCATATGTATACACACAGACAAAGAAAACATCATATATTCACTGTATATTCACTGAAAAACCTCACACTCAGTGTGGCCAAGCCTTGTCTCAGCTTGTGCACAGCAGAATACCTTGAAAACCTCTGTGATCCCAGCTGCCATCCATGGCTGTACCCAGCAGGAGCAGCACCAAGTCTCCCAGGGCTGCAGTCCCAAGCTGCTGCCCACCCTGAGCCCAGCAATTCTCTGCTCTGACCACAGGCTGGGGTTAGGGGATGGCTCAGCTGTGCTGCTGCAGGGCCACGAGGAGTGGGCTGTGCCTCAGAAACACTGGACCAGCTGCTCTGACAGCCCATGGGCCAGCCAGTGGAATGGGGCCTCTGTCTCATAGCATCTGGTCACAACGTTCAGCAGCACCATATTATTTCCTTCTGTCTGGCATTATTCGGCTTTCAGTGGCTTCTATAAGCATTTCTTTGATAGATGTGTGGCTCTGATACCCATCCCCTGCCACTCAAGGCAAGAAGGAACTACACAAGTGATCCAGTGAGGTTCTCCAGGACACACAGAAAAATTGCATTGAAATATTCTGTTGTTTAGCTAAGCTGCCTAAAGATAATCAAGTAATTCTCACCATCACTTAACTCTAGAAAGTATGAGGTGGCTGTTGGCACATGTGGGCCGAGAACTACAGATGTTGTAGAAATAAATCACTTGGCCTTTCTTGCTAGCACAAGCTAATGTGATTGCAATTGGTGCCCTAAACCTGCCAGCTGTGTTAATGACTGAAACAAGAGACCTTGGGTGATTGAACAGAGCCCCAACACAGCCTGGCATATAGTCAGAACTCTCTTCATAACTTGAAGATAAAATTCCATTTCTTTACTTGGAATCCCCATCTCAATTCAGCTATTTCAAAATGCTTTAGGCTGACTTCTTCTGTTTAAGGAATTCTATGCTGATTTCCAATAAATTAAGAATAACTCAGTTTTTCCCTTCCCCGCAGGAAAGTGCTGACATCTACCAAATGTGCATAGACTTAAGTATCTGATTTTGAAAGGGAGCTCATGGCAGGCTATTGGACAGTTCAATAATTTCAGATCTTCATTGGCTGAATTCAACACTGAGTAAACACTAAATATAATATAGATATAAAAGAATGGGCACAAATGTCAGTGTAGTATTTCATTATTAAAACTAGTAATCTTTCTATTTCAACAACTAAATCCATTATGAAAACAAGCTGGGAAGGAAACACACAACAAATAAATAATGCAATTAACTTACAAAATATGAAACAGAATGTCTACATACAAAAAAAGTAAAAATCAATGTTAGTCACTTAAGCTTCACAGAACATTTGTATGATAGAAGCCCTTCTGTGTCCCAGCTTGTGTGTCTGCCAGAATGAGCTGGAAACCCATCCATCCTGGCTTTAAAGACACTGCAGTGTGCTTGTCCTGCCTGGCCAAGGCTCCCCCGGGCGTCACTGACAGGCAGTGGTGATGATGATTTCCAGAGAGAGCCCTCAGGGGGCTGCAGGCTCAGTGCTATCCTCTGCTTTGCAAATGACAGGTGGCAAAATGTACATCAGGCATCTGTACACAAGAAAAGCTTTTCCAGTGAGGTTTTGTTTGTGTCTGCTTTAAAATTTTGTGAATGCTTTAAAATAATGTTAACATAACTCTAGCGCAAAAGTTCTCCCCGACAACTCATTCCTTTGCAAATCAAATATTTCCTTCTGCTAGTGTTCTATACCCATAAAATTGCCACTGGAACCTCCAGTGAGGGGATAAAATACCAGGCAGGGAATTTCAATGTGCATTTTATTTTGTTTGTGTGTCTATCTTGTCTTATGAGGAAATTATTTTTGCCTTTGTGTACAAAACCTTACTATTTCCGCTTTGAAGTAAAAGAAAAATGAACTTTCGTAACCTCTGCTGCTTCTGATCACCTCTTAAAAGTGTCACTTTATATGGAAAAGCCAGAAGAAATTGAGATAAACAGACATCTGTACATTTAACCCATTCATTTAGAAAACATCTGTATCCATCCATGCAATGTTAGGACTATAAGTAACTTTGCAGTTACATCTGAGCCCGTTGCTGGGGCAGCAAGGTAGTGTTTATCTCCCACATGTATTCTATCAATTTCCTTTTTCTTAAAGCAGCTTCCTGAAATGAAAAACAGAAAAGCAGTCATTAAGTTCATCTCTTTCAAACACTGGATTCAAGGCTTATACAAGGCAGCCCTTACTACTTTCCAGCTGTGGAAAATCTAGACACTGATCTTTTTCAAGATGAAAAAAAAGAATAACTGACATGGAAAAATGGGAACTGCTGTTCCTTTCAATTAAAAAAATATTGCTGAAGATCTGGGAACACAATTTTTTTGCTACTGTTGATATTTTTAATAGGATGCCAAGGAACTGTACTACAGTATCTTTCAAAGTAACCCAGCAAGTTGTGGTTTGCTGTTTCCTACAGCAGGAACAATTCATGCGAGTGTTTATGTTAACAATTCAGTCCTTGAGGACCTTATTTGTGCTTAGCTTTCATCAAAGCACACAGCACAGACTGATTAATTGTCTGGAACTGTAGAGTTTCTGTTACAGTTGGACGGTACCAGTGATCTGTCTGGTGTTGGTCAGTTGCCAAATCTTAAGAACTCAAGATAAACTAGCATTTTTGATTGCGGTTTTTAAAATTCCTGTTTTTAAACAAAGCGCTGGGCAATGGGAATTACACCAGAAGAGTTAATAAGATTCTATTTGTGCTTTCAAGGATCAAAATCAGAGCTCTGACACCCATTAACTCTGGGATTCCTCTTCACTGCTTTTTTTTTTTTTAATGGGACTTTTGGGTATTATTAAATACTGTAAAAGGGTTGAACCTGTTCAAAAATAATAACCTGTTCAAAAATAATTGAAATATAAGCCTCTAGTGTCTTAGCATTTCTAGAACCTTAAAAAATAATACAGTAATGTATTGAAGGCCACAGGACAAAATATCAAAGGAGTTAGTTATCCAGACATTTCACTCACATTTGATGCTGCCTAACAAACTCTGCAAATTGGCGGTCTTTAGCGTAGAGCTCTATAATTCGAATTCTGTCTTGAATTTCCTGGAATACAATAAACAGGATTGTAAGTACATAATACAAATCAGAATGCTACAGAAATAACTGATTTCTGAGTTTTGGGAAATAAAGCTCCTAGGTGTTGCTGTTTCAAAGAGTGGAGCTTGAAATTGGGCATTCCAATGCCAAAATTCTTCTTTATTTAATTTATTTTATTATAATTCTTCTAATTAAAAATAAAAAAGTGAAGCACTTAATTTGAATTCAGTAATACTTAACGTTTAAATCAAAACCAGGGTTTGGACAGAGTGTAGCATTTCAACAGGCTTTAACAAAACCATTTATCTCTCAGAGATACTTTGCCTACCAGTCAGCCTAGCAGCTACATACTGGATTCACACCTCTCACAGTTGCTTAAGGATCTGTGGTTAGTTCTGGGATGTAAATCCCTTCTCTTTAGCCTTCTAGAGTAAACCTTGGACACTGTGTATACAGGAAGAAATAAGATGTGATCTAACTTAACAGGTTACAGAAAGACTTAAACTTTAAAAACAATCAGAAAACACCCAAAACAAAAGCACCCTGTGAAAAGGCCTGGATGTACCGATCTTTTACTGTGCAACTACTCTTACAAAAGACAGTTGTCTTTAAAAGGTAAATGCTGTGTCAAGTAATACATCAAACCTCCCCAACTCCCATGAAGTTACTTAAGGGATCAGCTCCTTTATTATGTGAAATTCATTGCCGGTCAGAACAAAACCATAATTTCCTCTAAAAGCAACCAGGGTAAGCAAGCTTTTCTGTCTTCCTGTAAACAGTTTCAGCAGCTGCAACCTGTTTATCTAGAGCATAGACACTGGGGAAAGATCGGGCCCACCTCTGAGGTTGGAAGTGTGCAACAAGCTTACAGTTTCCATGATCTTTCCCATGCCACTGTGAAAACAAGGTCATTTACCTCCTTAGTAAGCTCACTGTTTTCATAAATGTGCCTGATCTCTTCACTGCTGTAGTCTGTGGATGTCTCTGCACTGGTGGAACTGTAGGACGTTAGCTGCGGATATCTCCGGTAATAATGGCTGTAGCCAGTCGTGTCACTTTCATACATGGGGTTGTATTTAACTGCATTCTCAATGGACGAGAGGCTGTCACCCTGCCTGGGGGAGCAATAAACAGACTGTGAGCTCCTCTGCAGCCTGGAAGGGCAGCAGACAGACTAAGGAAGCCTGGCATTTGGAGGTGCCTGCACATCCTGTTGCTTGTAAACTGTGCGATATAAGACTTATGACAGAATTATCCTTATTGTAGCCGATGTGTTTTAGAATATTGGATGGTGTCACCTACCCCTGGGAGTCCCCAGTATCACTCTTTGTGTACTGGTCTCGAAGGGTCCTGGCCAAGAAGAAGATGACAGCAGATGCCACAAGAAGGAATCCTGCCACAGAAGCAATTGCAATTCCCACAACCAGTGGCTCAGACACGTATTCCTCACAGTGCTCCCCTCTGTACCACCAGTTCTCTCCCACACGACACCTGCCATAAAGAAACAGGGAGATTACACACTAGTAAAAGCTCTGCTTAATGCATTTAAGTTCTTGTTATGATGTGGCCTCAGTTGTCACTCCAATAAATATCTTTGCATTGTCCAATCACCAATTTTCTCTATTATTGTTATTATTATGGATATTCTTTTTGATAGATAATCATGTAACAGCTTGAGTTGAAAGAGACCTTTAAAGGTCATTGAGGCCTCTGCAATGAGCAGGGACATCTTCAACTAGATCAGGTTGATCAGAGCCCCATCCAATCCAGGGGTGAGGCATCTATCATTTCTCTGACAGACAACCAGTTCCAGTGTTTCACCACCACCATGGTAAAAAATTTATTATTTATTTCTAGTCTAAATCTACCTTCTTTTAGTTTAAAACCATTATGCCTTGTCCTATCACAACAGACCCTGCCAAAGGGTCTTTTAGTACTTTTTAGTACCTTTAAGTACTGAAAAGACACAAAAAGGGTCTCTCCCAGGAGCCTTGTCTTTTCCAGGATGACCTACCCCAATCACAGAATTGAATGAAGGTAGGTAAAATAGCAAAAGGGTAATGCATTTCTGGTGGAAAATACCCGTGCTTTATGAAATTTACAGTGCCCTGTGAGGTGTTAAAACTGGAAGGTGCTTAGACTGAGGAAAAACTCCTGCCATGATTGAGCCTTGCATGTGACATATTAACACTGCAAAGGTAGAAAGCAATTGTCTTTCTCATCTTGTAATGCACATGCTAGTGAAGGTGTGTTAGCTGAGTAGAATGTTACTAGAGTTGTGACCTTCACAATAAAAGGCTAAATAGATACATAAAATGAATTACTTGAGGGTAACACCTGTCCAAGCCTGTACCTCTGGAACAGTTGCCCGAAACAGTATCCAGCATTTCAGCCTTAATGTTTTGAACATAGGAACTATAATGTTGGTATTATTGACTTTAAATATAACAGTAAAAATAATATATTTGCACTATATGTGTTGGGGAGTTTTTTCTATAAAAACTCGAAGTATTGTAATCTATTATGACCAAGCACACCAATGAACCCTACTAACAAGAAATATCAGTAACTTAACTCTTCTCACATAATGATCTGAAATAGTTTCTGAAAGTAGTAAGCAATATTTCAACTTTTTAAAAAAGTTTTTAATAAATGCTAGCTGGAACATGCTTGGTTTCAGATACCTACCTGCTTCTGATTAACACTTTCACACCAATGTTTAAATATATAATGCATCTTTGATACTATCCAATTTTAAAGTTTAAAAACCATTTTTATTTCTTCTGTTAACTGTCAGCAGTCTAAGATTGACTTTAGAGTAGTTTTAGGTAAACATTTAAAAGAAAGTCACATGAAGTAATGTAAATAACTACTAGTAGTAATACCCTTCTTTGTGGTAGTTTTCTTAATTTTTGTTGGTAGGTACATTTTATTTTTAAAAATAGACTGTTAAATTGTTTGAAAAGTAAAAAGTAAAGTGCTGTGTCAGGACCATCACCAATTTGTCTGTATCTTGCACAAAGTTTTTTTGACTACCTGCAAAACATGGCAATCCAGTTCAAATATATCTGTTTGGGTTTTTTTTTGAGCACATATCTGTGGCCCATTCCTTCATCCTTTTATGAACCTATATGATTTTTCCCAAATGGACAATGATTTACTTTTGTGCTTTCTTCCAGACCAAAACCACTATATTTAATGTATTTATGCATTATTAATGTGATATTCAGGTATAAATTTCTGTAATGGAATTAACTCTCCTAGGTGACATTACATGCTAAATATATGAAATACTATGCTACTTGAGAAAACCTCTGTGGAGTTTTTTTAATTCTGTCCCCAAAGGTCAATAAAAGTGATTTCAACAACTGAGTGTGTTCCATTACAACCATTATTCCTAGTTAGTTTTATTTTCTGATGCTTCTGTTCTATTAAACTGTTACTCTTATTTATTATATATACATAGAAAAGCTAATGTTAATACTGGGGCTTGCACTGAGCAGTGCAACATGAATGATAATCACAATCAACTCACTTGTTGATTCACAATATTGTTCAGAATTTTGGACAAATCTTATCAAGTGCTACAATGGAGGTGACTATAGGAGTTTTCATCCAGGAAGCACAGCTTCCAACAGCAGGGTGGCCTACCTGCAGATGGCCCCTTGCCCGGGGCTTATGTCACACTTGCCATCGTTCAGGCAGAAGTTTGGTTGCAGATCACAGATGCTGTTACATGGCAGCCCATCGATGCTGAGGTAGCCAGGATTGCAGACACACTCAGCTTCCCCACTCCAGCGATTTACTAAGCATTCAGAGAACTCATTGCAGGCCTGGAACTTGCAGGGATCTGCTTGCTCACCTGACAATAAACAGAGCGAAAAACATCAATGGAAGGGGAGAGCCTTAACTGAGACAGGTTGCTGGCTGCCTTCTCTAATGGTCTCTTGTTAACACACAAAAATCCAGTGTGCATCTTTTCCGACTAACTTCTGCTAAGGTGAACAAGCACTAGCAAATATTCCTCTGTCCACACATGCCAGTAGCATGGCTAAGACCATACAACAAACAGTCAAAAAAGCATGTGTGAAGTGATCTTTTTCATACTGGAACAGAGAGTACCTCATATTCTCTCTGTCTGCTGGAACTCTATTTTACAAATGAGTAAACCAGAGGTGCTCTCCAGTATTTCTTGCTATGGAAAACCTAGGCAGCACATGGGGAAGGGCAGAGGGATGTCAGGCACTCACCATCTGCTGTGAGGGGATTTAACTTTTTGTCTGCAAGGAACACAAGCTTGTAGCATTCAAGAGATCTCACTTGTATAGGCTTAAGAGGCTGGCATACAGCTAAACAATCAAGATCAGAACATCTGCTGTGATAATTAGACCAACTTTATAAGAGACCTATCTGGGAAGAACAGCTACCATATGCCAACAGGTCAGCACTCTTATTTTTCTCTAACCTTGAAATAGGAGATATTTCCAGGTTGCTTATATGGTAAACTACTGGCTAACTTGAACAGGGGAAAAAAACAAAACAACCTTTCTCCCTGCATCAGAGGAGAGAAGCGAGAGGGCCTGTCACTTTTTAGTGCAACTAAGACCTTACTCCAAGCATGAGGCAGCAACTGTTACCTGTGCAGATGCCCACCTGCCAGGTAAACTGGCTACCACCTGTGGGAATAACCATGTGGAGTAAGTTCAAACCACACATGGAAGTAAGCATAAGAGAGATGGGCACCACTGTTCTCCCTGAGCCATCTGCTCCCCCACTCCCCAGATCAAATACAGGGGCATTATATGGAGTATTCCATGGGTTAATCTTTCTCCATAAATCTATATGGACCTCATACAGATTTCTCTGTCTGGGTCCCACTTCGACTTTCATCTCTTTAGTCCCATTTAGATTTTCATTCGTTTTTTGGTCTTTTTTTACTCTATGAAAGACTGTTTTCTAAAGCCTAGCCCATGAAAATCAGTGGGCAGCCTCTGAGCTGTTGAGATCCTTAGCACTTAAACCAGAAATTTTTCTGGATCCCTTGCTTTAAGCTGCATTTCCCTACTGTCCATACCTGATTCCACATCCAGGGAGTATTTGTCGATGGCCAGGTTCATGGTGTGATATGCAGTGTTGCAGAAATCTTCCAGGATCATGTACACAGCATTGGTGACATTCCGAGGCACAGGTTTGGCAAATTTCATTCGACTGTTCACCACAATGCTGCCGTTTCTGAAGTTCAGGATTTCCAGATTCTGGAATCCTGTCAGATTTGACTGAAGGTAGGGCACCAGCTGCAACACAGGAGATATGTCAGAAAAGCCGAATCTTTGAGTCTCTCAAGCCAGTTTCACAGTTACTGTGGCAGACAATTAGAGTCTGAATGATTTTATCCAAATCCTACACCAAGGGCATTAGCTGAGGTTTGTGCTGGCAGCCTGCCAGGAGCCAAAGTACTTCAGGCAGTTCTTAAGAGCATAGCAATTTACAAGGATTTTCTAAAAATCTACAATTCAGAAGCACAATTCTCAGTACACATATTGTGCTCTCCCTTGACTTAAGTACCTGGAATACTTGCCATTTCACTGGGTTTTTCCTTCAAGCATGTCCCGCTTCCCTCTCTGCTTTGCTCATTTCATCTCTCGCAACACAATGTTTTTTTCAGTCAGAAGAGGGGAATTTTCCCACTTAAAATTTGGAAGTTGTGCTGTGTAACTCCTGTGGGGCTTTCCAAGTCATCAGCCAGGTTAGGAACAGCTTAGTTCCCTGAACTACCTCTTAGGACAGGTCGAATGTGTTGCAGAAAAGTTATCTGCTCACAGCCTCAGGTTTTCTTGCATCTTTCTCCCTACACACTAAATACAGGGCACTCTGGAAGCAAGTAGGGGGAGTGTGGTAATGACTTCAGTTACACTGCTGTATTTATTAACACCAGCAGAGCAGCTGGCCCATGATGCTAAGGAGTTCTCCCTTAGAGAAACTATTATCTGACTAAAAGACGAGCATCCCACCACACATTTCCAGACAGAATTTTCCCCACAGAGGGACACAAATCTTACGTGTAAACACTAGTTTTGAGTTGCTCTCTGCAAAAGAGAGATGACTAAATATAATTTACCAACAGTTTTTGTCTATCTGGTAATGGACATTTAGCACAGAAGTGACTCTTACCAGTTCTAAGAATCGCTGCTCCAAGGCTTTGTATTCAGGGGAGTTTTTATTAAACAGGTCCTCTGAAAACATCATGTTGGTAACCCGAAGACTGAAGAACACAACTAGAGCTCGGGATGGGACAGTACTACTATAGTGAGTTTCATGTGTGGCCCAAGCCACACTTGCCATCTCTGTGGACTGGACACGAGTTGTTAGCTCCACGTGACTTTCAGTCATTCTCCTTCCCTCCTCAGTCCGCTCAGGAGAAAAGTGGACAGTGCTAACATGACCCAGGTCTACTGAAACATCCAGGACTCTTGTTGTTTCATCTCCCAGCTTTGTTGAGGTAGCCACAGACAATGACGGCGTGGATCCCACAGGAGGAAGCTGGGATGGAAGTTCAGCAGTGGTTGTTGCTACAGTCATTGTTTGATAATCCATAACAGTGCTGAAGCTCATGGTAATATGTGTGTCACGGTCTGTACCATCCTGTCCAGCAAAGCCCTCTAGGACAGTGGTGTGATCTACCACAGAAGGAACTTCACCTTGAGTAACCACTGGCATTGCTGGTTGCACTGTCTGATCTAAGGAGGTTTCTAGTGCCCCATCAGTAGGCCAAACAGCAGCTGGTTCCTCCACTGCTGATCCAGGAGATTGTTGGTCTGCCAGTGATGAATCTAGGGCTATCTGCTCCTCTGTAGATGCATCAAGCTTTACCATGGAAGGGTCTGCAGTCAGAATAGTTTCTAAAGAGACTGTATCCAAGTGTCCTATTGTAGCAGCTTCCATTACATCTGGCTGCTTCACTGTGAATAGTTCTTCTACCACTGCCCTGTCTTCGCTTGGGTGTTCATCCACTTCAGGAATTATGTTCTGGCCTACACTAGACTCCTCAGGTTGCTCCATACTGACAGTCCCTGGAGATGTATGGAGACTATCTTCCACAGACAGATCGGTATATGGTGGTGAGACAGGGGCCTCTCCAGTTGGCATGATAAAAGAAGAATCATACATGCCCAGTGTTTCTGTCTGTGTAGATGGTTCCACAGACGATGGCTCTTCTGTCTGTAACAGAGGTACTTGCGGAGTTGTAGTCTCTGGAAAGACAAATATTTCAGACTCATCAAGGAAATCTTTTATATTGACTATCCCTTCATTCTCATCTTTGGAAAGATCATAATCTAATTTATTCCCAGAGTTAAGAATATAGTCTAAAATCATGCCTTCAGGAATATCCTCAGGTTTGATTAACAAAGACTCATTATCATCTTCAAGCCAGTTATCAGGACCAGGGTAGAAAACTGGTTCCAGAGTTGCTTCTTCCCAAGGCCAGATACTTGATTCCATTTCTTTTCCTGAACCATCAAAAGCTGAACCAGACCCATCGTCATATATAACTCTATCTCCAAGAAATATATCATTTTCGTCTTCCATAGGGGGCACTTCTAAAGGAAAAGGAATTTCTTCCACAGAGTCTGCACTGTCACTGCCCTCAGGACTACCTTGGATTACTTCTTCCTTCTCTTTAATATCAGTCTCTACGATTGGTGAAGAGGCCACTGTTGGTGCAGAAAGCAGAGGAACTGCATAGTCATCAGTAGATGGAGATTCTTCAGGCACAAGGTGAGAAGGACTTAAAGGCAAAAGTTCTTCAGATAATCCAGTATCTTCAAACATTAAAAAATAAATAAAAATTGTTAGTTAGATATTTTTTTATGATAAAAAGTGTCACATTTCATTAATTTTATTATCTTTAGGTCTGTATTTCACATTTCCATAATATATCCCAACCTCTGTATGCCAAAGTCATAAGGACCCCTGTTAACCTCTCTCCCACTTTCCATTCAGATATTCTATGGGTCAAGTCAAGACATACAGAATTAATTCTATGCTATTTAACAAGTTCCATGTATGTATCATTTCCAGAAGAGAGAAACAGGCATTATAAGCTATTACAATCACTTTCACCTCGGTATATAGCTCTTGGACACATGCGCACACGAAAGGTAAAAAACTGGCAGAGAAAGATACTCAATTTTTAGACTTTTCTGAAAACTCATTTCAGTGAACTATAGTTTGGTGGGTATCAGGAAACACTGGTATCCAAAGTTAAGCTTCAGTCAAAGGTATTAACTTACCATCTAAAGAACTGGGGGCTGAAAGCCATTCCAAAGAGTCCATAGAATCGTCCTCTAACACTGGTACAGTGACTAAATGAGAAGTCTCTAGATTCAGCCCATCAGGCAAAGAGGTGACATCGACCTCTGAGGAAAGTGGAGCTTCAGGTGCCAAACCAGTCTCATAGTCAATGTTCTCTGGTCTTGGCTGGATTTCATTGTCACTGGACTGCTCGCTGTCTGAGATGGAATCTGGTTTGGTGTAATCAAAGGGCAAGGCATTGCTGACAGTTGACTCATCCGCAGAAGGACGTTCAGCTAAAAAGGTGCTGTCCTGGAACATAAAGCCACTATTAATATTTCCACAATTACATGGGAAACACTGATTGTCTGCATTGGGCTGAACACACAGAAGGGATTAACAGCAAGCAGCGGCCAAGTCTTGGACCACTGCCTCTGAGGGAGCAATGCACAGCAGCAGCAAGAGTGGCAAATATAGACCCTGGCTGATCTTGTGCAATATACATGTCAAACACACATCCTTCTGACAAATGTCATGTCCAGTCATGTCCTTTAAAAAGGGAAAGGAGCCATTCAGATTGTTTGGAGCCCAGCACCCCTTAGGGGATTAAGATATTTACCATCTATATCCAACGCCATCTCCTTTCCTATGCTGAAAAAATGAATCTGTCCATCTCCACATGGACTAAATCAAACTAAATTAAAGATAAATGTTGTCTGCCTTCCTAAAGCATGATGAGGGTCTAACAGTTATTATTCATCAGCCACACAACCAATACAGGAATTCTAGTATTTCAATTACTATGATACATGAAAGGGTGCAGAAAATGAACTTCAATGGATGCATGCCCAGTCATCATTTATTGATATCTTTTAGTTTGTGAACCCAGGAGAATAGCAAAGACCAGGACATAACAAAGAGCATTTAGAACTTGGAATAATTTAGTGTCAAAGACAAGATACCTGTGCAGGAAAAAAAAAAGAAATATGTATCAGCAGTAATGGTGAACAACAAAGTGCATGCAGAATGAATTTGTGAATTATTTGAAATGGGAAAAAATAATTTGTTGTTACATCTTTAATTTCCCCATTCTTTAATTACTATTCCACATCCCAATTACTAGTTGGTCTACAGTTAATTAGCATATTTCATCTTTGAATAATAATCTCCTACTATGCTCTTTGATGAGGTAATTATATTGGAAAAGGGCAATAAAATACTAAGTTATTTGGTCAAGGCTACAAAAGCAAGATGATAGCCTAAAACTCAGGATTACCTGATGGATACCTGCTCACATATAAATGCTGTGCAGCAGTGGAATATGGACCAAAACTCCTGTAGGGTATGAAAAACTGCCAAGCAATTTCAAGAAGCAGCAATTTACTCAGGGCTAACAAACTGCTGATGGTGACAGGTACAGTTAAGTGTACAGTGGACACAGGTTTCTGTAATATGCATTACAGTTCAAAACCACTGTAATCATTTCTGTAGCTCACCATTCCTGTCAAATGTCTTTTTTTGCTTGACCAGCAGGTATTACAGGAAGAATCCAAATACTTTTCAATTTGAAATATTACTCCTTGTTGAAATGTGGGTGAATTAAGTTTTCAGCTTAATTCAAACTGCATTTGAATACTTTGGAAAGAGGCCAGTTAAGGTATTTGTTTTAACTTAAATTACTTGCTTGCATGTAGTGATCGTATTTTAAAATGCCAGTTATTATGCCACCACAGTCTCATCAATTTTTTTAATTTATATGGTAACAATCAGTTGAAAAGTATACATACCACAGAGACATGTGCTCCAGCAACTTTATTTTTGGCAAGACTAACCACTATAAATAAAGCTTTTAAAAGAGCTGCTGTACAAAATTAGAAATAAATCACACATATAAATTCCATAAAGAATCAATTAGGACTACCAGCAATTACTCCTCGATTTATTTAATGTAAGCATTTAGTTGCAGGGATTGCACTTCATCATTTATTTGAATGTGGACAAATGCTCCTATGATAACTGACATTATTCAAAGATTCTTGTTACAGGGCAATGTATTTTACTAACAAGTTTAATATCATATTGGCTAGTTCTGGTTTCACCAATGTAAAAGGCTTATAAATATGATAGACAGCTGTAAACAGAGAACCCCTCTCCCCAGTTTTTCATTTTCTGCTGCCAGAAAGGCACTGTATTCCTCAAGCCAGAGCATTCTACCTGTTGTAACTCAACACAAACAAGAAAATACGGATTGCAAAAACGACACCTGATTTTTGTTCTACTTTTAAAGAGAGCTGCAAAACTCAAAAGAACTCGTTGTACCATCTACTAACAATTGGATGGTAAAATCATGACAGTCCTATGTTATGTCATGATTTTTGTATGCTAATACAAATCCAGCTTATTTTCAAATCACCTAGGGAAAACTATAGCAAAATTCTTTTCCATAGGTAACAGTTCTACTTGAGAGCATACACCTGAACCATAAAAGTTCAACTTCTGGGGTAATAATTGATCAATTGTGTACTGTTAAGACATACTTAGGATTTTCTTATATTTATCTGAAGCTATTTGCAAATTGCAGATTGTACACAGCTGGTTTGGGGATATACTTGATACCTTTTACATAATCAGAGTTTTTGACGGAAGTCATAGAAGCCTTTATTCACAGTCCATTATTAGAAAAATAGAACTTCCACAATTTTTTTGTTATAATAATATTTTCAAAAACTGGTTCAAAATTTGTTATTGCAAAGTCACCACTACTCTAAAATATCTTCTTGTCTGCACATCTGTCAGAGTAAAGAATGGCAGAATTCTTTGTCTTACTAAAATTACCATCTACAACGTTTTAGAATAGTTAGATGTCTCCAGTAAAAAGAAAACCCTTTTCTGAAAATTAACTTAAAATCATGTTTATCTACACCATGTTTAATCAATTATGGCAAATCAACATGAATTTGTATTTTAGACATCAATGATTAGCTTTTAAAACTCAGGGAAAACTGGCATGAAATTAAGGATATTATATCTACGTCCATTCTAACAATATTTGCATTCTGTGAAAACAAATTTTGTTTACACAAAAATTTCAGAAGTTGGCTGAAGTTAAATGTGTTTGTGTTCATATTATCTCATGATGGACTGAGTAAGAACCTACCATCCAGCACAAGTGGACCTGGATTTTAGGGCATGATCTGAGCTCATTTCTTGTTGAAAGCACGTCTGTATTACAGGAAGTGGAGAGCAGAAACCAATTGCCCAGACAACAATTCAGCACTCAGAAGATATTTCTGTTGGTAGAACTGACTGACTTGATCTCTGCATTGCTGGCACCTAACTCATTATCTTTCCTTAAAGTTCCTTTGTACAGACATGGTCAGGGACACCAAGTCTCCTGTCCAATATAGAACTCTAGTCTGTGTCTTGGATTAGTCCAGAGGTAGTCAGAGGAGACAATTACAATTTCAAAAGACAAAAAAGAAACCAGCACCAGTTATTTTCCTCTGCTGGTGTTAGGAGGATGGACATTGTTTTAAAACCAAATTGAGAACTTTCTTTGAAAGAAATACAGTAACAAAAGGAGCTTATGAAACTTAGCGTTTTATCTCCTCTAGCCGCCAACTTTAGGATTTACATCTAATTCTTGTTTCCAAAGAAAGGCAGTATCATGGAAGGAAGAATCACATCTTAAGAGATGTTTACAATAAAAATAAGATCATCACAGAAAACTGTTAGGCAGCAGACAGCAGGATTGTCACATGAGAGATTTCACCAGTTTTTATTCCAATAAAAGGCATGCCTTCATTAGTACTTACTCTGCATGAGCAACAGGATAGAGAAGCTCAGGGTGTTGGCTACAATTCTACCTTGCTGAACTAAGTTGCTCAAATGTTCCCAAGGGCCACTGCCCAGAACCATACTCACATCAAATTCTGGGCGCTCCAGCACAACTGGATGCTCAGTAATCCAGGATTGGTCTTCTGATGTGGGGTGCAGTATTTCCTTCACTGTGGAAATATAAACACTTGGCTGCAGTAACAGTGTGAGGAAGTTGTGTTGGAAGGCTGACTGAAAAACTCTCTCTGACTTCAGATTTGTAAGTAAAATCTTCTCAAAAAGCTTTCCAGAGAGATTTTGTTTCTGGAAATGCCTCCAAACCAATGACAGGAAGCAGAAGGGAAAGATGAGATCAAGGGGGTGACAGCATTCTTTTGTCACCTCTAGCAGGATCATTGAATACTCAACAATAATTTGGGTATTTCCTTTGTGCTGCTGAAGGCCAACACAGAGCTACTAAGCTGATAGTCACCCTGATTCAACATGGAACATGTGAACCACATTTGCCCCCTTTCATTTCTATTAATTTTTGAAAGTATTACTGAAACTGCACACCACAAACCTCAGTTTCAAAATAAAATGAAATGAAAATGGGGGGCTAGGCTAATGGATCGAGAATAGGATGCTACTGCTAATGACTTGGCCTGGTTAAGATCAGAGCAAACCAGGCTATAACATAGTTGATTTTGTTCTGTTTAATTTTTCAGAGGACAGCTGAATAATTCACCCATCCGAGATTTATTTTATACGAAGTCAGATGTGTGGCACACCAATGCACCATAATTAATACCCACCATTAGTAAGCTGAAGAGAGTTTGGGTCTAAAGAGATGGAGGCATTTTCAAGCAGAGCATTTTTCTGGAGAATCTCAGCAATATAATCTCGGAAATCACTGATGGTGTACACAACTGTTGGATTATCCTCTATGCCCATGAAGGAGTTGTCCTCCACCTTGTTTGAATGAAGGTTAATCAGGTCCCAGGTGGCATTGCTGATGGCTTTTCCATCAAATGTGACAGCATAGTGAACTTCCACACCACTTCAGTTGTACAAAGAGAAAGAACACAGATAAGAAATGCCAGGTTTTCCTGAGCAAGTGAACACTATTTTTTCACAAGGGCCCACATCAATACCCTTTTTAATGTAAAAAATACATGGCTTTAAAGGATGAATAAAAACTACTTGATTCTTTTCACGAAGTTCTCAAGGGAAAGGCTACCCAAAACTGACATTTGGTCTGGTCCCACACGCGTATTTCTACTTGTGAATGGCAGACAGACCACATGCAGACCAAAACACTGGCTTTCTGCAAGCATTATCAGTGGGTCCACCTGCATGCAGTTGTGAGAGCAGTGATTTTAAGGTCATACCAATAATAGGAACGGCTTTCAGGTATAAAAATAGGCAGGAAAACCAGATTGAATATTGTAGCAATCTAGTGTAGCAAGTGAGAGTCCTACTCTCTGTCACTGTGCAGTGTTAACCTGCTTGAAAGAATGTTTTTAATAACAATAAAATAGTATTTAATTCATCTTATAATTGGGAAAATTTATCTAGACTCATTTGGTCATTTAATCTATAACTCAGTTTTGTACCCGCATATGGTTTAGGGTTTCTTTTCATATTAACTCTCCTCCATTTTCTTAATTTTTTTTTCTTGAGTATATCTGGAAGTCCTTTTCCACACAACAGCTTAGGTTGCAATCAGATGTACCATACACTGGGCATAAGCACAAGGGAACTTTAGCAGATATAACACATTTTGGCTGTAGACAGAACACAGCAAGAAAATTAAGTAACCAATCTATAAAGCCTTAGAAGAATGCACTCTGAATACAGGTTTTCTTGATTCCACTGAGAGCTGGATTGGATTTCTAAAACAATGGCTCTGTTCAGAGAAGTCTTTAAAACCGCAGTGCCAGATGTAACAGAGAATCTGCAAACACACTGACTAAACCCTGGAGTCTGGGGTTTTGCTGCTGCCTCTGTCATCAAGTCCATCATAGGCACTGACTGTCAGCAAAGGAAATTAAAAAGGACAGCAGTAGTGAAAAGTCACAGCAAAGATGGAACAGAATATGCTCCTCAAACATAACATTTAGGTTTAATACAACTGTGCTGTCATTCATAATTCTTGACAAATAACTACACCATTCTCTTTCTGGAAAGGGCTAAACATCTGGTGCCTGGAACATAGCCCTTGTGAACAGTTGCATATAGTTTGTGAAGACATTTGTGTTTCTAACCTTTCTTGAAAGGTTACAATGCTCATTCTCTTTAAACTTGTTGATGGAAACTGGCTATGCTGAGATACACACACAAAAAAAAAAAATAATACATTTAGTTATTCAAGGCTGCAGTTCTTTCTCTGTCTTGTGACATTCTTAACATACTAAAGAAGGAAAATTCTTGATTCTTAACCTGCATATGTCTGGTGAAAAACAAGTCAATACTAATCCAATGTTTTGCTAAACATTTATTAAAGTTCTGCTAAGATCTGCAGCACCTCTGGCCTTGAAGATAAGCCAGCAGCATTTGCCCATATCTATTCAAAACTTTGCTGCTAAGTGTGAAGATTTTGAGTCATTGTTAAACAATTTTGTTTTCTTCACAAAAGAAATTCCTATAAACAAGTTACCCCAGTAGCTGACTTATGTTTAGGATTATTTTTCCTGAGGGTATTTTTATTATTATTAGGACTTAAGTAAGTGAATTAGGTTTATCCTTATTCAAGACAGATCAGTTACTGGCAGTTTCTAGTAGAACCCTCTCTCACAATATTTATTTTAGATAACTATCTTGCTCTGAACACAAAACTACAAATACCCCCCCAAAAATGCCCTCCAGCTAAGCATGTTTTTCGCCTCTATATTATCACAATATTATAAAAAAGTTGTCTTTACCTGTCTTCCTCGGAAGGGCTGGTTATAAAAACAAAACAGAACAGCAAAACCTGTTAAATCAATGTCATAATTTCCTTTAAGTCTTAAGACATCAACGAGTTTGCTTTAGTATTCTACACGGCATACCCATTTGAAAACACATATAGGAAAATCCTTTTAATTTGCATAGTTATTCAGCTACATAACAAATTTTTCTGCTTTTACTGAACTATTTCCTACTGATCCCAAGGAATTAGCAGAGCACAGCCACCTCAGATTATTGTAAATAATGCAGTTAAATTGCCGTCAGTACCAACTTACTCAACCTAAAGATTTAACTTACAACCCATGGGGTTTTGTCATGCAGAGCAGAGAACAGACTTTGCCAGAAGTACCAGCCTTTTATTTGTCTTCTCAAATAAACCAAGTTCTTGCAAGCCTATTACACTGCAAATACCAAGATGGAAGGTTTTGCTACCTTCCAGGCTGAAAACTGGACATAGCTTAGGGTTCCAATCACAAGACCTCTCTCACTACAGCTGCTTTGTTACCTACATGTATGCTAGTTAAAATACCCCAGGCAATAAATTCTATGACATAGAGCTCAAGGAAAACACAATTTAGATTTACTCATGAACACACTCATTAGATTCTAAAAGTTATATCCAATCCACCAAGAAAAATCACAATTTCTGAGCCCTGTATTCCAAAAGTCATACATTTTACATGAAATAACTTTAAATGTCGCTCTGAAGCACAAATTAATTTGAGGGAATAGGGTCTTTAATAATACATTTATATGAATATAGAGAGTTAAAACATTCCATAGTGTTTATCAACTATTCCCCACCTTTTTTTTATCCAAGAGAAAGAGCCCTTTACATATACTAAATACTAACCTTTAGAGCCATCCCAAATTAACACTAAGGATTTGAAAAACACATTAAATGAACCACATTTTTCCAAAAATGTTTCTGTGTCTTTCCTTGTTTAATATTTGGCATATTAGACGTAAGAGATTAAGAATACATCTTTTAACTTTAAGACAGAATCTTGAACAAAAATGCCCTGTCTTAAATTCACAGCAAACATTTCATGTGAGATTCTCTTGGGAAGCCCCCACACACATCTGACATCCTGCTAAGCATCATGTCACCTCATTGCACAGTCATACATGATCACGTTCAATCACAAGATATGCATCAGTATCTTTTTACCTGTAATCCAGGATATGGATGTCTTTGTATCCAGGTAGTCCTTTAAATACACTTTTAATCTATTTTGATGGAAAAAGGAAAAATTAACACAGATTCTGTTCACTTCTGCTTTATGTGGTGAAAAATCAGGAAGTGTTTCTAGCATTTTCCAAAAATGTTTCTGAGCTGTTATATCTAATAGGTGAAAAAACAGTTAAATATTCTTTTCCTTATGGAAGAGTAGTCTTGGTGACATTGTTTCATTTTTTAGAAAAAAGGGGAAATAAAAAGAATGAAGAACAACATCCAGTGTTCCCTAAGAACTGTATAGAAACATTCCAAGGGGAGAAACAGAAAGAGACTGCCACAGGTTTTGTCTCCAGTGCTACAGGGAGACAAAACCATGAAAGTTCATGCTGGTTTAGAAAGTTTTTTAGCTTCCAAAGATCCTTTCCAGTGAAGGATTATTTTTTACTCAGCCAATTCTTGTTTCCCTCCCCATCTCCTTATTTTTAAACTGTCTGTAGTGAGACTTAAACAATCACAGTGCTGTTGACTTTTTTTTTTTCCAAGAGCTTCTTTATTTGAGCTCAGAGAGAACCAGACAAGGGATCAAAGGAGTGGAACATCCATGTGCCAGGTGGACTCTATCCCATCTGACATTTTTTACACACACACATATTATGGCAATGCTACTTGGACTCACAACTAGGAAAACTATGATGTCTAGCCCACACTAGCAACTTGTGACAGTCATGGTGATGCTTTTTGGCTGCAGTGAAGAGTACATCTCTTTCCCATCTGACCCAGGATCTGGCATGGGGTTAGCTTCAGTAAAAAGATTCAGAGAACCAACCCCAAATAAATGGGGCTAAGAAGGAGGCAAAGGTAGAGAAAAGATAAGCCTCATGATAAGAGGCCATATGACAACTTAGATGCCTCTCCAAAGAGAAAAGAAAGACACACACTCTGCCTCCCAAAACATGATGGTAATATAATTACCACCATAGACAAAATTAAAAAACAAATATTGGAAACAACAAGGAGACAAAAGTCAGGAGCCCTGACACTTTTTGCAGCTATTGTTTTCCAGAACCAGCAAAAGGAAAAAGGAAGTTAGGGAAGGGAATCACCTGAGAAATGAATCGTTCAGACAGCAGTTGATACTCAGCAGCAGATGGGTCCTTCAGCTCCTCACTGTACTGTTCACCAACAATCAAAATGTTGAACTCAATCATCTGCTCAGTTACAGGTCTGACTAGCTTTTCATCCTGCTTCTTTATCTCATTATTGATCTGGAAGGGAAGGAAGAAGGGAGAGAAGAGATGACACACTTAACAGGTGGATGCTGCAATCCAAAGCATGGCGTGTTCACTGCAGGAGACATCAGCACACCTGTTTGCCTCGCACCATAATGGAGTGCTCGAGAAGCCCATGGGACAGAGGCAGCAACTCATGAGGCAGTCCACTAATCAAGAACATTTCCTGAGAATTCTCATATTGAAGATAATCCTGTTTTACATTTGGACACCTTCAGTGTAAGTCCATCTCATTGATCTCAGGTACAAAGTGAAGTACCTGAGATGTGTGGGATGTTCACAAAGCAATTTAAAGTGCAACCATGGAAACTCAAACATCTCACTTGAGCCCAGTTGGCTTAGGCTGATTTACCCAAAATTTACTAATTTATGACAAGGCTCCCACTTACTATTCCAGCTGGAAGACAAGCTACCTATGCCGGTTCTACATTTGGAATAACACCCTGTGTTGTTCAACCTCAGAAGGTGAAGGACACCCCCCCCCCCCCCCTCCCAAATAAACAATGGGCACTGGGAATGGGAGCTCTGCTGAGCTAAAGCACTGCCCAAAAAGCCCCAGAGCAGTGGCTGTGCAGTGCATCAGGGATGCATGGAGCTATCGTGGTTGCCACAGGCAGCAGTGAATGCCAAGTTTTAATCTAATTTGAATGACTGAGCATGCTTTCTCCTTACTTTCCTAGTATTTTTAAAACAGCATACTATTCCTTGTGGTATACTGAAAGACATCAAAAAAATTAAAAAATAATTAAAAAAAAATAAAGATTTGTCTGGGAGGGAAGAGAAGGTTGGCTTGTTAACTTTAGCCAAATGTCTTTTGCTAGAGGTTTTGTCTTTGACTATTTACATACATATTTGTTGCTTTTTTCCTGTTAAAAAGGAAAAAAAGAGTCAGCAAAACAGATTTTTCAATGAAACAGCAGCCTAAGTTATGCATCATGCAGGACATGGAAAAAAAATTCTCCAGAAAGTTTATCTGCCATCAGTGAGCAACTTCTACTTTGTTTAGGAACCCTCTAAATTTTTTTAGTTAAATTCTCTTTCTGGCCCCTCACATCCCTTTTTTCACTGGATGACTCTGTTCAAAAACCATAAGGACTGGTACATTCGTTAAGGCTAGCTAGTATTTGAGAGATACACATTTAAGAGGAATACATATATATAAGCATGTTATCCTTTGGCTGTTTGCAACACCATGTAATTTGAATCATTTATCAGCCTCCCCCCCTCAAACCTGGTACAGTCAACATACAAAGTGCAGAAGATAAATTTTGCTCACTCTTGGCCTTGTAATCAGCCTTGCATTTTGGCTGCTAAGAACAATGAGTTAGGATGCAACTGTACAGACTGAAAACACTGCAGCAACAATCTAATTCTGGTTCCTTTCCAATTTACTGAGTGGTCCTATTCTCTGCTCCAGTAGAAATATTCCAGGAAGTTCTGTTTCAAAAGAAGAATAATGCTGTTCTTGGGTCCAAACCACAAGTGTTCTTGGTACATAACATAAGACCAGACCCTGCACTTGAGTCAGAAGCTGTCTGTTTCATATTCTGTAATTATTCCAACATCAGAGCTCTAGTCAGCACTGGAAAAGCTCTAGAAAGCTCTAGAAGAAAGTACAGTTTGGCTCAGCTTTGTTTCAGAGTCACACTAGGTTATTGAACAATATGGCCCAGTTAATCCCAGTACAATAAATCAGCTTCTTATATACTGCATGTGAAACCTTGTGAGCTTCCCTGTGATCCATTGAGAGTTTCATTTTTACAAGAAAACAAAAGCCAGCTGATTGAGACCACTGGTTTGCAAAATTTTCTTCAGTCATGTTGGCCCATGAATACTGCAGCTGGATTCTAGAGCGTGGGAATAAAATTTAATCCGAAGGACCTATTTCCTAGAAGTAAATACTGCCCTGGGACCTGTGTGGTGGTCAGCTCACTTCTACAGAGATGTTTTAAGTATGGGGTCTAGACTTCCTTGTGTTGTGAGCTTTAGTTAAATATCACAGAAAGACTGATTTTTAAGATGATAAATAAAAGTCCACCAACATAAACAGAGGAAAAAGAGCAGAGAATCAGTCTTCAAGGCTGTCCAGGCCACTTCTCTGCTGTCTTACACAACTGTACTCCACAGGCCCTTGAAACACTACTACAGCAACCTAAGCAATACTGTGCTTCTGCAGGAATAATACTGTTCCACATATTTCTTGGAGCTTTCAGAGCCACTAGGCATTCCCTCTCCAGTCCTATTAGCAAAATCCTCACCTGATAGCTCAACTGATCTATTATCTCCCACTGCTGGGGAAGAGGCATTTCAAAGCCTCTCCAAATGGAAAAATGTCTGCACAGGAAAATGTTCTAAACCTTTGGTAATTCACACCCTGGTTTTATTGATGCCATGATGACTTTTTGCCTTCCTTTTTATATACCTCTTACGTATTCTTAGTAACCTTAGCATGCATACTTACAATTCATTAAGTCTGATATCTTAGCATAGTCCAGGTATTCTGTTAGGGCAGGAGACACCCTAAATACATGTCAGTGGAGGCCAGAAAGCCTTACACTGTCTTGAGAAACCAAGGCCCCCTCCAGAACACATCCTGTAAAGTAGGATTAGGCCCATCTAAAGGGGAATACTTTGGGATAGGGAGATGTCACACTATTCATTCAAACCTCTCATTGCAGCACCTTTGTTACACGTACTAATTTGTGAAGTATATAAAATTGTATAGCCATCTACTGTGAGTGTGCATTTCAGAGTATTCCACATTGGCGAATTGTTGCACCAGAAGAACCCTTCTTAAATACTGAGGTAAAAACCTTTTATTCCTTAACTATGTCTGGCTCTTAATTTTAGGACCAAGAAAAAAGCATCATTATGAAATCCTAGTTTGTGTTAACACACCATATTAACAACACCTTCAATTGCTATTAAAATGTAAATGACAATGAAAAATATCATGTAGGGAAGGCAACAGAATGCTGAACCAAATGAAAAAAACCCACTCACAGTGGTGTCTACATTGTCATGCTCATGGATGGTATCACCCACAGGACTCTCGACGGAGACCTCATGAGGGGGAGGAACATTGGCAGCTGCATCTGAGTTTGAAAGAGAACAGTATTATTCTGATTGTTTGGGGTTTTTTATATATACCCACAGAAGCAGTTCAGCAAGGATAAACCAATATTCAGATTTGATTTCTATTCCCGTCATCATGACAGCAACAGCACAGGAGACACAAGAAGAGCCTGAGGAAAAGTATCAAATGCACTAATGAGTATAAGATGCTAACATTCTGCCTAAGAAGATGTATTTTGGAAACATGAACTTAAATGCAGCAAAAAGGGCACAGAACCAATTTCTTGAGTAGGATTTTTATGATTCATGAATTAACAAAATGTCAGCACATAACGTGATCTTCAGATTACAAATGGCATTATAGAGGTGCAAAAATTCAGAGCTCTTTCTGAAATCCAAACCCATGAATTTCTCAATTTTCTGGTAATTCAGAATCAGCCTTAACAGCAGTTGGATAAAAACTGACCTCTCAATGTGGTAACATCAGCATCCGAAGGTGGAGTAGGAGTCCCACTAGATAAAAAACAAATCAGAAATTGAAGCTAGATGTGGTAAGATAAATGTATTAGTTTTTGATACTTCTGTGATTCTGATACTACACCAAGAAACACGTGTGCAGAAGAAATTTTTCATGGTAGTAATTTGCTCATAACTTCATAAAAATTAGTCTTAGCGATATTCCAGTTATATTTTGCAACTTAGATTTTGGGTCACTTGCATCATACAGCATACCCTGTGCATTTCTGGGTTGCTAATCATCTTATAACCAAAATGACCTGGAGTCCAATACAAAAATACATTTTGCCTTCTAGCAGTTCTGTAAAGAAAACAAATGCAAAGAGATAAAACACAAAGATAACTGGTAATACCCTATAAATCGCTGTTTTTAAAATACTCCCAGTGCACTAAAACACCAGAACTGCACTGAAATCACTGCAAGAAGATGGGTTCTTTTCAACACTGATTTGATTCTGCTTATTTGGAAATCTTCAAAATGCATCAGTTTCCAAACCTAGTTATGGGTCTCACATACACATATAAAACAACTCTGGACCAAATGTGAAAAACATTTCAGAAGAACAATCTCATGAAGACTGTCAGCCTGAAGAAAAACTAACAGCTTTGACACGACTCTTACAGTAAACCCAAGCTGCTTGGAGCCAATTCTGTAAGCCTGGAGCAACTGTTAAGTTACCAAGAGTGGGAGACATGCTCTGACAGAAACAAGTCATTCCTGAATGAAAGGAAAATTATTTTTTGAGTTTGTCATATTGTTAATATATACATCACAAGTGGTAAGACTGGAAGTTTAAATGCTGGAGAGAAACCAAACCTGAAAATTACTGAAGTTCATTGTATTGAGATATTTCTCTCACTTGTAAAAGATCTCCTTTGTATTGGTGATCATACTTGTGCCATGAAACACACATTGCAGCAAGTCTTCACTCTAATATCTGCAACATTGGCCATGGTTCCTGGCCTTGCCAGGTTTGTTTTATGATTCACATACTCTAGACTGGTTTTGCAGCCCATCTTCATGCAAAACTCCACTCAAAGTTGATGTCTTGCCTCCTTCAGGCAGTATAGTCAGTCTCTGTATTACCCGAAAAAAGTTTCCAGCACCAGCCAGACAGCCAGATTCACAGTTACATTCTATAGATACCAGAGCACCAGCATGTGATCAGAGACCACACTTTGACTGAGCTAATTTCTGAAACTACGGTTTCGCTCTGCTCCTCACAGACACAGACTTATGTGCCAATAAACAGACCTGAAGGCAAACCTGATGAAATTTCTATTTAAATCAAGAATCTTTTCACCCAACCTTTCCCAGAAGGCAGAGTCTAATCCTCCCCGCAATGATTAACTATACCAAAACAGTTCAGGGAATGTTAAACTGGCAGGGCAGGATCTCCACAACAATTCTAAAATAGTAACAAAAAACGAAAACTTCCAGATGAACAAATCAGAAAATACTTATTTAAGAGTTTAAACAGTACCTTCATGTATTTTCTTGCACAAATAAAATCAATGAGCTCCATGCAAGTTTTGAAGTGTAATTGTGCCTGCTTCCATCTCATGGACACCAGTATCTGTTTTCAGCCAGCACAGTGCAAGACTTCTTTTGAGTTTGCCAATTCTTTGACAAACTCATTAAATCGTAGAATAATTTCCTGGACTGGAAAATTTTACTAAAAAGTGTAATTTAGACAAGATAGCCTCTCTTAAGGATATTTTCTTAAGAATGCTGGTTACATTTTAGGGTATTTAGTTTCCTTACTCATTTAGTTTTAGAGTGATTTAGTTTCCTTACTCATTTGTCATTTTCGAACTGCAATAAAAACTATTGCTTAATTATTAATGGGTCTGATGAAACATTTTCCAGTTAAGTTCACCTAACTTCAGGGTGCCTCTTTTACCAGTTTCAACAGGAAGTATATTACATCTATACCAGTGTCACCAAATTACAGCATCAGAGAATTTTAGTGCATCATGTTTAATGTTCAGCAGCAAGAATAAGTCTACTTTTCAGGAGAGGTGAACCACTCAGGGATTTTATTTCTTACAAACTGTTCAATGTAACTAGGGTCAGAATATAAACTTAACAAAAGCAAAGCAATGAATAGTAAAAACTCTGCTACAGGACTTTTAATATTCTGGTCAGTTCAAAACTATATATAGACATTAGCTGAGTCTTGCATCCACCCCGTTTTCTAAAGAAGAGGACTACAAGAAACATGATTTGCTGTGGTAAGCCCTGATCCCAACCTGAGAGTCATGGTATTTAAGCCAGGTGGCCACAGGTTGGTGCCCAGTATTCTTTGAGGGGTATCCAGGCACTCCTGACCTCCAGCTACTGCCCCACAAGGCACAGGTCACTCATGGATCCCACACAGTCCCTGCCAGCCTTCTGCACATGTGTGCTGCAACTCAGGGCATCTCAGAAGGACCAGAATTAATATTTGACCAACTGAGCACCCAATTCTGGGATGGCTTAGCCTTGGCCAAGGGTCAAACACCCACCCAGCCACTCTCTCACTCCCCGCTTCTCCATAAGACAAAGGAGAAAATACAATGAAAAGCTTCTGGGTTGAAATAAAGCCATGAAGATCACTCACTAATTACCTCCAAGGGAAAAATCAGACTCAGCTTCAGGAAAACTAATTTATTGCATATCTAAGCACATTTGGGTAGTGAGAAGCAGACAAACATTGAAACACCACTACTTCTTCACCTTTCCCAGGCTCAACTTCAATTCTGACTCCTCTATCCAGTGCACGTTCTGGAGGGCCAACAGCTCCTTCAGGAAAGGTCTGCTTGCTCCAGTGTGAGTCCTCCCTCGGCTGCAGGGAATACATGATTTGCCATGGTGCACTGCCTTTTGCCTTAATTGGCCCCATGCCACTGTTTCTCATTCTTTTTGTTCCCTCTTCCTCCCCCTGTGTTGTGGTTTTGCCATTTCTCACACTGGCTTTCCCTGAGCTGCCACTGCCACAAGTGCAGGACTCAAAGTACCCACCAAAGCTGTCTGGAACCACCTCAGGACAACCCCAGAAAGGGGAGCCCCCAAACTAAGTTACTTGAGTTTTTAAAGGAAAAATCCTCAAAGCAGGCAAGAAACCCCAAACAAAATGCTGTGGCATAAATCACACTTTCAAAAAGAGGAGCAGTTTACTAATGGAAAGGGCTAATATCTTTCTCAAGGTCTACTTCTATATCAGATTACTGGTTACAGACGTATCCAAGTGAAGCTCTCCAAGTTCCAAAAGTCCAAGAGGACTTTCTCTGTCACTCTGTCCCAACAAATGGCAGCTCTCCAACAGGGTAATTCTGTCACAAGTGTCACTTTAGGCACTGGTTTAGCCACATGGTGACAACCACAGCCCAAGCCAGGCCTTGGGCAGCTGTGGCTATGTTGAAGGGTGAGGTGAGAGTCAGGCCAGTGTCAAGGTGAGAGTTAAGGTTGTGTAGCAAACCCAACTCCTTCAGCCACAACAGAACACACTCTTTTGTCAGAGCCACATAATGAATTCTTACTGGTGCTGAGGGGCTTTTAAATACAAGCTCTTGGGAGCTAACAAATTTTCTGATGGAATTCCAGTGCACAGCCGGCTGAAAATTAAAACCCAAGCACTTAAACATCACCTACTAAAACCTTAATAAATCTAACCAAACCGAACTCAAGCACCAAATTCGGTCAAATAATCAGCTACCACTTTTTTTCAAGAGGATGAAAACATAATTTTAAGGATAGTATGCTATAACCAAGCTCACTTCACACACAACATTGATTTTTCATTACTTTACCAGAATGATGACGTTTGCTTTCTTTTTGCTTTCTATTTCCCCTTAACATTTTTCAAAGGCCTACTTTATTGATAACCTAGAAAATCATCAATTGTACTGGGTACCTCCAAGGAAGTCACTCAAAATGCACAAGGAAATGTATATACTGAATTGTCTGAACACATCACTTTTCAAGGTAAACATGGATTCAAATTCTTGCTCACTTGCATAACTTAAAATACACAGGATTTTTTATGGTTTTTCCCCATGATTAATCCAGGGCCCCCACTTGATTTTTAATTCTACATGCACAAGCAAGCCACTCCAGGTAGAGGGACTGTATTCCAATAGAAGTTTATTGCGATTTTGAGACGCAGACATATGAAATGTAATTTCCATTGTCCTACCTGCATGAATGATTCCCTGGATCATCTTGGCTGAGCAGTAAGCAAAATATAAAAACATACATATATGTATGGAGAGGCAGGAAGGAATATAGATAAGCAGATGTCTAAGCACCAGGACAAACAACACTGCACTTATGTTTCCTTGGCAGAAACAAGCGGTTTCAGATCACACAGCTCTGTTAGACACCAGGATCAAGGCAGGTGTAAGACAAGATCCATAAGGGCCTAGGAAGTTGATCTGAAGCTTCTCATAAACAGTGCTTATGGACAGCCTATACATATTAATACAGCAATCACAGCTCACAAATACAGCCCGCATTCTCCTTTTTTCAAGGCCCATAGTATGTACTTCTGTGTGACATCAGTCATGCCAGGAGAAGACTCATTGACAAGTTCCAGTCCACCAAAGCATAAGCAGAGTTCCACTGACTCATAGGCCTAAACTGGTTCTTTATGTGCAGCCATACTGTGTTAAGGAGAAACAACACTCTAGACCTGTCAAATGGGCCATCAGTGACACCATTTCACAGCTCCCCATGAACTTCTGTGAAGGCATTAGTTATATTTTTCTTTACATTTCTCTTCAAGGTTTAACACAAGACAAACCCAACTCTGTGGCTAAAGAAAGTAAAATCTTCAGATTTTTACTACATGTTCTGGACATCCACCAGTCTATCCATTATTTATAAGATTGTTGGTCAGTTTGAATGCTCTGAAGTCTAACTGGCTATGTCAAGCATTTCTTTCTCTTCAATAATATTGCTTCAATTCTCATATTGCACAAAGGAGACAAAATTTCATTGTCTGATTTTCTCATTTTAAAATATTTCAAATCCTTGAAATAACTAGCACGCAATTTCAGAATGCAAGACAGCCTTGTATTCAGATTCTCTCCCTTTTAATATTTGCATGCATTAATTTTCATTTAGGTAGTTCTTGAATTTTCATCTCTTTTGGTTCTAATTAAAGCAGGACAAATCTTTCATACTTGCTACCAGACAGCAGGGAGCACAAAAGAAAACATACAGCTGAAAAGGATTAGTGTGGAACTCTTCACATGTGGTGAAGCTGTGCAGATGATAAAAAAAATTTCTGAAATGAGGAATATCACTGCCAAGTCCACATGCAAAAAGTAAAGAAACTCAGGTATATTTCTATGTCACTGCAGGCAGAACTGCTGAACTGAACCCAGCACAGAAGACAAACTCTTACTCTTTCATGAAGCAGATTTAGAAAAATAGTACAAAAGCCAAATTCATCATCAACCGTTGCTACCACGGCCGATAAAGTATGGATTCTAGATTTGCCAATGTATTTCAAGGCAGAGAACGTGGACAGAATACAGGAGGTCTGGACATGATTTACTGCAACTAATTTCAGTGAGTTTAGAATCAGCAAGTACCATCAAAAAGTACACGTGCCTTTACATATTTCATTTTACATTAAAAATGCTTCTGAAGAAGTGAGAAAGTAGTGTGTTATAGTCTTCCTATTTCAACCATCCTTTTTATCTTTTCCTCAGTATGCTGCATACAGCACTCAAGCAAGGTTATGACATAAAAGCTTTTGTTTCCTGCTGCAACAATCTTGTGCTACTTCTTTGCTTTCTGCTGATTCTTAAGATCCAGCTTTTGATTCCCCAGGAATTAGACAAAAGGACTGTCCTATTGTCAAGAGACAGACTCTTGCATTAAGAGACAGAACTTCATTACATGAAGAGCCAATGGCATACTGAATAAAGCAATCAGTAAAGGTCTTTAGCTGATACAGTTCTCTGACACTTCAAACTGGGGCAAAAACTCTACAATGTCCACTGCGCTGCTCTATATACAGCTGGATTGTGCCCCATATCTTGCTTTTCCTTTTTAGGTTTTCTCCGTGGTGGTACTTAGTTTAATCCCTCAGTTCCTGAAAAGGCCAGAGTAGCTGAGCATTTAGCCTGCGTGAATGCATGCTCTAAACCTTACGGGAACAAACTCATCCTGCAGTCACGTCACTGTCAGTAATGCCAGATTGGGAGTTATTCCAGGAACTAAACTGCAAGAGCACAAGGCACCTTACCGTAGGCCACATTAAACCTATTCCAGCATTTAACTAGATGAAATCAGCTTTTTCCAGCTAGAGAGAGACACCCTATTGACATCTAGGTAGGATTATATGAGTTGTATTGAACTACTCAGTCACAGCTTCAATTCTATAGCTGTTTATAGATTTCAGCATAATTTTGATTTGATTTAGAGAGGTAGTATAGTTAAAATGATGAACAGATATCAAGGGCCTGTTTTCCATTCCAGATCAACCCCAAATTAAGAAATCATTTCAAAGAAAAAAATTGTTTCACAGAAAAAAAAAGAGATTAGTCAAAGCTTATGTTTCTTGTATGGGGACTATGCTCTAGAACCTATGGCAAAACTTCTCTTGTTCTTATCAGTGGGAAAACAGACAGAGAAATAAACCCAGTGCCAGGCCTCCAAAGTGAAATGGCTGCTTCTGCACAGCCATCAGAGACATGGATCTCACCACAGGACAAATCAGAGACTTCAGCTAGACCCTCACTTCAAGGCACCATCTGGAGAAGTCTGTCCTTCCCTGCAAGTGTGGGAATCTCACCTGAACACCTCATCTGGATAGATATTGAGGACAGTCCTGCCATCCCTCGAGACGAGATCAGAACAGCTGTCCGTTCTGACACAGGTAGCACAGCTGGGTGACAAGTCAGCTGCATTGCCCTGCACTGGACCAGCCTCTCTCTGCACATGTGGGTCAGCAGCAATGCCCAGAAGAGGGTAAACTGCACTCACTTTTCCTTTCTGCAGGAAGGACTTCACATTGGATTTACCATCATGCAGCTTAGAGGCTGATGGTGGTCCTGGGTTGGGCACTTCTGCAAATCTCTTACAGAATATTTTTAAAAGACCATTTATTCTGATCTTTACTGGGAGATCTGGTTATTTTTTCAGGGAATAACGTCAGCTGTTGGCAGTATTGAGATGGCTGACTTACTCCTCTTGGGGCAAGACATCTGGAGTTAGATGAGACATTTTCTACCCATGACAGAAAATCATGGCTTTGTTTTTTTATAGGACTCTGGTTTATAAACTTTGCATCTTAAATCATGAATGCTAAATTATTTCTCCTGATGTTCCTGTCACTGCTTCAGTCCTCTATCACCCTCCTTAAGTTATAAAATGCTACAATTTCCAAACACAAGACAAACAACAAATTATAGAGGAAAAGATACTGTAAACCCAAAATTTAAACTGATGGCAATAGCAAAAGATCCCAGCCTAAAGCTATAAACAATCTGAAGCAATACATACTGAAATAAAAGTGGTGTATTTTTGAGACAGATACAGCACAGCCCCACAGTGAACTGAGTTTGGTAAAGTTTGCCAGTTGTCTACTGGATCCCCTTTCATGTTGCCATGAAACACTTCATAAGATGGCTGTTGAACAAGTACAAGATTTATCACTCTGATCCACATTTCAACCAAAATCTGGGCTTTTTTCACAGTTTCTTTGCTTAGCCCAGTACATGCAGACTCTAGATGCATTGATTCCAATTCCTCTCATACATCTCTACATTTACAAGATTTCCTGAATGATCACACAGAGGGATACAGTAGGTTTCCAAACTTCTTCAGAACAAATGGACACTACCCAGCTGATCTGGAGGCTTCAGGAAATGCTCTTGTCAAAGGAGCACTCAGCTCCACAGGTCAGAGAGAAACCAACATTTTCAGAATCATTTTTGCCATTATCACCTCACATTATTAACTTTAACTTTTAATATTCTGTGGTTATGAAATCGCTGTGAGGATACCTAATTTGAGAAGTTGGGGGGCTTTTATGAGAAGTCTGTTAAATGACTACTCTTCCCAGTATTTTAATTACTCATATTTAGCATAGTTTTATGTGGCCTGTAAAACAGAAATTGAACTTGATAATTTTCCAGAGGAGTTCAGCACCAGATTGCTTGGGTTTGAATTACCCTAAAAATTGCAGCTTAGATTAAGTTGTGAGTAGCAATGGAGCAATAATAATTTGAACTTCTTTTCAGTTCAATAAAAGGCATGAAAATAACAGGTCAAGTTCAGGTTTGCTTTTGTACAAAGACGCCACAAATCAGTTTTCGGTTTCATTGCCTTGTTAAAATTGTGAGAAGCCCAAACAACCGATTCCCTTGTAACTGTTCACAGAACACATCTCTTGGAAGTCTTTTAAAGCAGCATTTTAAAATATTCCATTTTCTTTTCATTTTTGTAATGATGACTGGAACTACCTGAAAACCTTTGGAAAAGATTTTCCAGACAACCAGGGCACTAACACAAGTAACTATGGACACATCTCTTTCCCAGAATAGATTTCCCCCACTAAACCTCTTCAGGTAAATAGCCTATGTCTGTACCTGGCAGCCTGACAACCAACAAGGTGATGACACACTTAAGCAGAAGTACAAGCCTCAGATTGGCTGAGATATTTTGAGCATGCCAACCATGCCAGGACAGAGGTTCACATGCAAGAACCACCAGATTTCTCCACCATGCTTTTCTATATGTTCTTTTCCACAAAGGTGAATTTTGTTCATCTTCAGCGTGCCAATCGATGCCAGCAGCAGCAAGAACCAGAGAAACAACCTACCACTAGCCTTCAGAAAGGGAAAATTACTTACCCACATGGCCAATCAGCGCAGGGACTGACAAGAGAAAGAGAGACAAGGTTACAAAATGTCACAGCTCAGCCCTATTGTCATCTCCAGAGAGAATAAAATGCAAGGAGAGCACAGATACTCACCTGCCCATTGCTTCCTTCGTATAGGCCAGTTTCTGGAAAACAAAAACAAATCCTAAATATATTTGAGTAATATTAGGTGGAAGAAATTGAAATGCAGTTTATACCACTTTATGTCCTTCTGCATGCTGAAATTATTCTATTCTCAGTACTGACATTATTTAAGTTCAAAATTTATTAGCAATATCCCTTCTGAAAAGGAAATATGACTGACATTTCCACAACAGAAGTGAAACTCAACATCAGATACCATAAAGTGCATTAGGTTTGTCAGAGGTGCTCTACATTTCTGCATTTTCCTGCAGGGTTCTGCAGGTACAACATCCCCACATTAGAGGAGGCCAACAATAAGAACCTTATAAGCAAGCAGTCTTCAGAAATTCAGTAATACTTCTGCTGCTTGTCTATCGATTTAAAACCGATTTTTGATTTTAATCGATTTTTGAAAGTAAAGTCACAGCTTAAAGTACCACAGCAGAATTATTCTGATGACTTTGTTTATTGCTATACAAGTGCCAGGGATGATGTTTTTTCATGTATTGGTGTAAAAAGACTAAGAAGGGCTACACAGTTAATTTTTTTTTTTTTAAATAGAAATTCTCACAGTATTAGCACCATTAGTTGTAAAAGAGAGTTAAAGACACTTCTGTGAGGAACGCCACAAGAAGTGGAGGAGATCCTGAGAAATAATAGGAGCTGTTGAGAAGTAATGCTGTATCCTGCTGCTGTACCAGAGTAAAGACAAAACCAAATACCTACAGAAAATTATAGTCTATCCACAAAATTTTTGTTTCTCTTCTTTAGGGGGTCAAAAAGGCATTGTTTGGTGGACTGCTTATTGGGCTGGCTTTCTTTGTGTAATCAATGCAGGTATATTTTTCAGTAAAAACAACAGGAAGTGAATCAACTCAAGTATTTCCTTTGAAATTAAATTACAATTAACTTTAAACATACTACTTTCACTTTGCAAATTTCTCTGAAAAACACCCATATGTATTCAGTGACCTAAGGACTGTCACTCTTAGCTATGCTGATTCTTCTTGTGAAGGAGGGTTGAAAAGGCAAAGGAGACTTTTTGAGGAGTTTAGCTTGCTCACTCTCTTCCCCTGTGTTTTCCTGTGTTTCTAGGAAAATGAAGAAATTCAGCTGTTATTGGTTGGGCACAATGTCAGTGAGTAGCCTTCTCTTCTTTCTAAAACATGTGGGCATTGTGACCACAGCTAGAACTGCAGACAGCTTGAATATCAGCCTGAGAAGGGCTTGTCAAAATGCTAATTTCAGTCAGCTTGCCTGTCAGCATGTTCTTTGACCAACATTTATTACATAACTCCATTTAATGAAGCATTTGCAGATTCTTTACTACAAAATACTAAGACACAGCAAGACTCGTTTAAAGTGACAAACAAAGAAACCAGGTAGTCTACAGCGGAAACTCCAACTTGGAGCCACCAAAGCTGTGTTGGACTTTGGGTAGTGTTTTTGAGGGGTCATTATGCTGATCTATTCAGTGCCTGTATATTCACCCCTAGTGCACTGGGATCTACAAGGAAGAGAGATTGATTCTCTCTCTACAAGATTTTTGGAAAGTTATCTGTAAGTAGTAGCTCAGTAAGAAGTGTTTGTTCATTGGATAAGGAGATGTTCCACACTCAGCCAGCCAGGAGGATTTGTAGGTGCTATTAAAACCAACCCCAGTTATTACAGGCCTCACACATCTTCTCCTAGTGCTAGTACCTAGTGCTAGTCTGTACCCAGTAGCTTTACTCACTGCTCCTCAAAGGCCCCTGAGAGCAGAGCTCAGTGCAGTCCTGACCACTTCCTAGAGCACAGGAATAGGGACACCCCAGTGAGGGGTACCTGGGCCAAAACTGTTGCAGGGCAGTCTGAGGGGCTGGTGGCTCCCAAGTTCCCTGAGTCTGGGTCCCTGGACTTAAACAATGCCTTGTTATTTCCAAGTCATCTATTCAACAAATTATAAGGAGAACTTAAAAGAACCAAACCTGAAATGTCAAATTATTATTTTAATGACCGAAGTCTACAATAAGAAAAACTACACAGTCTCCACACCCACATTTTTAATAAGGCATCAAATTACTAAATTCTCATATAATTTCATAGTAAACTAGCACCCCATATTGCTACATGGTCTGCAATAGTTTGTAGTGTGACTGATCTTCCTCTCTCTCAAATGTTTAATTTGCTTTCCAGCCTGGGGTGGAGAAAAGCACTGACATATTTGAACTCCATGGCAAACATCACCTTTCCCCCCCTGATTAGAAGCCAAGGGCTCTAGAGTTCTAATACTGGCTTGTTTAATCACTTAGAACAGAATAGCCTTTGCCAAAACACCTTACCTCTCTGACTCAGTTCCTTCATTAAGATGGAGTTAGAAATTTACCTACTGCATGTAAATTACAAAGATTATTTAATGTCTTCACCCTTTCAATATTTGAAGTGATCTATAAATAGTTGTCCATAACAGCAACAGCCACATCAAAGCTAAGGGGAACTTTTACCCACTGAAGCTATCTCTGGTAGGTGCTTTGGACAAAATTAGTTCTCTTGAAGCAAGACCTTCCTGACATTATTATACCAATTCTCCTAATGCTGGGAGCTGAGGTTTGCGTCCCTTGCCCTAGTGCTCACCTTTCTCAACAGTTACTTTAACAAAAAATTATCATGAATACATTAAACACAGGCTAAAACAGTACAGCAGAACACATATAGTACCAACCAGATGAGCTTTTGTCAACTCATGATCTTGCAGAAAAGCAATTATGTAGGACATTCTTGCCCAATCCTAAGAGACTATCATTACGTGCAGAAGACAAAATATCCTGAGGGTAATCCCAGGTAGGAGAAAAAGGCAGAGGAAATGTCAAGGAGATCTGAAATAATCCCATATTAGTTTAATCCCATCTGTGTAGTACTTAATCAAGAATATTTGATTTAACCCACCTCATTTACAACAGGAAAGTCATGCCAAGAAGTGATTCTCTGTCTGCCTATCCTGATTTCCCACCATGGTGCATGGCAGAGCCACGCTGTCCTGAAGGCAAGGCCACAGCACTGGGGATTATTTAAGGAAATGGAGGACAATGTCCAGAACTGAAGCTGCAGAGAAAGGCCAGAATAGGGTGCAGCTTTGAGGCACATCCCTGACAGGTAAGGTAAAAATACTGTCTACAGTGAGTTAGAGGAGAAACAGCAGGAGCAGCTTAGTGAAAGAGATATAGTTTCAACAATAAGCAATTTGAAATTAAGGAGATAGATATATACATGGTAAAAGTGAAGAGGCTTTCTTTTTAAACTAGAGGAGGCTAAAACTTGTAAAGAATGAAAGTCAGTAGGAGAACAGCAAGAGCATGGATAAGAAAATGGGTGATGAAAATCTGACACTGGTTCAAAGGAGAGCAATTGAAATTTTTTTTTTGCATGCATAAGTGGCGATGTGGGATGTGAAAGAACAGATTTGATCTGCTTTTTTGCAGATTTAGAAAAAACTGAAGGTGTTCTATGCAGAGAAAAAATGTAAAGAACTGGAAAGAGTGGTTAGGACATTTAATTAAACAGAGAAAGACAATGGTTAGCAAGGAAGGTCACAGAATAGGGGAAGAGGAGAGACAGCAGAAGGGGTCTTCCACAGGAACCTGAGTAATACAAATAATCTGCCTCTGGGAAGTATTCAAACAACAGCACTGGGAGTAAGTGGTCACAAGTAATTCGTATCATTGGGATGCTACATCCCACCTTCGAACACAGCTGTCATAATTCAGGCAAAATCACTCATTTTACATTGCTAAGTACCCATTTCAGCATGCTAAGAAGGTGTTTTGTTACACTATCCATTCAGGCATCCTCAGGCAGGGTTGCCTTCTCCCCTCTTACCCTAATCTGTCACTGAGCAATTTGTGCTGCAAACACACTGAAGCAGACAGAGCTGATTCCAGGGGAAATTATCTGTCTTTTGATTCTCAGCGAAAGCTTTGCCACAAACTCCTTTCCATGCAAAGGAAGCAGGTCTGTGATATTTTTTTGGTTGCTGGTAAGAGATTTGTCCCATCTGCCCAATACTGTCAGATATACTTTGTTATAGACGTGGAGTTGCTGAGGAGCCCTCAGCTGTTATGCTTATCTGCTCAACAGATTAAGTTCACAGAATCAGTAGGTTGGAAGAAACCATTAAATCATTGAGTCCAACCCATGCCCTAACACCTCAACGAAACCATGGCACCAAGTGCCACATCCAATCTGTTTTTAAACATATCCAGAGATGGTGACTCCACCACCTCCCTGGGCAGACCATTCCAGTACTTTATTATTCTTTCTGTGAAAAGCTTTTTCCTAATATCCTATATTAGGAAATAATATAATAACCTATATTTCCCTTGGCGCAGCTTGAGACTCTGTCCTCTGGTTCTATCAGTTGCTGCCTGAAGAAAGAGACCAACCCACACCTGACTACTTTTCAGGGTGTTGCCACCTTTCAGGGTGTTGTAGAGAGTGATAAGGTCACCCCTGAGTCTCCTTTTCTCCAGGCTAAACAACCCAGTTGCATGGGTTCCTTTAATGCTTCACTTCTCATAGCAGCTTTCCTCAATATCTCTTGCCATTGTGGATTGTCATCAGACCTGTAAGGAACAGCAACTCCTTAAAACTTTATTTTCTGAAATTTGATTGAAATCCGGGGAAATTGAAATTATGACATGTCTTGCATGCCCACATTGGAAATGCAGGATGCAGACAGAACTTCACACTGAAAGCCCTGCAGTATCAGGATTTAAGATGCTTTTTGCCATGGACTCAGGAAGGAGTCCTATATGCCAGCTGTAAATTCTCCTATGAACAGTTGTGCTGTTTTGGCAGCAGTGTTTCAGTCTCATAGCAAGTCATCCATGGCTCTTGGGAAAACAATATTTGCTTTTGCTTGCATTTCTCCTCACTTTGATTTTCCAAAAACTGTCTAGCACAGGTGGGAACATGGTCACAGCCACAAGGCAGAGTCAGGGAAAATTTGGCAGTTCTGGAATTCCAAACATAGACGTCTCAAAGTGTAGAATGGGATGAATGAGGATGTTAGAGAGGATGAATATTACATTCTGTGTAACAGGGTTTTACTCCCCACTGAAATACAGCTACACAGTAAGGAACACAAGCCAAGCTAATTTATAGGAAGGAATATTTACATGAAGATTTATACTGAAAAAAAACCCAAACCAGTCTATGGATTGGAATTACCATCTCCATTTGCATTTCAGTCAGGAATTGAAAAAAAGATGGGTTACCAATCTCCCAATTTGTCAAACTGCTTAATATCCGAAGAAATTTGTTAGGGTAATGTTCTTCCTATATAAGGTACTATCAGTTAACATGATCACACAAATTAAAATGAAAATTCAAGGAGAAAAAAATATTAAAAATAGTTTTTTATGCTTGGCATGAATATATCCACCTGCTCCTTCTGAAAATCTGGCAAGTGATCTGCTGAAAAAACCCTCAGTATATATATTCTGTATTAGCACATACAGAATGTGCATGTATATACAGATATTACAGGGAAGCCCACAGAGACAGACTTCACATCTCCAAGACAAAAAAAGAAGTATGAAAGCTGAGACCAGCTGGTCTAAGCTCCAACTGATATCCAGCAAGAATTAAAATTAAATTAAATTAAAATTAAATTAAATTTTAATACATTAAAATTAAGAGAAAGAATTTTTCTCAACATGAACTATGTTAGGACAGAGCAGACATTGCAGCATCTGTGGGAGTGTGACAGTGATTACTGGGGATTAGAGAAAAGGATAAGAAAGAAAACCAAGGAGGAAGGCTAATAAGATGGCACTTAATTACACTGCTCGTAACAGACCCTCCACACTACAATAAAAATATGATGAAAACAATAATTTTGCTGAATTATTGTTTATTAAAATTAAACCCCACATCTTTAATTTGCCTAATTTTAAGAAACACTGAACTTCTTTTGAGAGAGTAGGGGAAAATTCAGGACATGCAGGATTTCTAAAAATTAAATTTCATGTTGCAACCTACCAAAAAGTAATACAAAAAGACGCTTTGAAATGAGACTGCCAGAATCTGCTAACATGCCCATACAAAAGAGGCAGCAGAGCAGGACTATGACAGTAACAGCCAATGTATTCCAAAAGAAAAGCAGGATTACTTTTATCAGCTGCAGGCTCTAAACTAAACTCTTGAAATTACCCACAGATGATTTTCAGACATTGGAGAGCAGAGGAAGACTAGAAAAAAGTGGCATTTAATGAGAATTTTTACTGTGCATACAATGAAATGATGGCATCCCTTGGTGACAAGTGCCCCATGCTTTAGAGATCAAACCCAAAGAATAGGGAAAAAAATAGCAACAGCTGATCATGACCAAATCAATGAACATTCTGTAATGAGAGGGAAACAAAATCCCACTAGTAATGGAAAGGCTTGACTATACAACTTGGTCTTCTTAGTTGGTGCGAGTGGAAAGAACAAGAGAGTAGGATACAGGACTTTAGAAAGTGTGTGTGGTGCCATAGGCTGAGCCCCAGCTCTTACCACCACATTAGACTGGGGCAAGAGACTAGCAGGAAGCAGGATGTCCTTAAAAGCAGAGATGTATCCAGTGCATCTGTTTGGACTTAATATTCCCACAGCTGCTTTAAAAAAAGGTTTCACACTCTGACAAGAATTTTGTGCACAAGCGCATTTGAGAAACGTCAGTCAATACTAGAACTAGCAATTAAAACCACTCTCTGACCCATTCACTTTAAAATATACCATTAGATCTTTTGACAGCGACTGATTGGGAGATACGGTGCTCTTGCCTTACAGTCTTTGAACCAAAGTCAAATTGAGTTCAGTTTCTTATTCCAAAAAAAGTCACCTGACAGATCTGTGACATTTTGTGGTGCACCGTGGTGACAGCATTCGGTCTCTCTTACCACAGACTAGTCTGCCATCAAATCAGCCCAAAACCCATCACCTTTTGCCAACTGTGCCAAAAGAAAATAGAAGAATGAACAGACTGTTTTCCAGAATATGGCATTGCTGAAGGGAATAGATCCATCTACAGGAAAAAGAAAATCTAAATAAATATAAACCTGAAAAGATCAGTCCCAGAGCACTTTTATCTAACTCCACTGAAATGCTGCAGAGCCATACCCAAAACCGGAAAGAAGCAGTAGGAAGTTAGATGCATCATCCGGTTTCCAATAGTAGTTTTGATTTCTTTCAATGAACTCCCACTACAGACCATCTCACTGCAAAAATTTAACACGGAACAGTTAAATGTACTGTGTGCATAAAAAAAAGTCACATTAATTATATTTCTCTCTATCTTTTTGCAAAGACTTCTAAGGGCAACAGCATCATCAGACTCCACAGAAGCAAACTTTGGCTAGCATCACCTGGGAAGGCTAACATACAGACTCAGGAAAAAACAAAATTTTTCTCCATTATCCACAACAGTTTCCATATTCACATTCCTAAGTGCACATTCCTAGCATAGAAGCCCAATAAAAACGCAGGAGGGGAAAAAATCAGTGCATCCACACTGACTGAACATTATTGTTTCTATTGGGTTACACATTTAAGAATTAAGAGTTTCAGAGAACCACTCATCCATTAGCTTGCAAAAGTAATCTTAAAGAAGGTCCATAAGCCACCAGACATTTTAAGAAGCCTTTTATCCAGAGAAATTAAGATATCCACTGTATCTTAGATGAATACAAAGTTAAGCACTTTATTTTAAAATTCACAAAATCCTGAAACTACATCTTTGTATTTCTTTTGAGACAGACTTTTTTAGTTGGACTTAATATTTTTTTAATTTTCTTTAAGCTAATAAACTTGAATTGACAGAAAACATACTAAGATATTCAGCATTTTTTAATTGATTGGTTTTACACTCTTACACATATTTTAACCTGCAGCTTCCCATGGTGAGTCACCTAATGTTATTTATTGCTTTTATAGGACACCAAAGTTATTACATTTGTCACTAGACTCATTTCAATTGGGCAGCAGTATACAGACATAACAGACCTGTAGAACATTAAACAGGCAATCACAGGTCTTGCTGGCACCAGAACTAAAGCTTGGAATTTCCTGCTCCCAAGTGCCTTTTGGGCTGAAGGCACCTTGATGGCAGCTCAGAGCAGGGAGGCTTCTACACACCCCGGGGGAAAATGCACCATGACCTGACTCATGTCGTGGATCTAGGCACCCTCAGGAACACATATACTGAAGACAAAATTCTCCTCATCATTGTTGCTTTTCCCTGCATCGGATCACCCACAACTTTGCTTTGGAATTGATCTCAGAACTACAGATCCCAGAGCTGGAATATCCATGCCTGTCTGTTTTAAGGGCTCTGTCCATCGCTGCCAAATGTGACACGCCAAAGTTGCAGTGGGACATGATACCCTTGCCTATGAGAGCTCTCCAAGTGTGTGCTACACCCACCTTCACGATCAGGCTCCGGTGCTCCTCGGACTGACTGAAGTTGGTGCCCATTTCAAAGATACTCATCATGCCTTCCTCACACATGCTCATCCAGGTGTTATACTCTTCACGCTCCGGCAGTCTGTCCCAGAATGTCTTGAAGACCTCCCAGACTGTTTCCTGGCACACTGAAGGCACAAGAAAGGTCTGGTGTTAGAACAACAGGAGTGATTCTGTGGCACAAATGGCCAAGCTATTATTGTCCCAATGTTATAAGCTTGTCAGAACATTAACCCATAAAACACAGCAACCCAACATCTACTTGGAAGTGTGGAAAGCATTGAAGAGACTAAGATGAAGATGTGGTGGATATTCCGCACTCGTACTCTCTCTCTCCCTGACTTTTTAACTGAAATAATTCAAGAAAATTTAAGAAAAAATAAGGGCATGAGAAAACATTTGTCTCTTAACAGTCATGAAGAACAACAGTATTTCTACTGAGCGAAACTGCAATTTGATCAATGAATAAAATTTTTAGAAAACCTAGAAACCAAAATACTATGTCAAATGTCCTCATAGGAAGTAAAGGTGGAGCTTAAGTTGTAGGAAAGATGGGGGCACTGATCAAAGTTTAGTAAGCTCAGTCAGTAACAATTCCTTCAGACTCACTTTTACACAGAATTTAAAATACATTTCAGAAATTACAACTGCATTTATAATTCAAAAAACAAGGTATGATGATGACAAAGGAATTTGCTACAAAATAAGTCAAGCTCTAACAGTACTGTACATATTCACAGAGAGAACTGGATAGCTCTGAACAGTCTGCCTGAGAATTAAGGTTAAATATCATATACTACACTACCTGCTTTAACCTCCCAACCTTGCACATGATCTTTTTGCCAGTCAGAGCAGTTGGTCACATGATGCTCAAGCAAGGACAACTCTGTGACCCAGGAAAACTCAAAGACAGAAAGGATTTTCCTTGTGTCCTGGAAAAGAGCAACATTAAAAGGCGAACTCTCAAAATCAATCACACCAAATGCCATTCTGGAGGAGTAGCAGACAGTGCTTTTTGGCCTTAATCTGATTTCACTGCTTAGACAGACAGTTCAGCAGAGGAATGCTTTGCACTTCGGGAAAGTCCTGACATCACAAGCAAGCCCTTACAGGAGACTAAATCTATCTCCAGAAAGTAATTTTCTTCAATCAGCTTTAGAAGTAACTCTGGGCTGCTAAACCCAGTACCTTGCTGTTATTCCTTCTCAATGCTTTGTTTTCCAAATTCCAAACTTGTTTAAATGTACATATGCAAAACTTAGCACATAGATCACATATGGAAACATTTTAATTCAACCAAGATATGGACATTTTTCTTAAGTGCAACGGCTTTATAAATAACAACCTTAAGGAACAGTTTCCTATGCAGCACCACCCTTAAAGCTGACCTGACACTGGCACACTGGAGGCATCATGCAGAAAAATTTCTTTCTTCACTCTGAATTTTAGTTTATCAGAGCTGTTGGGACCATTTCTCTGTTGTGGAACTCTACAGATGCAGAGACATTTCTCATTTCCACGCCACATTCCCAGGTTTATGACATGGAGATCAGCATTGTAGCTCATCTGGTATGCATGACCAGAAAACAATAGTCTCCAAACTCTGCATTATTAACTGTCAGTAGTATATTACTGTTCTAGTACCCCTCCAGCATCTAGGCAGTTAATTTTATCTGTAAAGCACACTAATTTGGAAAGTATTGTCCATGTTTCCAATGTATTCATCTCTTTTCCAGTGTATTCATCTCTATTAATCCAAAACAAATAGCCAAATGGACAAACATCCATGCACCATCTCACCTCCCCCCCCCCCAAGTTAAACTTGCAAACTCTTTGAGGCAGAGACCAGGTTTCCATCTGACCTCTGCACAGACCTCAGGCAATGAAGCCATAATCCTACTCTGGGATTTCTGGTTCCTGCTGGAGTACTAATAGGCTTCCTGAAGCAGAATAACATCTGTAATATTGTCTCTACCATCCCACTTGTAAGAGCTAGGCATCCAGGAAAAAACTAAGTCTAGTTTCAAATTCAGAAGCCTGTACTAAGGAGTATCACTTGCTCACATTTCTTTGGGTGGTACTTATATCCCACATACCTTTTGCAGGTGCCACATTGTGGAGCAACAATCCTGCAATGAGATTACTCCCTGTGGCTGGGATAAATCCTCACCAGACTCCCAGTAACAACTGAGGCCACTGCAAATACAAGTTGCAGGGACACTGTCTAATCCTAGAGTTTTCAAATACCAACAGGCAAAGCACTGGCTTTCCAGTTACAAGTAATTGAAGATAATTTTCCTTAATGCTCTTAAACAAGTTTAAAATAAATGTGATGAGACAGTGTCTTGCCTGAACACAAGCTGCTTCCATATAAACAGTTGTTCCAATCGGCTCCCCATAGCTTAAGGATTTTCTTTCTGTCCTTTCATTTGGAATTACCCCCACTGAATTCCAGTACCAAAGGCTTTGTGCCATCTGTGGGTTCCAATCCCATTAATTAGACCTAAGATGTCAACACAGCCATGTATTCTGCAAAAGGAGGAAACGAGATGTGGATAACGGGTCACATTTTGTCCTCTCCAGCCTCTCCCATCTAGCTGTATCCACTGAGGTGAGCAACAAGCTGGAAAGCATAGGGCAAATTCCTTCTGTAGTCTCTTCCTTCCACACAGTCAGAGTGTGTTAGTTCTGACACAGGGAGGGATTAAAAACTTCAAGCAAACATCTACCACAACTGCTATTTGAACACTTCTGTTAGCGTGTCCAGGAAACCACACCCTCAGCCTTGGTGAGCTGCTTGCCAACACAATCACCCTGCAACCTTGTTGACACAATACACACTCTGTCTTGTCACTGTCTTGTTTATTCCAACTGGCCATTTTGTAAAGCAGGGCATTGCTTTGCAAGATAACAAATCCAGGCTGCAAGGGCTCAACACAAGAACCATCCTCAGAAGTGCTTACCTGTAGGGTGCTCAGGAGTAAATTCATTTAGGACTGGCTGAAAGATTGAAACAAAATTGTTTCCCTTTCTCATAAATATTTTCATTGTTTTACAGTTAGAAAAGAGTTGCCAAGAACAGAGAGAGAACAAAGCAATTTATTCAGTGTGGTTCAAATTGCACACATGTAAAGAAAAAGACAAGCACAATTCTACCCTGCACTTCTCCTTCAAGGATGTCAAAAAGGGAGCCAGTTGTTATCGTCACTTAGCGTGGCCACCCAGGAAACTGAAAAGACACCAACCTCACAGTGCATTCAAGTTGGTTAATAAGTGTGATCAACCTTCTTTTAACTTGAAGGTGGAGCCCACACTGTGAAAGGTTTTCAGCTATCTCTAGGTGAGGGATGTTTTCCAAAGTTTCTCAAATTTTTGAGAACTCCCATAAAGAAAAAACATGTTTTTCATTAATTAGATTTTAAGCATTCTGAGACTGTTGGCAAAAGCTGGAAGCACAAACCCAAAGTTATACAGGACTTGATTGGAAGCTTCAAGTAATAACTATAACTTACTGTTTAAAATAATTCACTATCTTTTCTTTCTGTCCTTCCAGAAACTTTCCAGTGTCTGTGTCAACTACATTACTTGGTTACGCTGACAATAAATGAAGCAAATTTTGACTAAAATTTAAAATGGCAACTCCTTCAAACCTAAACAGAAAATGAAACAAAATAAGAGTCAGGGGCTACTGAGCTTTTCAATTAGAAATGCAACTCTGAGTTTTAAACATATAACATTTAAAGGAGAGAGAAAATGGGGAAAAGAAATGCTGCATAAGAGTTTATAATAAATTGCAGGGAGCCCAATAATTCAGAGTTATGACTGAGGCTGCTGGGCAGGTTTTGCATTATGATCTTTCCAGGATTTAGTTTTCAAAGACTAGCTACAAAATTCTTAAAAAACAACAAAGCAGGCAGTCCTGCCAGCACGAGGAAGAACTGCTGAGCAGACCCAGCAGCACTGCCACCTGAAGAGCAGCTCAGCCCTCGGGCCATTTGCAAAGAGCTGCTCTTCACACCTGGCTCTCACACCAAACTTTCACTTGCCTGCTACAGGGGCACAGATTTGTGGGACAGCATTAGTGACACCAGGCCCTGGAGGAGACAGGATTTGTGATAAGGCCTCTAATCCCCAGCAAACAATACTGATTAAAAGCATCATAAAATCGAGATCAATCTTTTAAGGCAGGGAGCTAACAGTCTTGAAGCTACACATGAGTGGGAAGGTAAGCTCCCCCGGAAAATTGTTTCCTTCATCCCATGGCTGCAGTAATAAACAACTGGTATTTTTAAGTTCGTTGATCTCTTGGCTACCTTGCAATTTTCCTCTGAAAAATTAAAATGTTAAAAAAAAAAGAAGGCTTATGAGAAGAGAAGCTCTCTGCTACAAGAGATGTGATCAGGTCCAGCTGACTACAGGAAAAGGAACAGTTATCCTGAAGACATGTAACTGACTGGCACAACAAACCAGAATTCACACCAAGAAGGCAAATCTCACAGCTCGGTCTTCAGTTTGTATCCAAAGTATATTTTGCATGCACATATTACATGTTCCATGTACTCCATCCTGAAAAGCATCACAAATTAGAAGCCACTTAACTCATCACTGAGATAATCACCTTTAACATGAAAGACGAGTTGTAAAGAATTAAAAGTTCGGCACATTTGGTCCTTGTTCAAGCTTCTATTGAGCCGAGTGTCACAGGCACTTGGAGTAAGCAATGTCTTAACCTTTGAAGGCTATATCAGGTTTCAAAGGCTGCCTCAGAAAGCCAGACATGCCATAAGACAATTCCAATGGGAACTGTCTACCTACCAGCGTATCTGCTTCAAAAGCAGAAAAGCCCAGCCCTTGGGAGCTTATCTAATTCAAATGCAGTGTCTATGCTCAAGTAGTACTCAAAACTAATAGCCAATATCCTGAAAAGCTTAAGATAATTGTGTTTCAACCCAAAAAAATTCCTCGTAGGAAGATACAAGCTCTTTTTAGTCCTACCAATATGGAGAAATGAGTGAAAAAAGTTTATTTGAAGCTTCCTTTCATAAAAAGGCATTGTCACTGTTTCTAAACCTCCAGCTAAGATCTGTGATGTGATTAGATGACTTTTCTCTTGCTCTGAAATTCTCCAGTCTGGCTACCCCTCATGTGCCTGGGTAGGATACAGCCTCCTTGTGGCTCAAGCTGTACCACTGGGGGATGCATTTATCTCTCAAACGAGAGACACTTAGCCTATTACACTCAGTCTGTGCTCAGGGATTTCTGAGGTTAACAGAAGGGGCACCACATGACAGCACTGAGCACCCTGTAGGGGGGTAGGGTGGCTTTCTGGCCATTTGTGTAAGTGGGCAGTGCTGGAGTTTAATCCCAATTAAATCTCATTAGCGCTTCTTAAGGGGTTGAATCGTCTGTGGTGGCTAGGAGCACTGAATCAAGCTGAATATTCTATTTTGAGGCAACATGAGACCAACTCCTCGTCCTCTCTAACAATTTCTGCACAACTGAACAGCTTAATTGCAGAGGGGTGTGATAGAGACTACGGTCATGGGGACAGACACCTCCTAAGAGGTCATTGCTGCAAAGGCTTTATTAGCATTTGTTAAACAAATTAATAGAGACATGCAGAGAAGTCACTCATCTGTTGCTGGAATGCTTCTGAGTACGGCCCATAACACAGCAACCCTTAAACAATATATAAAACAAACAAGGGGTTTAAATTGAGACAAGACTTGCATGCAGATTAGCTAACTCACACAAGAGGTTCTTGATTTGAACACTCACATACTAAGCTCTAGTGCATAAATTATTGTCACCAATAATGTTTCAATAAAAACTAATGGGTGTCCTTCATGGAAAAAGGGAAGTTTCTTAGAAGCATATGGTGGATTTGAAAAATTCAAATGTAGAGGGAAACAGACCTAAAAATAAACTTCAGAAATTTATTGCTGAGTATGAGATGTATGTAGTAAGTGCCAGGAATGCAGGGGAAACATGGGGAAAAAGGCTCACTCAGCCAGACTCTTTATTTAATGTATATTTTTTAGCCAGGTACTTTTCATGACTTTTGGCTTTGCTTTCATCAGTATTAGTAAGATCTGAATAACTTGTAGCACTATGATTTCAGTATCAACTTGAAACTTTACTCTTAACTATGTTCATGTGCAGAAAATAACATCAGTATTTCTAATACTTCAGTAAACAGATTTGAAGGGACCAAAGAAAGGGGACAATGAGCAGGCATAGTGCTAGGTCCAATCTAGGGATTTCATTCATGCATAGAATTTAATTCCTGAGAAAGAGGAATTCTTTCCAAAGTTCAAAAATGTCCATGTGTCTCATCAGCTACGGCCCACTGCAATATCATCTAGTTCCTTGTTTGGTCAGTATCCTTGAAAGTTATCCTTAGATGTTCAGCTTTATCTGCAGCTCTGGCTGACAAGAGCAGTTCTGGCAGACTATCTGATCTGCTCACGTGAAAAGAAGATCAGTGCTCACAAAAAAAAAAAAAAAATGTACTCACAAGCATACACTGAATAGTTTAAGACAGAGGGTCACAGTAGGAAAAAATTGTAAAGAGAATTTAGGAAAGGTATCCACCAGAGTAATTACATCTCAGAGGTGGCAAAGAAGCATATTACCCTGAGACATAGTGACAAAATCCAGCAGCCCAATTAAGAGGCGTGAGTGAGCATGGCCTGTACTTGTAATATCTTGTAATCCTTATATTGTTGCTGTTTTCAATGCTGATTCAAATTCTACATCTACTACAATCCACTACCAACAACTTACACAACAGAGAATGGACAGATTCACTGAATTGTGCACATAAGGTGACTGGTCACAAGAGACTTGGTCTGAGTGGGCATGGCTGTTTTTCCCATAATAAATTTTATTTCTCTGTAGCTCAGGTGCCCATTTCCCTGTCAGCAGTAAAGAACATCATACCAGACATTAACATGTACAGCCCACTCACTGTCTAAAATCCCACTATTAGATTTCCACAACATTTTATTTGTAAAATCTCCAGCTGCCATTGGACTCAACTTGTGTTTGTCACAACAGTCTAGCAATGCACTACCACTGCATTTACATGACTCTTCCATCAGCAACTCTAACATTACACCATTTAAAAGGGCATCAGTTAAAAAAAAACTCTAAGACTCAGCCTATAGGCCTACAGTACCCAGTCTGTAAACATCTGGGACTGATTTCCATCCCTGTACTGCAAAAAATGCAATAGAAAGTCAGCCATCAGCAGCAACCTCCATACACAGCTACAAGAGTTGCAGAGACAGGGTAGTACAGAGAAAATCATAATCCAGGATTTGTCTCAAAAGAGTGAAAATAGCATCATCTGCCATTGCAAAACTCTGTTCTGCATGTGATTGATTGTGGGAATAAATCCGCAGTTCAGAAATTTGTCTTCTAGACTGCAGGTGTAGAAAAACAGATGCAACTCCCCCATTTCAGGCTGGTGCTTCTGAATACCACAGTAATAAAATGACCACCAATAATCATACCATTAATCAGACTTTCATATGCTGAAGGGTGATACTGCTGTTTTAGAAAATACTGATTTTTCTCCAGATCCCTGTATTTTGTTGTATTTTGATTTTTTTAATGGTTTATTATGTATTTATGATATCCTTTATCTTATCTCTTTTTAAGGCTTAAAAAATCCACATGTTGTAGTCAGAAAAATAAAAGCTGTCTGCTGGTAAGCCTACAGTGATATGACAGAAGCACTTCCTTAAAGCCTATGACAGGAATGTTCATCTGTCAGTTTCTGACACTTAGAGAGGCTTTTGCCAGCTAGCATTAGTAAATAAAGCTACAGGAGCTACAGACAGATAATTATATTCCCACCTGTTTCCATCTAAGGTAGACACAGACAGAATAAACAATCTGATAATCAGCACATGCAAACCTTGTCTTACTTTCTAACAAGCTTTTATATCATAGTAGGAATCAACCTTTCCTTCTAAGGCAGTGGCATGGTATTGCTGGCAATAAAGGAAAACCAGTGAAAGAATAGACTGCATTAGAACCATCCTTTACAAAGAAAGTATATATTGATATTGAAGTAATTTCTCACTTCTACATATACAGAATAAAAGAAAAATTCTAAAAATACATGCTAAGATGGAAAAATCAGCAGATTCTGTGTACATTTATATTTGCTCCCTTCTGGGGTCACTTGTTTTCCTAGTCACTCATAGCAGCGGGTCTCTGAGTGCTAAACAGTGGCTACACTTTTTTCTAGGATTATTTGTTGACAGTGGACTGTAGCTATCTGAATGGCTACTAAAAACTTTGTATATAGTTCAGTAACACTGAATTCAGACACCAAGTGCCCACCAAACTGACTCTGTTGCTCCACTCTTCAGATGGACAAAGGAGAGAAAACATAACAAAAGGCTCATGAGATAAGGACAGTGAGAGAGATCACTCAGTGTATGTATGGATTCATTTTGAACAAAGAATGTGGAACCTCCATTTCCACCTCTTGGGTGGAAATAAACTGGCAAAGCCTGTCAAACCATCAGTATCATCACCAGTGTCAACATCCCTCGCAAGCTAGGCACAATTCATATTTGAATTATGCTGTAAAACCCCATATAATCCCACTTTGTTCTCCAAATACATTGTTTATGTTTACCTTTATGCAAACACTACACAACTCCTGGTTGCAATTGTTTTTCACTTGTCCAAGTAAATAAGCTGTTACCAGTGAGAGTTTCTCTATAGGCAATCAAATCTCATCAAACATGAGTCTCTGAACACCCTTCCTTCTCCTCTGGCAGCAGCTCTGTCATTTTGCCAGTTTTATACAGACACATTAAGATAACTACAAATAGTTTGAATGCTACAACACAAAGACACAAAGAGCATAAACTGCTGCATGACTGTGATGCCCCATTCCAATGCAGTCAGACAGAAGGGTTTGAAATACACCATGCTACTGTAATATTTCATCAAGTGAAAGAAGACGTTAGTGGAAATATTGCAGCTCTTTAGAGAAAGCCCTGCCACACCAACTTCCATATCTTAAAAGTAGAATCTATTATACTACAGCCTGACACACAGAGACTGTATGCTTTGTACAACCAGCATTAGCCAAAAGTTACATGGCTGAAGTGCCAGTTTCTCAGACTTGATTGTTCTGACTGACCCCTCAATGGGTTCTGCTGGCACTTAAACACTAAATAAACCAGTTATTTAGCTACTCTGTACATATCACCTATTTTTCTTAGCATTCATATTGTTGAGAGAAAAGATTATTTTAGTTAACAATGTTTCAGGGAGCAAGAGTTCTTATGATATATGAGTGTAGACAGACAGAGGTAGGCTTTTAACCCGGAACAGATCTCATAAGTAAGATTATCACAGAAAAGTTTTACCAGTAACCATGCATTTCCTAAGGCCTGGTATTTATTACGTTTAAAAGCTTGAACTATTTTTTTAATAAGTGAATGTTCTTTACCAATTACCCAAGAGATATACTTACCTCTGAGCCTGAAATACTTCAGATGGTTGGCGATAGCCTGCTCAACAGATTCATCAGGGCAGATTTTAACTCCACTGGGAAACAGAATGGACCGCTTCCTTCGTAACTGTAAATGCCTGTGGAACTGCTCAGCATCCATGATGCCATTAGGCTTTTTCAACCCAGGAGGCAGAGAAGGGTTTGCCAACTGCCAGTCATTGAGCTGAGGGGCTGGTGAAACCTCTTTAGCCTGTCCTCCTCCTGCAGCTGAATAAGCTTCTGCTGTGAAATTAAAAACCACACAAATTTCTCAGATGAGGTAATGATACAATCATTAGTATCTTCATGCCACTTCTGTGGTCTCTGAAGGACACTGCTGGGCTTTTTTCTGTTAACAGAACCTGTCTCTGACTGCAGTGTTATAAACAACCTTAAGCTCTTTACAATATCCCATCAAATGGTAACATAGCATAAGGCTCTAACCCTTTGAATTCTAACACTTCGTGTTTAACTTCCCATCTGCCATTAGGCTTAAGTCAATGGCACTATATTTGTGAACAAACATGTATTTGGAAGTTTTCAGGGCATTTCAGAAGTAAAATAAATAATTGAGAAATAATCATACTCCACATACTGTCTTTCCACAGGAGTGATTTATATACCTTGTGAAAAAAAGCTGCTTAAATTGACAGTTAACCTTCCATCACTGAGACAGGTCTCTACTGTACTAGAGCAGTGGGTAAAACAAGGAGTAAAGGAGCTCATCAGCTTTGTAAGGTGTTTTTTTTTTTTTTTTTTTTTTGGGGTTTTTTTTGTTGTTATTGTGTTTGGTGTTTTTTGGTTTTAATTCCCTCTTATATTAGTTGTTTCACATGAATCCAGAGGAAACAGCTGATGTAAGAACACGTATATTGAGATTTAGTCTGAGGCTAATTTTCTATCCTTTAAAGTCAACTAATCTGAATTTATTTAACTCAACTTCTTTCACTTTCTCCCTGGAAAACAATCAAAACCAATCATTTATTAGAGAAAGAATAGTAATAACTATGTTGCCATCCAACAGACTATGAATTTATTCTACAACTTCATAGTCAGTAGACCTTTTAGAACTTTGACTTTTATGACTGAAAGATGATTTTGATAGTACATTAATAATCAGTTCTGTTGCAGAAGATCACCAAATGGTATAGCATTGGTATAGAGGCAGAAAGAATATCAAAAAAAGGCACTAATGCAAAGCCCTTATCTTTACCTAAACTGACACATGTTCAGTGCCTATATGCACAAGACAGAAATTTACTTTTTAAGGTTTAATACAAAATCAATAAAGTAAAAAGAAAAGTGAAATTACCAGTATTTAACATCTCAAAGTTGAAAGAAAAAATGCCTCCTAAAACTACTTTTACACTCAAAACAAGACAAATGTGCAGTTATACCACCTGGAACTCAGTCTAAGTATTCCAGGTTTACACTGCTATCACAGCAAAGATCTGACCAAATATTTCTCTTTGTTACAATTAAACCAGAGAGGTATTTCTAATTCTATGCGCTGCCATAGCTGAATTTGTAAACAAGAACATAAGAATGATGTCTACGTTACCTGCAATTATTTGAAGATCTGCGTTAATCATTCCCGGAAGGCAAAGTAAGATTTTCCACATGAAGCCAAACATACTTATTTGTGTAATTTAAAAAAAGAAAAATATATATAAAAGCAAAAAATCCCAATCCCTTTTAGCAAAAGAGCCGTTGTCTTCACCGTAGCCTTGAACCAACCAAGAGCATTGCACTTCTTTAAAATATCTTGACGTCACATGTCATTATTTTTGGAGAAAGCATTAGGTAAAAAAAGTCAACCAATACATCCTGGCTCTGTTCTCTTCACAGGAAGTATTCTGCTTTAGTGAAGAAACAAGAAAAGGTGATCGAAGTAGACTCCTTGGAGCTAGCAGATGGACTGACACAATTTTTTAATTTTAATCTGGCCAGCTAAGCTCTTTACCAGGGCTTGTCATACCATTAACAGACAGTCCAAACAAGGACAGCACCTTTCACATTTAATTAAGCACACTTTTTCATTGGCCTTTCAATTTCTGGTCTTTTTAAAAATCCTGCTGGCCACAAAACTTCAGGGGGAACACACTAATCTCCAGTAGAAAGTCTCATGTATTTTGTCTTCTGCTTGTACAAGTACATGCACATATATAAATATATGACTCACATAAACACCATTGTATATGTAAACACTGAAGCAACCTCTCTGTGGGACTGTTTCTTCTGGTTACAGGGTGGCTGTCGAGTCTGTGCCAAAGAAGAAACTCTTGTGCTGTTAGACCACTATCCCCTGCATCCCAAAAGCAGTGCTTCTTCCAAAGATAAAGCCAGGGCAAGTTATGATTTGTTCATCTCTGTTCAGGTATTACCTGACACAAGCAGCAGCAAGTTAGTACAGACACCTGAAGAGATGATCAGCTAAGGAAACTGCAGAAAGGACAGAGCACAGGAAAGCAGCAGCACTCTCAGTTCCCATCCAGGGCCAGCTCACTGTGGAAACGTGTATGCAAGCTGCCCTGCAATGGCAGTCTGCATTCAGACCACTAGGAAATCTCCTCTGGGCTGTCTTCTGCATGGTGTTACTCAGGCCTTTCTGGTTACTGTGTTCAGACCAATCTGAACAAACTGCTGGTTTGGCTGAAGTGACTATTTTTGGTAGTGGTTTTGTATAAGTATTTCAAAGCTGGATTCCCAAGTGTCTGTCTGCAAAGCTTTTACACAGAGCTCCTTAGGCAGTGCAGTGCTCACTTCTCCCCTCTAGCTGCTCAACTGAGCTGCCAGCAATTCACGTATCAGGAACTACCACCAGTATTATACATACAACACTCACAGGAATCAAATAAAATTACCTTCATTTTTATGTTCTGTCTTCTGACCTCTAACAGACTCTAGCTGCTATTTTTCAAAACAGCAACGTATTTTCTTTGGTTCCCCCCTCTCCACCCCAAAATTATTACATTACACTGAAAGATTAACCACTGAGTTGGTTGAACACCCCCAGTTTTCTTAGTCATTTAGGATCTATCAAACCATAACTGCAGACCTAGTTTGCCTCTGCCAAGCCAACCATGATGCTGGCAGCTCCAGCTGGAGCTATACACGGAACAGCATAAAGACAACACTGCACTGGTGCCCAGAAACTGTTTCAAAGTCCTACTCAGCATTTCTGGGTAGAGACAACAACTTCAGAGGCCAGCTTGTGCATCTTTACTGTGACCCTGGATTCAACAGACCAGCTTTATTTTTTAATCCTCTTCAGAAACTCATGCTTTCAATGTCATGAATGTTTCTGCTTGCATTACCCTGCAAAAATGCAATTGGATCAAGGTTAGAAACACCACACATGCTTACAAAAAGCAAAGCTATCTTACACCTTCAGATTATGTGACAACTAATCCCTTTACAGAAAATTTACAGAACACATATACTTCAGTAAAAGTATGAAACACAGTTAGAAGCTTTCCTGGAGAGTTTTTAGAAAGACAACAGTATTGTTTGTTTCATCAACAAAAAGCACTCAGAATGTGAAGAGTATAAAAACCATCTCTGTCAAAATTTGTTTTCTATGATACGGTTATGTCAGTGTCTGTGAGATAAAATATTTTTAAAAGTGTAAACTCAGTTTTATTAATATTAGTTTGCTATCAATTTTATATTCAAGTGATTTCAGCACTGAAACACAGATTTGAATAGCTGAAAATGTACATTTAATAGCAAAAGGCATATCTAAAAGCACAATCATTTAAAGTTCCTTAAAATAAATAAAACAACTCTTGCAATAGATTTCCAAAATAATTGTGGAAAATGAACTCCTTCCTTGCTTCGATAAAAGCCTTTACAGTAACACTTTGTATCAGAAAATGTGTAATTCTTCATTTTCAGCAGCCAAGTTGTATCTGTTCAAAAGTATTCATGAAAAGCATTCTTGCTGAGTGAGAAAAAAGGGAAGTGTAATTCTAGTGACACAACACACCAAGGTCACGCCAGACCCTCCAAAAGTAAAGACAGTTTTCTGACAGCTTGCATGTCTCAGAAGAAACATGGTATTTTCATATAGAAAATGTGAATAGCTGAATTACAGTTCTCTATGCAGCAACGCTCATTGAAATACTGCTACAGCACACATACCATTCTAAATAATGCCTGTTTTTCAAATGCAGTTTACTCAAAAAGCTGAATCTACCTGTAACTAAAAAAAATGTCAAATAAAGAACACTTTAATGAAAATGCCTCTAATAGAGGGCCATGTCATGGCAGATACCCACTATCTCCAAGCTCACAAGGGTTAATATCCAGAATCTAAACTGTCTCCCATGACTGGACACAGAAGCTGACTATGGCATTTCACAGGATTCACCAGCAAAATTCCCAATCAGTTTAGAAGAGACAATTAGGTTAGACAAAATCTTTTCACTTGTTCAGTGTCTGTGGTTGCTGTGGCCAAGCGTTCACTGTCGTCACTTTTTGCTTGTGCTCCTGAAGAGTTCTCTGGCGAACACCTCCCACAAATAAACAAGTTTTGAGGCTATTTAAACTTCCAGCTGACCAAATGCAGCCCACTAGAGCCTGTTGTACTGCCACCTCTTCCATCATACAATATTGTAAAGTATTTGAGCAGAAAAATTAGAATGTTAGGTCAACCAAATTAATCTCACACTTTCCAATGCCATCCATGGAAAACCTATTTCTATTAGGTTAAAAACCTAACCTATTAAAAACCTAACCTATTAAAAACCTAACCTATTAAAAACCTATTTCTAGAATTCCTCCTTTTCTGAACTGCTGACCAGAAATCTCTTACCTTGTTCAACAGTCAAAGATGATCCCAGTGTCTGTGCTTCTCTTTCAATTTCAACCTCCAACTTCAGTTTGGTTGGGCAGAATTATTACTGATAGCCTTGGTTTTACTTAACACATTTTCAATTCTGAGACTTTTCAACTCCCATGCTACAATTCCTGCTTTTCCATCTGGAAAACAGTTGTTTTGTTTGGGTTCTTCTTTTTTGGGGGATGTGGGAGGATGGGTGCCAAAAGCAATATTCTGCTTCCGACTTCTCCATCCTACCCAAGATAAGTGTTACTACTGCGGCTCTCAAGTTTTTATTATTTTCTAAGGTGTAGTACTTCCTGAGCACTGCAAGCTTATCTCAGGCTCAAGTTGCAGAAGGCGAGTACCACAAAAGCCCAGATGAACTGCAATTAATCCATGCCTACATTTCCATTGCTAAAACAGCAATCCCCTCATACTTTAAAAAATGGGCAAAAAACCCAAAAACTGTACTTGCAGATTGGCTTGTCCAGTTCTTAATGGAAAATAAGTGTCTATTCTTAGATTTTTCCTGGCAGATTTACTTCCTACAAGTTACTTCTCTTCTACCTTGCTTCTTGTGTGGTGCAATATCTTAAACAGACCTCTGTGACTCAGATGTCATCATGGAAGCCACTTCTGGTCCTACATAGACAGAATGCAGCAGTTTGTTTTAAAGAAACTGACAGCTCCATTCAGGTACAACTGATTGCCTTGAAACAAAAATTACACAGCTTAGGGTAAAGAGCCTTACAGGGACTGGTTTGCTTTGAAATACTGTCACACCACTATTTCAGTTAAACAGAGATTAACATAGGAAATGGAAATGCAAGAAGTGTGCAAAAAGGTCCCTGAGTCAGTCTGGTTAAAGAGTTAACTTCGGGGAGTTTCAGCAAGTAAAAAGGAAACATGAAGATACCTGGAATGTAGCTCCTTCCACAGACACTTCCTAGCATTTACCACATACCTGGTAAATGCAAATGGCTGGAAATGGGGTGGGTTGTGGCTGGTCGTCCCATAATCACTGGGTGAGACATTTGGGTTGAGACACACATACTGTGTCCATACCTTAAAAGCAGTCAGATGGCCTATCTCACACTGAACTTCTGGGTTCTTTTTAACAGCTGGGAAAAGAACAGCAACAACCACACTCAGCAACTTCTGGAGATAATTTTAATATCAAATGCATTGGCATTCTCATAGCATATATGTAAGAAATCCAAAAAGGCAATCCTTTCATGTTATAAAATCAATTTAGAAAATCACATATGCTGTTTTGCTTTTAAATATCTATAAACCAGTCAATCTAAAAGAGAATCAATCGCTTGGTGACAAAACCTAACTTTACCATAAGAAAAAGCCTAAACTGTTTTTCATAAGGGAGCACTGAAAACATTATTCAACTAAGAAAGGTGTACAGAAAGGGAACATTTATACATTTTATCTTTTGTTTTGCAATAAATACACAGATTATTCTTCTATGTATTGCTGGTGCTGTGATTTAGGTGCTGAAAGACGACTCTGGGATGAAAGGGAAGATGTTGGGAGGCAGGGAAGAAGGGGTAGTAAAAAACTATAGAACTAAGCTAGAAACAATGACAAAAATCACTCAGTCATTGCACAAGGCTGCTCACAGCTATACAGAAAGTAACTGTGCTCAGCAAATTGTTGTTTTAAAATTGTCTCTCTCCCCCAGAAAGAATGGTTCCTGGTTTGAGAAACAAATGGGGGTGGGGGGTGGAGGGGTGTTGGATGACTGCACAAAACCTGAAATAATAACTGGATTTCCCAAAAGCCAGGTTTCTGAGTTGTCTTGAGGGAAGGGACCCTGAGAATTCTGCAATGACATAAAAATACTCCCATCTTTGCGTTGCCCTCAATTTTTATTTTAACTCTCTATTGTACTTCCAGCTCTAAGAGCTCTAGTTTTTGTAGACTTTTTTATAACACAGGTGGTTTTTGGTGACACACAGTCACCAAATATGACACACAGTGCTTCTGAAGGGTGAGATGACACTTAAGTAAACTTATAGTGGGGAACAGGAGAAAGCATCCTTTTTAGAACAGTCACCTAATCATGCAGTGAGTACAGAAAAAAAATGCACACATCAAAATGTAATCACTGTTCAAGGAAAAGCTACATAAATACAAATTAAGAGAATAATGAACTTGTGCTAGTTTATCAAATCAAGTCTGTCCTCAAACACTCAATATTCAGTCTTCACTTATCATGTCACTTCAACTTATCATGTTTGTCTTATATGTAAATCGTATATCTTTAATGACCTTATTTTTCAGTAAAACTCCTCAGACTTTTGGGATTGTTAAGCCACAGCCTGTTTGTCTTGCTAAAGCAGGTGATGCCTTAAGACTTGTAGCAATTATTCCCCAAAATCAGGTGGACAACATTAAAAATCTACTGCCTACATATACTGTATTGGTACGTACTTTGAGAGCAAGTTTGCTCCTAAAATCTGATAAGGAAAAAAAAAAAAACTCTCAAACATTTTCCTCTTGTGGAAACACTTTTATGAAAATGCTAGGAAGGGGGAAAGTATTTTTTTAGCAATCATCAAAACTCATCAGCCTCAAATCTCAGCAGAATTTTCTGACACGTGCAGATTACGTGTTCTGATTACATTACGTATGTAATCAGAAACAAAACAAAACTTCTCTAAAGAGAGTCAATATTAAATTCTTAAAGTAAAACAATACATAGTATTTATTCTATGTGTATCAGCTGCAAATCAAGAGACACGATACAAGATCCAGACCATGCCTTGAGGCTTGACTCCTGCATGATCATCCATGTTTATATAGAATAATAAAGAACAGGCTCCAAAAGACAAAAGTATTTTTACATCCTTGAGGCAGCTTTCACATTCCAAGAACCAACTAGCAATCCATATGCATCAGCTTTAACTTACGTATTTACATTCTTATCTACAACCTTCTCCTTTCCCCCTTCCAGCATCATAAGATCACACAACACCAGTGAAAAAAAAAATTAAATACATGCTGAACAAAAAGTTCTCCTTATGCCTTTTTTTTTTCCTTCCTTGCAAGGCAGGGAGAGACCAAACACCACTAAGCAGAGTTCCAGTTATTTTAAATAGCAGTGTCCTTTACCAGGACTGCCTTATTAGATTTATTAGCTGCTGCTGCCACTCTGCTGTTGAAAGTGCAGTTTCAAGATCAGGTCTCGAATCTCTTCTCGTTTGTTTCTGATCAGCTGACGAGGGAACCAATTCTCCAGATGCAGTGGTTGTTCAAAATTAACTATGGGGTTCTGGTAAGAGAAAAAGGATTATTTATGTAATGAACTTCCTGACACAACTTTAAGAAAGAATTTCAAACCCTTCCACTGCTGCTGAGCTGAAGGAGGCATAAACAAGTTTCTAAACAAGTTTTTCTTCAAAGACAAATTGCAGTTCCTTCACCATAATAACATACAGATGTGCCCTTAATAAAAGATACTCATGGTAAACACCAAACAGGTTATCATCACTTCTCTTGAAGATACATCAGTACTAACACATATTAAAGGCAGGTTTCATGTATTTGGACAAAGTAGCCATGCTTTTGATATCTAACAAGGGACAGATGCATTTTAACCACAAAACGCATAATTAGAGTCACACTACAGCAAAGAACCAAGCAGTTTTAGCAGGACACGAGAAGGGGAAAATTTGGAATGAAAGAGGATAGTAAAATGAAATAGCTGAGAGGTGGCAGATTTGGTAGTTAAGATCACAACATCACATCTGATTTGTCAAAACCAATTTTTTTCTTCTTTCCCTCTTCACTCTTTTGCCATGCTTATACTTCACCTTCTTCCTTTGAATAAATTAATACATGATCAATTGTAACAGTAAAGAACACATCATGATTTCCAGTCTGTGAGTCCTGGCATGCTTAGGACAAGTTACAAGCACACTGTCCTCAAGCCTTGTTTCTTCAAGAACAAGTCCCTGTTAGAGGACGGGCAGTTCAAAAGCCTCGGTAAGTAATTTATTTTTCCACCTACACAAGAGTTCAATAGTTCCCATCTATTACAGAACCACAGAATGGTTGGGGATTGAAGGAACTTCTGGAGTTTTATATCCCCAACCAGACCTTCCTGGCTTCCAGCAGAGCACCTCTCCTCATTGGACCACCTGTCACTCAGGTCAGGAACTCTCCAGGAAGCTGTCAGGTTAAAGTCACTCAAAGGTCACTTTTCAGGGTCTGTGAATGGGACGCTGCTTTTACCTGCCCAAAGGGGCGTCATGCACTTGTTCTTTTTGACCAGGTGGCTGATGCCTGCTGCTATGTCAACTGTGGTACTCTGCTCTTTAGTCACTACCCAGAACCTCAGATGGTTCCTCAGCCAGCCCTAGGCACAGATCCATGCATTCCAGCTGACCCACATGAAGGACAACTCTACCTCCTTGTGATCTGTGCCTGTGCTTTCCAGAGAGCCCATGTCCACCCATAGCACTTTTGGTGGATACATGATGTATCCAACAACATCCCCATGACCCCGACAAGATCACAGCCTGCAGCTCCAATCCACCCACTCTCCCCCAATGGGTGTACCTGTGTACAGGTGCTTTGGAATGGCAATCTGTTCTCCTACAGCAGAAAAGCCTGTCCATTGCCCAAGGCCTCACACAAGGCTTTGCATGCACAGGAATCTCCGAGAATGTGACCCACATGCATCAAGCATCAAACAAGCAGAGCCATTCAAAGGACAGAGCAATGGTGCTGATCAGGGGGAAGAAGACTGGGGGACACCCTAGAAGACAGTGCCTGAAGCCCAGGATCTGCAGATATTTAAAGGTATGTGCTGAAAAAGAGGCTCCCTTAGCTCTACATAGTCCCTTTTAATAATTTCCCATCTCCCTCTCTCTGCAGAAGCTGCTGCTTGCAGACCCACTCAAAAGACCAGTGCACAAGCTGAAAAAGTTTTAGATACTGCAAGAAGAGATGCAAAGATACTTGAGTAGCATCTGTAGGGCAGGAATGCTTACACTAACAGGCTCCAAACACATGCAAATAGTCAGGGATATTGTATGCTTCAATATCAAAGCAACATTTAACTACAAGGTCAGAAACATTTGAGGAAAGACACATGTGAGAACCCAGACAGAAAGACCCCTGCCATTACTTAAGAATGGGTATCATCTCCTCTTTCTCAAATGGCTTTGACCCTTTTGACACTCCACAGCTTTTTTGTGTTTGACTATTTTGCTCAGAACATGGGTTTCTGTGGTTTAAGATAATTTGGGGGAAAGGGGAAGGTAGTTTGCATTTGTACCTGGAAAAAGCTTTCCACATACTGCAGCACATAGACCCCACAATCACTGCTGTTATCTTGTTTAGGCACTCTGGGACAGAGGTCGATCATTGTTGATTTACTGAATTCCCTACGTGTTTTTCGTTTAACTTCCCATTCCACTTCAAGGTACCTACAAAAGAAAGTAAACAGTTGAAATACTTGAGAAGTAACTCCCAAGCTCAAAGCCTTTTGGAACACTACTCAACATTGTTCCAAAGCTGGCCAAAAAGCTTAAACAGCTTTAGCCAAATTAATTCACAGAATTTGCCAAAGAAATTTATATACTATTCACATATTCACTATCCAACGTTCTATTACACTCAGAGGCATTTCTACAACATAATAGGCAATATACAAAACAAATATGCATGATGTTATTTAAAATCAGCTATTCGTGGGGGGTTTCTACAAGCTATTAGGATACCAGGACGTTTTTAAACCTTCACTAAAGGAGTAATTTTCTTGGCTATCACACATCTTTCCTGGGTTCATTCTAGGAGGCCAGCAGTGCTTTTTCAACCTAAGCAAACCATTAAAGCCCCCTTAGACCTCACCTTACAAAAAACTTCAGTTACAATTGCACCAACATAACCCTTGCAATCTAATAGTGCTCAAGGTATTTAAAGACTTGATGAAAACCTTAGCTGATGAAGCTCTTTATAGTGATTAGGATGTATTTGTTATCATGCTTTTCTATTGTTTTCATGCTTCAGTAGCAACTCACTGACCTCACATTCAGGGCTGGCTGCTGATTTTGGAGATGGGATGGAAAACCTAAGGGTCTGGTTTTCAAAGGCAATAGTTACCCATATTTTTCTCCTGGCTTTAGCTAGACTTACAAAGTCTCAGGGCTTCTGAAAATCAACATAAAGTCTGACTTAAGAGAATAAATACACGCATTAAATCAGACCTTGTGTTCAATTTCTAAAAGCACCCAGTCCTTGCAGTCATGAGAATAAAGATAGATATAGAACAATTAAAACAGCTTTTGGGGAAAATGGCAACTGAAAAAGCAGCAAATATGAAACAATTCAGAGATGAAGACACTTCAGTGAAGCACACTTCCTAGAAACTGCAAGAACCTATGACTGTAGATTTTCTAGTTCATTTGTTTGAGCCTGAAAAAACAGCAACAATCAACTCCAGGAAAAGAAGATGTCATAGAATCCCTTCATCAGTTTTCTTAAACTTCTGCTTCCAGGGTATGACTGGAAATGGAAGGAATAAGAGGTTTGCTTCCCAAACTTCCCTTATCTCAACTCCATAGGTCTCCAATTGTTTTCTGACTTTGTAACACCTCTCTAAAGTCCAAGAAACCACACTCTGGAATTTCAACCTTAAGAGTAGCTCAAAGAATAGTGCACTAAGATAATACATACCACAGGTATTTAATTAATAAATAAATAGAAATTGCTATTTCATTCTTCCTCCCAAGATACATGTCAGGGAGGCTTCTCTATTTAGGCAAAAGATGGTTTCACAAAAATTTCTAAATTTCATCTACTCTCTTTACATAGCATTTTGATGAATTTACTTTTACAAGAAATGGTGCTATTTAGTTTACAGATTTCTGTACCTTTCAGTGAAAGGAATAGCAAAGAGAACAGAAAGAACAATTTCATTTAGCTTCAGATATTTAACATCTTTTTTAAAGTTGTTGACAGACATTAATTCATTAAGAGTGTGTAAAAGTACTGAAAGTTTTTACTACATTCTTCCAATATATAAGTATTCTGTGAATACTTATATACTTACCACATACAAAATAGAATATATTTTTACACTTTTCAAAACAAATACCGTTCTAAAAATAAAATAAATAACTCAGAATAACTCTACTGACACATCAAGCTTTTAGACAATTTCAGTCTAGTTTCTGCATTTTTGCACATAGGAGTGGACTTAACACTAATTCTGTAAGTGTCATCAAAAAATGACCATCAGCCCCCAAGAGAACTACCATTCAGATTTCAACATATAAATTTTAAATGTTTTTCTACTCTTAAAGACACCTTCAGTTACTAGACTAGATGAGATAAATCCTCCCCCCACAAAAAGACCACCAGCAAAACCCTCTTTTTTTTCTTTTTTCTCCACTCTCCAGTTTACTGTTTTTGCTTCATATGTGGGTTGCAGAACATAGATAGGCTTTTCTTGGAAGCCTCTGTATTATAATTACAATTTCCTTAGTCATGAGTCTACATGGATTTTCCTTTAACATTAGAAATATACACCTTTCTAGACAAAAGTATTTTGTATATAGAAATATGACCAGCAGCACCTATTGCTAGAAGGTAGAAACTGTAGTTACTTACTCTCTCAAAACCTCAACTGTTTTCTGCACAGAACACGCTTTCAAGGAATCTAAGATGAGTATGCAAGGCCTGTACACAACAAAAACAAAAACAAGTCATTGCAGTCTTTCACCACCAGCACTACTGGAAGAAGTATTTTGTTTGCATACAGCCCACTCAAGAGTATCAATAGCTGAACCAGTGTGGTAAAAGTGGACAAGTACCCACAGCTGTGGTTTCATGACAATACCTGAATTACTACAGAGTTTCATAATTTAATGTTGCAATATTAGAAAGGAAACAGAAACGTACCTTTTACAAATCTGCTTTTTGGAATTACTTAGGGAGATCTGAGACAAAAGAAAAAATAAAAATAAATCTTAAAAAAACCCAACATCAATTGTAAACTCAAAGATCTTCCTAAACTTAAAGGTAGTTAGAGAAGCTCTCATTCCAGAAAGGTAGAAACTGATAAATCAATTTTAAAACCAGGTGAAATCATAGCAGAGCAAATAGGCAAGCAAAGGAAGAAATTGCTAATTCAAAATTCCTTGCACATGTGGCAGGCCATCCACACATCAATAACGACTGCAAAAAAGATGATGCAAAATCCCTTGGTCAAATCTCATAGCCTTAAGAAATTCAGTAATGTTTTCCCTGTCAATACAAAAAGGCACTTACTTTAGAAATAGCTGAATATAGAACTGAAGCAGAAGCATCAATTTCATTGCCACCTAGAACAAAAAAATGAAAAAAATAAGAAAATAATGCCTAAGCAAAGTATTTTGAGGTTACTTTAATTACTAGTATTCAAAATATGAAAGTGAAGAACTAATTTATAAACCAATTCTTAACATTTCCTTCTGAATCCTGAAATAGCAGTTACCTAAGGTCTTCCCTCCTGATAATATTCTTACTGAAACCAAACAACTTGGCAATCATCCCTGATTTTCCATGTCTCTTCCAGTGTTTTCCAGAAAACTTAGTCTTCCTTACTATGCATGGGTATATAAAAACATACTACATCAGTCGGGAAGTTTTAGACATTATCTTTCACATAATTTCCCTCCTTCAAGGACTAAGACATTTAGAACTGTTTATGGCTTGACATAACTTTCTCCTAAATTACGTACCTTTACAGAATAAACTTCTGTTACCTTCCATCTCTTCTTCATCATCCTTGAAGAACACTGAACCAGCTCTAGTGTTCTCCCTCTCTGGTTCAAGGGGAGACTGCTGAGGCTGGTGAGTTGATGAATTCTGACAGGGACACTCCTCATACACAGCTTCTTCTAACCAAGGAAAACAGATAACTGCAATGTACCAATGAGACCTGCCCAGCGGTGAGGAGAGGGAGAAAAAAACCCATCAAAACTCCTAACACTTGGTTCTGAAAAGGCTAAGAAAAGCTTTTATAATATTGAGAGCTCATGGGCAACTGTTCTGTGACATACAACCACTGTTGCCATGTTCTTTTCATGGCACTGCATTCTAATCCACTCCCCTCATTTTTCATTTTGCATTATGGCATAACAGCAAAAATAAGTATCAATTCGTTTAAAAAACCCCAAGAAACCCACCACAGCAATTTATCAGTGTTCGAGCTCCCATTCCACACTTCAACCAAAATCCAAAATAAAAAAATACTATTAATAAGTGATGGTGGTCCCCATTTTGAATATAGCTAAAGGTGTGACACCTTTCCACAGCTGTTGTACATTATGCACCTTTCAATTACTATTTAGTTTTACAGGAATTTCCATGTACAGGTCAGCTCTTTAACCAGGCCAAGACACAGATTATGGAGGTTTTACTTTTATCTACTGACACTAAGAGTTGCTGTGATTTCTTTATTACTGAAGTCCACAGAAATCATCATAACACAAAAGATATTCTGAAAAAACCTAATAGTAATTTTCAGTAAAACAAAACCCAAAGGTACAAAGGTGACAGCTGAATAAACATTTTACCTTTTGAACAGTTTTCAAAACTTACTCATTCCACTTGTGTTACTTCTTCAAAATCTAATCTATCACAAGCAATGATGCAGCTTTACAGCCATAAATTTTTACCACAATGTTCATTGAAATCTTTAAATACCAGAAAAGGTACTGAAAACAGACTTACTCCTCATTCACAGGCACAAAGATATAATCTTTATTGAAGATATTTATATGGCGAGTCCATGTTCTTACTCTTCTGTGTCTTCTCTGTGCCACTCTGAAGAAAGCAAATGACAACTGTGGTTTGGTTTTGCTCCTTTTAGTTAAAGCAAGGCAGAGGGATTAGTACTCCTACATATCCCCAGTCCCTCATCGGGTTTTTCACTTATTCTAGAAATTTCCTAGACAGATTAAAAATAAATCAGCACACCATTGAGCACAAGTGACTAATGAGCCATTTCTAAACCATCTTAAGCTCTTCTTGAAAAGAAAACAACCCACAATCATTCATAGATTTGAATGGATTTCTTGCATTATTATTTACTTCACTAAATGAAAAAACTTCATCTAAAAACCAGTCAGTGTAAATACAGATCTATAATAATTTTAAAACATCCATGAATTAAGCTTCACAACATCACTTTTAAAGGCTTATCTGAACAGCCTTATCTTTTGAAGGGGGAAAGCTAAACGCCTTGCACAGGTTCATGCAGCACACCTGTAGCAAACAGAGGTAAAACACATGCCCTCCAATTGAGATTTAAATGCTGCACCACACTTCATTTCCAGCCCTACAAAGCATGAGGACAAAATATGAGGGGAACAAAAAAAGCCCTGAGAAAATATTTTAGATTTTCAGCCTAGTTTGCATGGGTTGAAATAGAAAACCCAACATTTCACAGAACTTTACTCCAATATGAAAGCAAAATACACTTTACTCAGCAGACATCCTTATTATCATGGTGTTACTCCAATATGAAAGCAAAATTCACTTTCACAATCCAGTGCCTGAGCTGTGTGAGCAAAGCGAAGCAAAGGGTCTTTAAGTAGCCGTATCTGTTGAGATTAATTTCATTTACAACAATACAGAGCCAGGATTTTCACTAGCCATTTATTGAAAAAAACCCACTGAAACAAACTAATCACCCAAACCATCTGCAGCCACCAGGTAAGTATCTAGACTCAAATAAAAAACTAGAATTTCTAAAGATATTGCCTACTCCAGAAAAGCGACAGTCCTTGAAATATGGCAATTAAAGAGTGACATTCCTGTTCCTCTAGAAACTATTACAAGTCCAGCCTTGTAAAGGTAATCAGATCAAGGCACAACAGCATTCGTATCACAGATAATTTTGTCTTCACCTCAGAATATTCAAAGTCAGAAGACAGTAAAATCACGGAAGATGTCCTTTCAAACACAGTTATGTGAATTTTCAAGACATCTTTCAGAATATTATGGAAGCCTCACTTTCCTTCCCTTCAACACAGCTTTCACCAAGCAGTGACTGTCCTGTAAACAAGATGGAATACACACTTCTCTGTGCAGATGGCCTCATTTGCCAGTAGAATGAAAAATCTGGGGAGTTCATGGATAGCAAAAGGAAAAAAAAACTACTTCAGAGAGAAACAAAGCCTTCAATAAGCTGAATGACAATGCTTATTGATCTCTGTAACAACCTGGATGGTTTTAGTGAGGTGGGTGTCATTCTCTTGTCCTGTTGCTTGTTACCTCGGAGAAGAGCCAACAGCCTCAGGTTGTGCCAGGGAAGGTTTAGATTGGGTATTAGGAAAATTTCTTCACCAAAAAGTTTTCTAAGGACTGGAACAGCAGAGAAGTGGCTGAGTTCACCAGGCCAGGGGTTATTTAAAAGATGTGTAGATGTGGCATTTGGGGTCATGGTGGACTTGGTAGTGCTGGCTAATAATTCTTGGACTCCATGATCTTAGAGGTCTTTTTTAATACATTCTGTGACTCTATGAAAACAAAATGAATATTGGTGGCCTTGCTCTCAAACATCAGAGTTGAGAAGAAACTGAATTATGAATGATTCTACCCTTTAGACAGTTAGCAGGAAATACAATGTGATACAGGGTTCCCAGGCTGCTGATGATATCTTTTTGGGAAACTCTCTAGTTCAGTGAGCTCATGTGCTAAAAAACAAATGTATAAGCTTGGTGTACAATAAAATTTTCTTACTAAATCTTTGGCCAATAATTTTTCACCAATATGCAAAATGAAATGCACGGTACATATAAAAACATTATTAGCAGCATAATTTCTTAAAATTATGCATGTCTTGAAAAGCTGGATATTTATGATAAAAATATCAAAAATAACTGCCTGAAGTAAATATTCAGATAAAGTTGGAGAAAGGTTATAATATTTTCATTCATATTCAGTACAAATCACATTGATTTTTGAAGAAAAACACCAGCATTCTTAAATTTTGAGTTACAATATTTAATCACTAATCCTTTGGAAAAAAACCAAAAACTTTTATGTGCTGATTAGTAGATGATCCCCAGGACCTCAAAGTGGCACCTATAAATAGATTGTTTCTGGTCATAACGGCATCCAAAATGAACTTACGAAACTTTGACATCCCCTTCAGAGTTTTTTTCTGTCCTGGTCAGGCACTTGTAGAAGAAACTGCTAAAAATGTGTGTACGCTCAGCAACATGTTTTGGTGCCTTCTCCAATAACAGATATCTAGCAAAGAAAAAACCAAGAAAATTATTATTTTTTTTTTTTTTAAAAATTACGGTTACTGTTAAAAAATAGGGGCCGTTATTCTAATGACTTATCATACTCAGGTTATGCTTAGTATCACTCATCTTGACAACCACTAATCATGCCAAACTTTTCTACTTTATCTATTCACAAGGGTGCACACCATCAAAATATGTAGCAGTCAAGCACCTACTAAGAATGCAGCTATCTTTTGTCACTGATTTTTTCTCCTGTACTCAGGTTCTGACTTTATTTTGAAAGTTAGGTACTTAGCCCTTACAATGAAGGGAGACTTGACAACATAACCAAGTATAAACCTAGGGATGCTACACTTGTGCATGATCAAAAAAGCATGGAACAGGTCAGTTAAATTGTCAATTTCACTTTTGCAGATTATGCATGTGAAAGCCAAGTACCTATTATTTCACTGCTGATAATTTTATTATAAACATCAGCTTCAGTGTTCATTCTGTCACTCTAGGAGGCCAAAGCTCTCATAACTACAGTTACCCTACACCAAGTGCCTCCAGCTTCACCTGATGAATTGGGCAACACAGTCATACATCATATTGCTTGCAACAGAATGAAAACTGAGAATGTGGGAAGTCCTAACAAATTTCAAAAGCAGAGGGATTTCTGCAACAATTGCATTAAATTCTTTTATTTACATCTTCCTTTCCTATTGAGAAGCAACAGCTATTCAGAGTGATCAGGATGCACTATTTAGTTCTAGAGCAAAATTCTGAATTTTTGCTGTAAAACCCCATTGAAATACTGTTACACATTTCCTTTTCCTATCCTCTAGGCAAGTCTTCCTATTGTTCATAGTTCTTGCCATCTGGATGCCAAATAAAATGCAATTCCTGCTGACAAGCTTCAAAAGAACCAGAATTCTTAGGTCTAAGCCAGCAGAGTGAAAATAAACCACAGCTTTAGGGACTGGTGGCCACAAAGCCAGTTCTTGAAAAATTGCTTTCACAAACAACTTTAGCAGGATAGCTTGGAGTAGCTAAACCTCCTTTCTGCAGATCTGCACCAGTAGAATATATGAAATTTCACAGAATAGCAGAGGATGCTGCACTTCATGCAAACTTAGTAAAATAAAATACTACTACATACCCTCTCTTTTTTTAACTGCCTACTTCACACTTTCTGTTCTGTAACATCACCAAGAAGCTCTTTTCCTCCAGTTATTCTGTCTAGATTTTATCACAGCCCTTCAGAGGGCCAAAACCAATGAAACTGCAACAAATGAAATTGCTAAGAACACAAAAAAGCTTTTTAAAACAGTCCAATGTCCAATTCATCACATTGTTACTTCCGAAATTGTTGTATTTAGAGACCAACATTCCCAGTAACATTCAAGTACACATCACACCCCAGAAAGTGTGAAAGGTACAAAAAGGGCTGAGAATACTTACTTAAGATAGAAATCAATGATGACATCATTGAGAAACTCTCCATATTCTAAGCACTCTAGGTCTTCTCTTGTGACTCCCAGTCCTCCTTTTGCAGGTGGGGGCGGATAAACAATTAAACTAGAAAACAAACCATGTCATAACAGTGACAAACTGTTTTGTGTGACATTGTTCTGAGTATGGCTGTCTTATATGCAGAAGATTTTCTAGAAAACATGTGAAAAGCAGTAGTTCTCTAAACATTACCATTTCCCCCTCCAACATTTAGGTGTTACAAAAGAAATATCACCCTGATGTACCCCAAAACTTTGATAAAAATTTTTGAAAGGCAGACTATTTTTTGCCTTCGTCCTGTTTTACTATTTTTGATCAAAGTATTTGAAAAACTGCTATATAAAATGGGAAGAAATACTGGAGGACAAATGGTTATAAAAAGACTGAGTGTGACAGAACAATAAAAGAAAAGCTAACTCTTATAAAATCTGAACAGTGTTAAGTTAGCAAGTTTTGCTAAGATAGACTTGAGTGGGTACTGACAGAAGCCATGAGATACCCACCCTCCCTGTATATGAACCCATGATATGACCTTGTAGTCATAGATCAGATTTGCTCTAATTTCTGTGAGACTGTCATCCTGTAATGTATCCATATTGTTGTTTAACAGGTAACTACACTGATATTTGCTGATATTTTAGATTTAAAGGGTGACTTTCATACAATCAACTAGAGAATGGCAGTTAAGTGAGGGCTTTTAATCCCGTAATTAATTAATTTCTTATATTGTCATTATTCCTCATTTATATGAAATACACTTACTTCTTAACTGTTCCCATTTCTCTTACTTCTTTCCATTCTTCATTCAGTGCAGAGGACAAAGAAATACAATAGCAGCCACTATTCTGCTTATTTGCAAGGGCATAACTGGGCCTGATCACCTTTTGCTTTGTTTTCTACCAGAAAAACACAAACAATTGTAAAAAAACATTATACAGCTTGATTCATAAAACACAACACACAAAACTCAAGCCTAAAACCCACAGGAGTACCCCACATCACTGAAGAATAATGCTGGTGATCCACAGTATAAACTTTGATATATGAGCAAACATGACATTGCTCAGGCAACTAAAAAGTTATGAATATTCAAAAAAAATAATGACAGACCTTAGTTCACAATCTCTCTCTAAAACTACTTAAGCATTACTTAGCTAAGTGAACCAGAAATGATTTTGGAGAAAAAACACGAGAGTGGAGACAAGTATCAGACTGTCTTACCAGGAACTGTATATGCTTGGAATGTTTGAAAGTCTAGTCCTTGAACAATTGGCCTAAGGACAATATATATTTGAGCTGTCTGGCTTCCTTTTAAAGTCCCCAGTTTCACAGACCAGATTGATCTGCTGTCTCTTGGCTTTTTACTGGTGGGAACAAAGATACGTAATTTCTGTGTGACAACAATGTGGGGTTGGGTTTAGATATTTATTCAAGAGATTAAACCAAGACAACACATTAACTTGCACAGACTCATCTCCCCAGCAGTCTGAGGAAAAATTCCACATCTTCAAGCTGTGGCCCCACAAGTGTATCTAAAGGTGTCTGGAGGGCCATCTACACAGTTCCTCCTCTGCTGCACTTCCAGCTCAACCAAAAAGAATGTTCCCTTACTCATTACTTGATTAACTTCCTGCTTGCTGCCCTAGAGACAGCACAAGGGCAGAACACCCCTATGGTCCTAAATTTACACAGACAGGACTGATCTAAAGCATTGGTACTTGCCACTTCCTGATGAGGTCTACAGACTATTCCTCTGTGGAAACAATCCAGCTGGCTGCAAATTTTGGAGTAATCATGTCTGGGGTTTTTTAAACTATGAGTTAAGAAAGAAGGATTTCCTAAAATTTACTCAAATGTGTGAATGCCAAACAGCAGTGATGAATGAAACAAAAGCTATCCACTAACCTGAATTACAGACTCATGAACATCTGAGGTATCCTCTTTCAGCATGTATTGCTTTAGTAGATCCTTATTGCAACTCATGAAAGAGCTTTCTTGAGGAGAAAGATCCTTAAACAAGGGTAATGCTTGTTTCAAAGACAAAAACTCAGCAAGATCTGGTGCTCTGTTCCTCTTGCTGACACCTGTAATCAGTTCAGTCAGTCTGTCTTCTTCCCATTCTGTGAGTGGTTGAGACAGTTCAAAAAACACAAATTCATTTGATTTGGCTGGAAAAAGGAGAGAATGGGTAATATTAACTATGAGATTATGTGATAGAAGTTTGTCTGAACAACCACAAAGGAACTTGGAGAGACAAGGGCAGGAGGGGAAGCCAAAACAATACCCTGCCAGGTTCATCACAGGGGCCATCAGCCCACAGAAGACCCACTTTCACAGGCCCAGAGGAGCACAGCAAATTGGCAGGTAAGAACCCAAACTAAGGACTGAGGAAGAGACACAATCAGGGCCCTTCCCAGGGCTGTGTATGGAGAGTCTCAGCCTAAGGGTCCAGACCCAAACCCCACAAAGATAAGTCAATGCCAGAATACTTTTTGGACTGAAAGGGGGTTGCTGCTGAGGTATACAGCACTCATGATGGGATATAGTGGAAGAGTATTTTGGGATTGCACAGGTCTTAATATAGGTTGTTTAAGGAAACACCTAAAGGCAGCAAAGAGAGACATTCAGGTAATTTGGGGAAGAAGTAGTATGGGCAAAGAGAGGGTTTAAGGGCATAAGAAGGACCAGTTACACGTAGATACTTTGCTGGTTAGTGCACTTGTCTGGCCACACCATGACCATGGACCAGCACAGCCTATCCTACTCTTATTAAAGTCCTTTCTAACTCTCCTGGCTGAGAAATTCCTCTGATGCCTCGCAGGCTGTCAGATCCACCATGATGTATTTTCCTCTAATATTAACACACTAAGGCAGCAGAGCAGAATCATAGCAACCATTTCCACAACCTGCAAAACCACCACTGATTTTTTCAACCAGTCCCTAAAAACATCAAAAAGCATTCACATTACTATGTAAAATTAAGGTGCAAAACAGTCAAACATAGAAATTTAATAAAAACTCCTGATGGTTTCTCCAACAAGAATGTAACTAATGCAAATTAACATCATATTAAAAGATGCCTTGCATCTTCATACTCCCATTCCACTCATTTCACTGGGAACTGTGTCTATAGAAGGTACCAGTAACTTCAATATGCTTGCATCAACTAAAGGTAGCTCTCTGCTAAAGCTTCATTCAGTATTTTGCTTCATGCTACTTGTACTCCTTATGTAAAGCTGCCATTACTTATAATTTTTCTTCATTCAAATTTTCTTCAATACATACTATTAAATGTCACACAGACAATGCTGACATCATCTGTCTCCCAGATGCTATTTACAACAATTTTGCTTATGTAAAAACCTTGTATGATTGTGCCACTCTGAATATGTGAGCCAAAGTTTTACTCTTTTCATGCTAGAAAACCAAATGCAGTGAGTCCATAATACCCTAAGATTAAAGAGCCTATTTGGCCTTTAGTGGAAATTTTCTTTAATAATAATGCAGTGGCTCACAGCAGTCTTGTCAAAGGTCAGCTCAATCTTTACTTGCCTTACACAAGCCTTTTTTATACCATATACAATACTCAAGACTAAGGGTATTTAAAACATCCATATATTTTATGGAGAGATGTCTTTTATACAAGTCTAGTTTCAGAAGGCTTTCTGACAGAGACTAGAATTAAATTGTTTTGATGTAGTAGGAGTTTTGAATCACATTATATCGGGTTTTTTCTTCCAAATACAAGTACAGTGAAGCATTTTAGAAATGCAGAACAAACAACTTAACTACACTGGTACAGCCTCAACTCGAGTATGTGTGTGCGGCTCTGGGCACCATAAAATAAAAATGACATTAAGCTATTAGAGAGCATCCAGAGGAGGGCCACAAAGATGGTAAATTGCCTTGAGGGGAAGTTATACAAGAAGCAGCTGAGATCACTTGGCTTGTTCAGCCTGGAGGAGACTGAGGGGAGACCTCACTGCAGTTACAACTTCCTCATCAGGGAAAGAGGAGGGGCAGACACTGATCTCTTCTTTGTGGTGATTAGTGACAGGACCCACAGGCATGGCCTGAAGCTGAGTCAGGGGAGGTTTAGGCTGGATATTAGAAAAAGGTTCTTCGCCCAGAGGGGGGGCTGAGCACTGGGACATGCTGCCCTGGGAAGTGGTCAGCACCAGCCTGACAGAGTTCAAGAAGCACTTGGACAATGCTGCCAAGTATGTGTTGTGATTCTTGCAGACAGTGCTGTGCAGGAGATGGACTTCATAATCCTTCCAACTCATCATATTTTCTGATTCTGTGATCTTTATAATGCTATAGGCTTTCCTCTGCATTCAAAAAACACAGCTGTAAACTAACCACTTTATTGACATGACCTTTTCATTGCAGTTAAGGAAAGCAATTACTCACATGGCTTGCTGGTAACTAACTTTCCCATAAGGGTTTCAATCTTTTCCACATAATCCACAGACAACCAAAGAAAAACAATTGTTGAAGAACAGCCACCACCACTTTTCCACCAGCCAAATCTTCTCAGATCCAGTGTATCCACTGTCAGCTGAATGTTCTTAAGAGACACTGTAGAACATAGAATTAAAAAAAACTATGCTCTTAAAAGCCATAGGTAGAGTCATACATGTTCCAGTAATTACATGCTGAGAGGTATTAACAGAGTGTATTAACAGAGTACTTATAGATTTTATTCCTTGCATTGCATAAACATTGAATTCTCAGTATTTTAAGTCAATTACATCAAACTGTGTAAAACAAAGTTACCAAATTGTAACGCAAAAATCTAAACACCTGCATGCAGGATTCTTCCTGAAAAATAGTTGATTTTTTCCTTAAAATAACCACAGTTAATACCTCCAAATATGGAAAAAACAATACTGCAAATCACTAATTCCTATTTGCTTTCAGTCAACTCAACTTAGAACTGCTCAAAAACCTTTTCCTACCACACATCATCTTGGAAAATCAACTGAATGCAAATCTATAGTTATATTCCTCTTAGCTTTAATCTACTCATACATTTTTGCAAACCTAAAGATGCAAAATGCTAATCTGAAAAGCTCAATGTTTAACCTCAAAAACATACATGGTCATATCTACTATAGTTCAACACCTAAAATATGCAGGAATATGGGAGGCAAGCCATTAAAACTACAAATTCACCTTAAAAATACAAGAAGCTGCTAAGTTGTTAATGCTTAGACTATACATACCAAAACTTTTATTTATTGAAAAACAAAAAATTAAAAACTACCTGATATCTTTGTGAAAGATTATAAATTATTCATAAAAAATACATATTTAGTGTTTTAATGCAATACTTTAAAAATACAATTAAGAAAAGGTTAAAGAAAATTCTCTTACCCTGAAATGGGATCACAATATTTTTCATTGTAAACTGAAATAAGATTTTTAAAAATATAAATTAGTTTGTATTTTACAAATTGATTACAATAATATATGAATTTTTAAATACTTGCACATCTTTCCTTACAGTGAAATAAACTGAAAATATCATAGAATCATTAGAATCCACCTTAAAGGTTGGAAAACACCTTTAAGCTCAAGTTAAATATGCTTAGTTTGAAACTTCATATTGCCTGTATTGACTAAAAACACTCCTAAAGACATTGCAGAACCCAAACCACAGCAAGTAACTCTGTGAGATGCAAGGCACTAAGAAATAAGCACAAAGTTGCAGAACTGCCCAGAGAAGTTAAAAAGAAAAGATGAACACTTGGGACAGGAGTTAAAGCAACTTGTGAAAAGTGGTCAGATGCACTGCTTAAGTAAGATAGAAATGGTTCAACTTTATGTTGGTATTACTTTACGTTAATTTTTTAATTAAAGGCCTTTAAAGATTCCTTTAAAGATCCTTGCACTGCTGCTATGTTAAAGAGACTTTGCTAAATGAAAAATGCGTTATCATCACTTTGACAAAAAGTTATATATATATTAACAAAGGAGGCTTCCCCTGTGAGACCACAGTAGGCACAAAGCTGTTTTCCAAAAAAAAATTTACACCTGAGAGCACTGATTCTAAAATGATTTCAACTCAGCCTTCAAATTATTTTTGCCTATTAATTTAGAAAAGTTTTGAAATGGTTTTGTAACTGCTGTTTTGTAAGAAGCTGAAATTGTTATTACAATCCGAGACTTGAAAATGTCTTACTGAAGGCAAAAGAAGATATGCAGGTTCAAACATCTTTTTCTGTTGCAATATTGTCTTAGGTTGCAATGCAAGACATAAGCAGAGGTATACATTCAATCACCATCTGTTGAAACCAGGTGGAGCAGTGTTCTTTATCTCCTCCATCACCCATCCCTCATAACTCTGGGGGGTTATCCTCTGTTAATGAGCCAGCTATTTAAACCAGCTGGGGCAGTTTTCTTTATCTCTTCCATGACCCAGCCTCCTTCCAGGGAGAGATCTTCTGTTGGTGGGCCATGGAGTCTCACTGCATGGCTGAGAAAAATTACATCATCCCAACGGCAGATGCTCCACCCAGGGGGAGGAGCCAAGCATGCCTACCTGGATAAAAGCCTGACATTTGGAACACCAAGGCAGCCTTTTCTCTCCACTGGATTCCCGGAGGAAGACCAGGCCCATCAATAACCACCAACAGACCAGAAGAAGAAATCTACACCTTTCTACAGGATCATTGCTTCAACAGAACCACATCTGCCACTCCAGGACTGCAGCCACCATTTAATGGGACTGCCACCAACACACAGGGGGTCAGGTTGTATTCTGACTCTGTCAGTAGGGGTTTTTTAATCCTTTGTACTACTGCATTTTTATCTTAATTTCCCTAATAAAGAACTGTTACTCGTATTCCCATATCTTTGCCTAAGAGCCCCTTAATTTCAAATTACAATAATTCAGAGAGAGGGGGTTTACATTCTCCATTCCAAGGGAGGTTTCTGCCTTCCTTAGCAGACTCTTGTCCTTTAGACCAAGACAAATACACAGAATGAACCTGGTGACAGAACTATTGAAACTCCTGGAGCCGGTGCTCCATTTAAAGAACATCTTCACTTATGTTCCTATATCCTGTGAGTAGCATATTGTCCACACACTGAAGCTTTTAGTATTATTTTTATGCTCTCTGAAGCCACAAAGCAAGCAATCCTCTGTTTAAAAGGCAAGAGCACAGTATATATCTGAACTACGATCATTATGAACTACTATTTCTAAGAAAAGTAATTGGTCTTTAATTTAAGTAACATTAATATGGCCATTGTTTTCTGGTAGAATTCATTAAAAACTTCCTCAGTATGACTTATGTTCCAGTACAGCATTTATACAGAACCTTTACACGTGAAAACTGTAGCCACATCACAATTAGCTTTTCTACTGACAGCAATCCAAATGCATAAGGCAATTCACTCTTCATTGTTTAGCCAAAGGAATTTAATGCAACAATAATAAAAACCCTACTTCCACACTGAGTACCACTGACTTTGTTTAACCAGAATTTTAATTTTTAAACATTCACAAAATAGCATAATAGATCAACTTACCCTAGCAGGACCTGTTGATAAACACTTAAATTTCCCAATGTGTAGTCTATCAAAGTCAATATCCAGCGTGAGGTTTGTCTGCTTTCTAAGTGTGCTTCCAGAAGATAAGCTGAGAGAACGCTTATCTTCAATTGACTCTGTTAAAAACTGGAAAAAAAGTGTTTTTACTATGAGTCTTGTTAGATATGCCCCTCCTGTAACCTAAATACCATTCTTTATACTTTTAAGAATTGACTCCTAAAGCCAACTTCCACATAAAAAAGTCATTAAAAAGCTCTAAGTGTTACTACCTCCATTACGGACAACTTCCTTAAGGGTGTAACAGTACCTTGCTACACCTCCATTACTAAGACATGATCTGTGTTCTTGACTTTGCTCTAAATTAGTAAAAACTCAACAGAGCAACAAAATAATACCCTTATTTTCATAGGGATCCAATGAAATGAATGCTTTAGGATCCAATTCAGTGCTTATGATTGAATTGATTCACCTGTGAGAAGAGGCAGCTGGAGCTATTCTGACTTGTTTCAGGATAACAGAGAGAACCCAGATCCAGGTCAAAGCAAGTAGCCAAAGGCTAATCAAGTCCAAAATGGGGCAAACAACCTTTATGGCTACTTTTAGATTCAAGTTCTACAGCTAGCCCAACAGGAAAGGGAACTTCACCTTATCTCTGCTGTTAATGAAGGTCCTTAAACTTCTGGAAGCACTGAATTACAGAAGATTGGATTACAAAAATAAACTATGATGAACATAAAACAGTGTGTGGAAATAAATTTTTCCACAGATGTATCTTCATCATGTCTGTTTTTACCTCAGGTTACTATTTGATCTTCCTGTTTTCTGATATTAAATATTTCTAAATGTTTATTGTCAAAACAGGAAATACATTGTGTGTAGCAGAAACACTCAAGCTTCAGAACCAGAGATACTCTTTGAAGACTGTCCAGTATTCTATGATAGAGACTTTTTTTTTGACAAAGACTTTTTTTCACATAGTATCTGTGAAATAAATTACTGCAGCTTCAAACAATCACTCTCTATAACAATCATTACAGAAAAAAATTAAAGGCTTGGCATAACAATACATAGACCAAAAACTGGACTACCTGCTCTGTGTGACTTTTCATCTTGTCTTCTAATTGCTTGGCTGAGAAACAGAAGTCAGGCTGTTGGTCTGTTTCTTTATTTTCAGTGATATTATCCTGCATCAGCTCTGTGCTTTGTGGTTCAGACGGTCCATCCTCATCATCACTGGAAAGGATGACTAAAAAGGAAGAAAAAAATATATGTATACTACATATTAGAGATTTGAGAATATTTCACTCCTTGTGGATTTCAGACAAATAAAGAATTCTGTCTTGCAGTATATAATATCAAAGTACACTGCTCAAACCAGTCAAGATCTGTTTGCATGGTACTGTATCCAACAAGCATTGTTCTGCATCTTTACAAAGACCTCTAACACCAGATCCTCAAAATTATTTGGCTATTAAATGAAACAGGACACAGTACAGCTGCTTCAAAGAAGAGAGTAATTTTTCTCAGTTTTAGCATCAGTAAGAAGTAAAAACTCAGTTTTTCCATAGCCACAAAATCAAGCTGAAAAAAGAGGATTGGAATTTGAGAATCTTGCTGTCTATCCTGTTCCCAGGTACAAGATCCTGATACTAGGCACTGTTCTCTAACCTGCACAATGCATTACAAATACCAGGATGGGAGTCTTCAATCTTTTATTCCCTATGACTCAACTAGCCATTTATGCTCAAGTTCTCCTAGTATCTAAGTGTACCACCAGTAATTGTCACCAGCACAGATACAGTACATACTTGGGTCAATGGAAACAAGTTGCTGTTTACCCCTGCAGATTCTGTTCCGCAGCTTGCTCAGGTATTCTGATTTGTCCATCTTTAATTTCCTGATCATACTAACTTGTGATGAAATCACATCCTCACTGGTGGCAGAAAGCTGTTTTTTTGACAAATTTCTAGGAGGAGACTCTGAGGCAGAGTCCTCTGTGTGGCTGTGAGCAGGCCTTAAGTGGTTGTGGGTGGTAGAGTTTCTCTCTGCTGGACAGTCTGGCACCAGAATAGGATTAGATCTGGGATCTTGTCCATCCTCACAGGGTATTCTGCAGCCAGGAGACTGAGTTGAACTGAAACTTTGCTTTTCCTAGAAACAGGAATCAGAGACAGGATGTAAGTTTATTACTTGACATTTCTAGGCGGTTCAGATCAGTTATCATTAATATTAGATATGTGCTAGAAAAAATAATTATAGCTTAACACACTGATATTTAATGCTCAATTCAGGATAATTTCTTCCTTCTCATATTCCAAAGACTATTATTACATAAGGTTATGAGGGACAACCTTTTAAAAGGCTATAAGGACCCCTATTCAAACTGAAAAAGGAACTACTTCTGATATTTAGTAGCTGTGTCAGTATCAGCTATGGAGAGGCCAATAATCAGTATTGTTCTTTACTTTCCAAATGTGTGGCTTGGTCAGCTATGTTTAACAGGTTTGGTAACTGCTTGGAGTATCTGTAGCCTTCTGATTTAAAGAGAAGCTTACAGAGACTTTATGGTTTATTTTTTATATTCAAATGCTCAAATAGAAATCACACTTTATACTTGACTGATTCCTTCAGTCTTTTATTTGTTGGTTTGGGTTTTTTTTTCAAATCCTTATGATGGATAAGAAGAAAGCTTCAGGAAAAATTACACTGGACTAAGAAGGAAGCAAAAAGATGACATCTGCAAGGTTCCAATAACCTCAGGTATACTTTCAGTTTTGCTGTTAATGCCCCTAATTAGTCCCTAATTCTAGATGATCTGTGAAAGAAGCTTCACTTAAGTAGCTAAATGCTTTATTTTCAAACTTGTTTGAATTTATGCTCCTGTCTGAAGGAAACACTGTCATCTTTCACAACCTTTCTGCTGCTATAAACACACTGTGATGACGTGGACAAAAGAACATTTATTCACTCTTTGTGATGTATCACTGAACTACTTTCCCACAACAGGTAACACCTGCTAATATACCTGTATAAAAAAATCCTATTTATTAGCATAATCCTTTTATTTGGGATGTTGCTACTGCTGCTGCTGAAATGCGTGTGAATGTGTGCTAAAATTAAGTGCAACTTACAGAGAATGCAAGAGACTTTTGTGGAATGTGTGCATTACAGTCATCAGAAATATGGCCACTGTATCTTCTTTTCCTTTTCTCAGAATCAAAAGAGCCCGATTCCTTCTGACTAAGAGCAGTGCTGTTCATGTGTCTGCTCCCCTTCTCCAGTTCGCCACAGCGCTTGTTTTCTGTGTCCAAAAAAAAAAAAAAGGTAGTTTAACATATTACTCTTAAAAAACTTCACATTTCTTCATATTGTTTATGTTTTACATAAAATTTATTGAAGCAGGTGTCCTCCACAACAAGTTCTTTCCTTTTTTAACTGTATGTGGCTGCCAAAATATATTCCCTACAATTATTATTTTTGCCTAATTAGTCAAGGGTATAAATTCATAGCTCCCTCACAAACAAGAATTAGCACATGAGACTACACATTCTTTCTTCATCTTCTGCCAAATGCAATATTCTCAGTTCCCTGTTCTAATCTGCAAATATTAGTAACCAGCATAAAATGACAGCACATTATTCCTGAAGAGTGTGCACAGAAGTCATAATTCTTCAGCAGTGAAAGCAAATATTATCTAGCATGAATATTTTAGCAGGGTTCACAAACCATTTGAGCATTCTTAATGGATTACACTCTTCATTATAAGACTTTTTAGAAATTCAATATTATAACAGTGCAGTGAGGGAGGCTGCACTCAGTCTCAATTTTCTTCCACAGATTCGATTCACCATAGCTTTATTCCTATTTAAAACCAGGAATTTGATATATTTCAGTGTATCTGTTAAAAAAAAAAAAAGCATTCTGAGGAAACACATGCACTGTGTTCAACAACTCAATCTATTTCTGTGCTCTCCTCACAATACTAGAGTAAAAAAGGAAAATATACCAGCACTCTGCAAAATTCATACTTAACTGCCAGATGACTGCTCACTACAAACCTTTCTTCTGCAGCTCTCGTCTTCTGAAAGTGACAGCATTAGTTTTTTCTAGTTCCTTAGAAGCCTTGGCCAATTTACACAGTTCATCATCTGTCTTTCTCAGGCAATGCTCAGACCTGCAAATAATATTAAGTATGACTTATCTTTAATTTTGAAATAACATAGAATAAAAATCCCAACAGAAATAAGAGCTGGTCAGATTTCTGCCTCTCCCATAAACATGCGGACATTGCCAAACAAAACACAAATTAATTCAGTCCAGTTGTGGAAATACACAGATATTATAAAACTATTAATGAAAAAGATGCTCCTAAAAAGCACAGTATGAGAATCTGACATGCTTGAAATCAGACACTGAAACATTACTTTGCGGTAAGGAATGACTGCAACAAGTACACATAAGAAAAAAAGAAAAGAGAATAGTCAGTTGACTATCCTTGCCTTTGTAATGAACCTGATGGGAATGAGAATATTTTTAAACTTAGATTCAGAACTGCTGAGAGACTCCATTGATTAAGATCATGAAATGCAAAATTATTTGAAAAAGAAATTTGTGCTCAAGAGGGCCTGAAACAGTAACTTTAAAGGTGGTGGAGAGGATGGGACGTAGAAAAAAAGAAACAGATTATAGTACATAATCCAAATAGATTTTGTGTTCATCATTTTATAATGTGTTCCACTCAGAATGCTGCAGTTTCAAATTTTTAAAGAGCTAAGTGATCATCACAATGCTTGATACCACTGACAGACAGGCTTTGACTCAAAAATCATCACCCACCATGGCAAAAAACAATTCTTGACATCTCTAACCAGACAATGAAAACTGTTGACCGCTTTTTGAACAGATGACTGCTCTTTAGTGACCTATCTGTAAATCAGATTATCAGTGTTCTTCAGGAATTCTGTACAGACAAAGATTTCTGGAGTGCTCCAATAGTACAGTGATGAGGACTGTGAAAAAAATTACTGATTATCTTCCCATTCACAAAGAATCATGAGTTGGACCACACAGAGAAGTAGTTTCCAGTAAGTGCTATTGTTCCTTCTGTATTTGGAACAAGACAATCTTACATAGACTAGGCAGGTCACTATAGAAAACTTCACTTTAGAACCTATACTTCTCTCTACTATAATACTTGTATGCGTAACAGCTGTATAGATTTGACTGTCTTAAAGACCATACAAAACCATCAAGTGTTTTTCAGCATTTGTTTTACACCAACATCACAATTCAGGGATTTTAACAACAGAAAGCACCTGAACAGGCCTGTTTCAGCTAAGAGATTTTCTTAAACATACTTGCTTTACATATAAATTCCCCACATTTTATTTTCAATTTCAGCTTTGCTGATAATTCAGTTTAAAATGTACCCCTTAACAGATAAATCTATCATCTATGTAGCTATGGTAATATATATTGTAGAGTGTTCTTAACAACCATGAGAAACAAATACTGTTTAAAATATAATATTATATAATAATATACTGTTTAAAATATAATATAATAAAAAAATCCTTAAAATATTAAGTTTCTTTATATTGAAAATCTATCTCAAATTCAGTAGTTATACTGACAGGCAAGTGCTCAATTAAATAAATGTGTTTCCAACTGTGTTGCAGTAAACCAACAAAATTCCACTGATTCTGCAACACAAAGAGCAAGAATGGAAAGAGGGAGCTGGCAGTAAGTTCTAGCTGGTAGAGATAAGTTAACTTATTACCCCCCTGTTCTAATGACACATAATTCTTTGACTTGGTCTGAAATTTCCACAGTAAAAAACTAGCACAATTTTCAGCAATACAAAGCATGCATTCTAGCTACTCTGATGGTACCACAGACTCTCTGTCTGACCATGTGCATATATATATGTATAACTCTTACAAGGGGGGAGCTTTCATTATTCTCCTCCAAAGAAGAGACCCCAAAAGAATCAGCACCAAGTGACTGCAATGCTCTGACTTTACTTACAGACAGATGACGAGGATCGAGCCATACCTTGTTGAAATAACTCCTAAATTCTCCATTTACCACATGGTATCTATTACAAATTGCACTGAAGTGCTACTCGCTGGGCAAGGGTGTAAAACCATCCTAATGTCAGTTCCTGATAACTGGCCTTTTACACAACACATTAGAAAACCATGCAACGGGTATAGAATATTAATCATTCAAACAATGAACCACTACAAATTCTAAAGCAAGTGGAATTCAAACTATTAAAAAATAATACTTACAAACCCTTATTGTGCTTAATACATGATACTGTGCCACAGATACAAGCCAGAAAAAATACACAAGATGTACCCTCAGATTTAGAGCATTAAAATCAAGAGTTCAAGTTTTCCTCTCTATAAATCCACCACCTCCCATCATTCAAAACTTTGTGAAGAGAAAAAAATCAGATACTAAAAAATTAGTCTTATTTTACAATAAAACAAAACTAAAAAAACCCCAAAACCCTAAACTCACAACAGTCCCCACGCTTCAGCCAGGCTTAAGTTACAGAAAATTATTAGCAACAAATATGATACATTAAAATGATTCAGCCTAAAAAACTGTTCTCTCTAAATCTCATTTAAATTGCAGCGTTGTCATGTTAATTTAAACAGCAATGGGCAGCCCAATAGGAAAAAAAAAGAAGAATTGATATTAATTTCAGCTCTCTAAGATGCTGACGTATCAGGATGAGGAATATGACTGACTTTTCTCAATTTTAATCTGGGAACTGTTAATTACTCCTGCCTTTAAAAAAAAACCCCCATCATTCTTCTCTTCTTCATCTTTCTACTGTCTTCCTCAGGATTTCCTGCTATTTTTTCCTGTGGAAAATATGCTGTAGAGCAAAGATAACAGACAAAAGGAGACAGCTTACTTTGAATGCAATTGACACCTTAGACCAAAACAGATGTTATCGAATTCTAATAGTTGATTTCTGCTAGTTTTATATGTCAAACATTACTGAGATGCTCAGTCAACCTAAATATAGGAAGGAAAGATGAAAAAGAGATGTAAAGTGATAAGAGTACACATATAGGCCTTAACCAAAGCCATCCTGGTAGGAATACTGAAACCACCAGTGGGTTAATGTGAAAAGAAATTAATCACAGAAAGGAATTTGGAAGTGCTTTGCAGAAGAAGTTATTAGAAATCATGCTAGAACACATTAACACCAACAGGAAAGCAAGATTTTGGTTCTGGACACAAAACCAACTTAGATATGTTTGAATTACTTGTGTTTCTTCCCAAACCAAAACAGTGATGCATTGCAAACAGAAATTCTTTCTAAGAAAGAAAAGTAGCCTTTTAACATCAGGTCCAGCAAATCAGAACAAACATAATGTTAAAATGGCTCACTGGAGAAGCATATTAATTTGCACTCAGGAAACTGATCTCCTGAGTCAAGAAAAGAGTAGAACAACAGTTGTTTCAGGGAAATTCTTTTCCATTGTGAAGTTATATCATTGCAGGAAGACTGGCAAAATCAGCAGTGAGTAACATACCTTTCAGAAAGAAAAGAACTTTCATGAGGAGAACTTAATATTTGACATGTCTGCAGGCTGGCAACAGCTGATGAGGGTAGTTGGCCCGATTGTAATTTGTCAGCAGCAGGTAAATTTGCACCAATTATTACATGGCTGTCTAGGTACTTTCTTCCAATTTTCGTACTCAGGACGTTCGTCAAGATAACTTTGGGTTGCCTGCCATACATATAACAGTAAATCATAAGTACTGCACTGAAATCTAGAGAAACAAACTTCTTGTTAAATTCATGTATCCTAGAGGCTCGATAATTAAACATCAATATTTTTAGTCCCTTAGAGGAGAAAAAAAATCATCTCATTAAGAAACTTAAAATAAAGGAGAGCAGATAAACACAAAATAAGGTAAGAAAAACTAGCCAAGTAATTTTACCTTAGTCAGATACTATGCACACTGCATAGCCTCTAACATATCATGCAGTATCGTTTAAAAACTGGTACATAATTATCTCTGAACAGCTTTCATGCAGTATCTGAACACATTTCTCAGAACTCTGGAACAAACAATCTTGTTTTTCCCGTGAACAAGAAGCCTCCAGTGAAACAGCTAATTTTCTAAAGCACTTAGTGAACAAGTACAAAAGTAGCATGTACACAAAAGGTAGCATTAGATTTTACTGCACTCCTCAATTATGAGGTGGCACTCTACAGTATAGCAAGACCCAGAAAAATACCCCCATGTGCTAAAACAGACAAGCATCAAAAATAAGCCAAGCAGAAATATAAAGATGCAACTCCCACTTGAACACACATGATGCGTGAGAGCAACTCAACTTACTTCATACAAAGTCATGACAGCCAGCTTGTTGTATAGCCCGTGCCCACTTCCTTTCTCAGACTGGGATTTAAATTCTACCATTTCCATTGCAATTTATTTGGGTTAGGTTGTAAGACTATAGACTTTTTGAATGTGTTTTGAACAACACTGCGTTTTGGGTATTGCGTTTTCTGTGTTAATCCACAGAGCACACTAGCACAGATTGTGTGATGTCTGGAGAACACTCAGATCTCCTCTTGCACCAAGATGGAAATTTGCTTTTCATCAGAAGACTACCTTCCAGCACAACTGCAGAGACCCACAGGGGATAAACAATTAAGAGATACAACTTGAAGAGGAAAATTCTAATACTGCAAAACATGTAGACTGGATGTAACCTCCAACAAAGGAAGCCCCGAAGCTGTTTGTCATCAGAAGCTCAGACAGAAAACCCAGAGAATAAAGCATTCACCCACTCTAGCCATACTTCTCCCTGAATATCTACAACTGACCATTGCTTGCAGGGGTACAAAGATGATACTGGACTTGATATGCTTTTCTTCTGATCATTTATGCCAGTTTTCCTATTTTCATGAGTAGTCAAAAAACATTAACAGTAAAAATCCATCTTGATATCTTCTCTGAGAAATGGGCTGCAGTTAAATACAAGTGTACTCTTTTCATGATAATAAAAGAAAGCCAAACATTTTGAGAATCCAATGGCTAAACTATTAATTGGTCTTGACAATACAGGACCATCTAGAAGCCATTTAATTGAAAAAAAAAACCAAAAAAACCCCACTAAAGCATGCCTGGCCCTGTCTCTCTCAATGATTATCAAAAGGAACCATGTACAAATGAATTCAGTGATGTGAGATAAAATACAGTTCATGAACAAGGAAGCTGTGGCACAATAAGGATCACTTTCTCACAAAGAAATGACTGCAAGGAAAACTGTTTTGTTTGGTGACATGAGGCAAAGATAACATACCTTTTAGACAGAAAAAGGCTTTGGAGAGTAGGGTTTAAAATCTGCCATATCTTTACGCTGGCAGCAGATGATGAGGGTGCTTGATCTGACTGCAGCTTACCAGCATCAGAAAAATTAACATCAGTTCTAGGTTGCACCTGTGTATATTTTCTTCCTATTTTCATCCTCAGGATATTCGTCAAGATAACTTTGGGTTGCCTGCCATACATATAACAATACATTAATAATAGGGTGCTGAAAACTGTTTAAGTCACATGAATTCAACAAAGATATTCCAGGAGTTCGCTGTCTCTGCATCACACCTTACAGAATTAAGGTCATTGCCCTGGCAATTTACAAATCAGTACTCTTTGGTGAAGAGCAATCACAAAGTCATCTTTTGATAGGACAGCCTTTCAAGGTTTCTTCTTCTGGCATGAATGACTAACATAACCATATGCCATTCTGAATAGGTAAACTTTCAGTGCAGAAACACTGAAATGGAAATTTTGGTACATCTTATCACAAAATGTTGGAAGTGGTGTCACTATGGCCTTACAAGCTATTCTGAAAGTGCATACTTGACCATTTACAGGATATGAAAAGTGCTTAACCACTTTTTCAGTGAGTATTTTTCCTGATATCCAACCTGAACCTCTCCAGCACAACATGCGTACATGTCCCTTTGTCCTGTCACTGGTTGTCTTGGAGAAGAGACCAACATCCACCTTGCCACAACCTCTTTTCAAGTAGTTCTAGAGAGTGGTAAGTTTTTCCTTCAGCCTTCTCCAGACTGAACAGACCCAGTTCCCTCAGCTGCTCCTCATAGGAATTATGTGCCAGAATGTTCACCAGCCTGACTACCCTTCTCTGAACTCTCTCCAACACCTCAATGTCTTTATTTTAATGTGGGGCCCAGAACTGGACACAGAACTCGAGGTGTAGCCTCACCAGTGTCCAGTGCAGGGGGACAATCACTGCCCTGGTCCTGCTGGCCACACTCTTGCTGACACAGGCCAGGTGCCACTGGCCTTCTTGGCCACCTGGACACACTGGCTCCTGTTCACTGTCTGTTGACCAGCACCACTAAGGCCTTTTCCACCAGGCATCTTTCCAGGCCCTCTTTCCCCACCTTGTAGTGCTGCATAAGGTGGTTGCAACCTAATGGCAGGACTTCAGCTTACTGAATTTATACGCTGATAAGCACTTTAGATCATAGATGATTTGTCAGGACTTACTTTATTTTCAAACCTTTGAGAACTGGACCAGTTTTCCAAGAGCTGGTCCTACAAAGACACTGAAGCTCAGGCTAATTTGTTGGGCTTTAAAGATTACTGAAATGAGAATTGGGTTTTTTCCTACTGCATGTCTTGCATAACAAAAAAAAATTGTTCTCACTCTAGAGCAAGTCTTTTTATAGTAGCTAGGGAAGAAACCTTACTACTCACATAGCCATTACACACATGGTACAGTAACGTTCTAAAGCAAAGGGCTGCTATTCCTCAAGGGTTAACAACTCTACAAGCAGCTGTAATTGTCCCACTGATATGCTGCATTCAGCTCAGCAAAGTACCTAGTGGCAAATACAAGTATGGCACGGAAACCTCTGTTGCTGAAGGACAGAGATGATTGAACTTAAATAAGGTCTGGAACTGCCATGCTAGTGAAACACAACAAACGTGGGGCAGATGTTCCACATAAGCCTTTTATTTTGCTCTTTCAATCTTGACATTGAGATATCCTCTCCCTAGTTACTTACCATATTCACAAGACACATAACCCCTCACTGAACCTGCAAAGACAAATGTTCCTACCCACAGCTTGGAAAACCTGCCCATAAGCTGTGGATGACTGTCAGCCTGATGAGACCTCTGCACCCCTGAATGCCATAATGTATATGACATGAGCCGTTTTCTCCTAGAGCTCCGCTATACCTTTCTGTCTTATATATATATCTAAGATATAAGCAAAGGCATGCATTCAATCACCATCTGTTGAAACCAGGTGGAGCAGTGTTCTTTATCTCCTCCATCACCCATCCCTCATAACTCTGGGGGGTTATCCTCTGTTAAAACCAGCTGGGCAGTTTTCTTTCTCTCTTCCATGACCCAGCCTCCTTCCAGGGAGACATCTTCTGTTGGTGGGCCATGGAGTCTCACTGCATGGCTGAGAAAAATTACATCATCCCATTGGCAGATACTCCACCCAGGGGGAGGAGCCAAGCTTGCCTACCTGGATAAAAACCTGAGATTTGAACACCAAGGCAGCCTTTTCTCTCCACTGGATTCCCAGAGGAAGACCAGGCCCATCTATAACCACCACCTGACTTTCAGAGGAAATCTACACCTCTCTACAGGATCATTGCTTCAACAGAACCACATCTGCCACTCCAGGACTGCAGCCACCATTTAATGGGACTGCCACCAACACACAGGGGGTCAGGTTGTATTCTGACTCTGTCAGTAGGGGTTTTTTAATCCTTTGTACTACTGCATTTTTATCTTAATTTCCGTAATAAAGAACTGTTACTCGTATTCCCATGTCTTTGCCTAGAGCCCCTTAATTTCAGAATTATAATAATTCAGAGAGAGGGGGTTTACATTTTCCATTTCAAGGGAGGTTTCTGTCTTCCTTAGCAGACACCTGTCTTTCATACCAGGACACTCGCCCAGACCAGCTATCTCTAAAACATTTTAATCACACATCCCTACCAGCAAAAAGTATTTTGAGCATATACCTTCTACAGAGTTTATTTAATTAACACCTACAGAGAGCAGCTAGTGACAGGTTGATCTTAAAGGTCTTTTCCAACCTCAATTCTATGGTTATAAAACACAGAAATAGAAATATAAAAAGGAACACAATAAAGGAGATATAAACATTTAACAATTGTACAAAACTATTGCCTTCCTGCACCCAGTGAATTGTCTCGTACACACCGCACTTTGGAGACTACTATCGAGACAATGCACAATAAATCTAAATGGTTCCTCATCAAACCTAAGTAACATAATCTCAAGTGAAGGCAGTTTCCTTCACTCTCTGTGAAACTTCTGATAGAACGTCAAAGAAAAACTGGTGGAAAAGAGGTAAGGCTTTATCTCAAAAGAAAAAAAACAATAAAAAAGAATCCCAAAACCCACTTAAGGCTCTCTGATGCCAAGAACATGGGCACAGGGCAAAGTGTTAAGTAACAGACTGGTCCTAATTAGCTGTTGGAAAAATAATCCAGGGTTTATCAAGTGAGACATTGGCTCTTTGAAGGCAAAAAAAGTAACATGGGCAAAGGCAGTCTCATTTGAATACCAACGTAAAAGCACAGTAGTGCTCCAGAATGTTTTATGCAGTCTGGAAAAGGCTTTTGCCTTTCTTTTCTTTCACCTAGTTCTGTACACACTCTATGAATGCTAAAGCAAAAAAGTGTTCCGAGAACATGCCTCAAATCCTGCAGATGTCAGGGAGGCTTCTTCAACACTCTCAGGATCCAGAGACTGGGGTTTCATTTCAATATATGCTTTAATTACTGAAAAGCATAGAAAGTGAACACGGGTCTAGAGGGTCTATTTAGTAACACTAACATCTTAAAAGGTGAAGCTCAACTGTAGCAGCTTAGTGAGCACATCCCAAGTCCAGCAAGAGTAATTGATTCAGCACAGGAAGCAAGAGACTTACTTTCCTATAGAATCCCCACTAAATCACAAGCTCCAGCTTTCTTTTGACTTCTCAAGTGTTGAGCTCACACATGAACTACAGTTTAATACCTCAGAAGAACTTATAGCAACCAGACTTCTACATCATTTGTTGTTTTTCCACTGTAATGTATATTAGAAATACATAAGCAGTACTTAAGGAAATGGAGAATATATATATATTTAAGAAACGTGATCAATTAAAAATTCTGCTACACAACAACTTAGTAGGCTGTTAGGAAAATTTACAGCCACTGAAGCAGTTAAGGAAAGTTTCAAGGTAAAAGACATCAAGAAAACTTGTACAAGTTACAAGTTATCTTTTGAAACTAGACATTCACTCTTGTGCTTTAAAACTCTTCCCTAAAGACAAGAAACACCCAAACTACTTTAGAGGGCCAGTAACTAAAGAACTGAAGTCACTTCAGCTCTTGGGATGACAGAAGAGATGATGCAATGAAAGACTAAGACAGCTATTTCCCCCTCCTCCTCCAACAGGACTCAAAATGAAAAACCAGATCCTGAAATAACTAAATGGTGTTTTTTCCTCCAAATAGAGAACAGCCATAGAAGTAAGCCCTAGCAATATGCAGATGAACCAGAAAGCTTCTGCTTCTTAAAAAATATGTTTAAAAAACATTACTGTAGGGGATCAAGAGACAGCATAAATGTGCTATTCTCTATGGAACACTTAAACTCTCCTGACTAAAAACAAACCAAGGCTATCAATTTTCCACATCTCAATTCTTTCAGTTTTCATTGTTCTGCCTCACAGAAATGACATTTTTTTTCTTTTTATTTCTCAAACACATGATAACACAATGAAATGTTACTAAATTTAGGCTCAAAAGCAAGGTAATTAGTCCAGTGAGAACACTCCTTTAAAATACAGACTCTGTAACCACGTATGATCAAGACCTGCAAAGATAACAGAAAATAGTCAAATGCTGAGTGTGGAGAAGCTTTCCCTGTTAAGGAGACATAAGAGGCTTCTCTCACAGGATCCCCTGTTCTGTTATGCCAATGTACCCCTGTTCTTCTCCCTCAGTCAATCCCCTGTTTATCCCCTCTCCATCCCTGTGTCCCTCAGTCACTCCCTCCCAATTTCCCCACTGGCCCCCATACCCCAACCCTGCCTTTGTACTGCCCCACACCCCCTGACAATTGGTCCCTGATGGTCTCCCAGCCCCCAGCACCCACTTGAACCTGGACCCTTCCCATGAGCCTTGCCTTTGACCCTGGAAAATCTGCGTGCACGGCTGGAATAAACATCTCTGTGAATCCATACAAAGGCCCTCCCTGCCTCTCTTTACCATCACAACATCATCACCACATCAACAGCTATCCTGGCCACAACAGTTGAGTGTTTAAACAACATAATGACATAAAAAGCTCCACAGCAGGAGCTAAAGGAATCAGAAGCAGAACTTCACTGCCTATAGTTTGTTGGCCACCTTAAAAATTCAAGTCTAACATCCTTTGCTCATGCTCACATCAGGCTAGACCTTAACAGGCTCCAGGCTCCTCTGTAATTTGGTTACTGATTGTTACTTGGAACTGAATTTGTAATGGTCCCCATTCTCTTGATTTAAGTGAGGTTTGTAGATTTTAGGTAAATCTTTCAGCAAAAATGATCTTAAAATTTCAGGCACATACACGTACCACAAAGCAAGCTTTGCACTGGATATCTACACAAAGGAGAGGAACCTTCAACAAACGAGGAAGTCAATGGTATACACCTATCAGTGCCAGGCCAAGGCATCACTTCTTATCTGGGACCAGCTTTTGACTGAAGTTTTTGAAACAGTTAGGACGTAACTTTCAGAACAGAAGAAGAGCAGAAGAGCTTTCAATGGATTCCCTTTCTAAAAGGGGTATGGCCTCTGGCAGTGTTTCTTGAAAATAATGTCATTAAGACTGAGACTATAATAGATTCAGGGAAATATCTGAACTTAAGCCAGCCTTTACATCTGTAAGCAATGGTTGGGACACAGATCCCTAAATTGTCTGTTAAATTGTCCACAGAATAAAGTGAGCAACTCAAGTAAAAGGCATTTCAAAATATTAAAGTGTCAAACAAAAAAAAGCAAAGGATACATTAAAAGCAAGTCCCACCAGCAGACCCAGCAAGTAATTTGCATGACAGTAACACACCTGGAGGCATCTTGGTGAAGGAAAACCAAAGACAATTTCTGTTTCTAAAACAAGTACCTACCATAGTCTCTTATTTACCTCCTCAAAACTGGAAAAAAAACCCAAAACCAAAAGCAAAGGCAATGAAAACACACTTATGCACTTAATGACCAAATAAACAAAAAAAAAAAAAATTATGAAAAATGCTGTTAGCTGCTCCTGACAGGTCTCATATTGCTTTTCACTGGCAAGAAAAGAATTATCCTACCTTATAAACCACCAGGACTAAAAGCTATTAATTGTTTATACCTCTTTGGGGAAAATTTTTGAACTCTATTTTACACAATAATCAGAGTTGCTTGAAATGGCTCCTTACCCAATGAACATATTGTGTACACACACCAGTGCTAGAAATGCTGTCTCAAATTCATTCCAATTTGTATTAGAAAGTGATGAAAATAAGACAAGGAGACTCCTGGCTCACTTGGGACTAAATTACTATTAATTGTCTACCCCACTATCTTCATGGCTATATTCTTTTACTAGTAAAGCCAAGTTCTGGGCAAGAAATATTTTGGCAGTGGGATGTCACGTACCATTTGAAGGTTGTTCCCTCAGCTCTCATACAAGCTGAGGGTCTGCCCAGTGTGTACAGAATAAAGCCACTGATAGACTTCATGTGTATTCAGCTATCTGAGCTTCTGCAGCACATGCACAGCCCAGGAGCTCCTTGACCTTTCAGAGCCCAAAGGAATAATGCTTGATACACTCACTGAGCCCACCCTATTGTGAGGAAGGCTTCTGATTGTCCTCCTTCAGCTTCAAGGTCCTAACCTTTCACCAACTGATGAGAATTCAGTGACCAACAAACAGCAAACATCAACATCCCTATAACCTCTTTGCCTTGCTGGACTAGGAGCTTATTACTAACAAAATGCACTTGTCAGGGCAAGGGGTTCAGTATGTAAATGAGTGCCACAAAAACTGGACTGCTGGGGGGTCAGTATTTGATTCAGCTTAACATCGAATGTTTAAAATCCCAACCTGAGAGAATTGCACACATCTTATTTAAGTACTCCTTCCAGCCTTTCCCCTAACTAAGGAACTAGCCAACCTCAGGAGCCCTCTCTGGGATCACAGACAAACCCCCTGACACCCACCTTTCACAAGCCCAGGAGCACAGCTGCACAAGTGAGAGCAGCTGCAGTTGCTGCTACAAACCCCCACGATCTCAGATCATGGCACAACTGACAGAAACAATTGACTACCAAATTTTGTAATACAGAAGTTTAAAAAACTCACGTGAAGGTGTAGGTTTGTGCTAATATATCCACTTTGCCCGTTATCAGTAAAATGAGGTGGCAGTAAAAGTCCTAAAGCAACACTTTAGATGAAATACATCTCTCTAAACATCTGAGATAAGCTCCATCAATAAAGTAGATTGTTCTTCAAATATAAGGAGCTAATAGGAGTTTGTCATTAATACTTATTTTCTGCTTTCCAATGCAAATGAAAAATTCCACACTGGGAATAAAAACTATTGCATCAGAAAGACTTCCAGCACACAACTTCACTCTTTCCTCTTCTGAGTTTTATCAGTTCTCAGACTCTTGCTTAACAAACACCACCTCTTTAAAACCTGTGTGCTCTTTCCACTTATTATGCAATGAGGCCACCATATTGATTCTGATTTACTGAGGAACACTGAGTACCCAAATGGAACATTTAGTACAAGCTTCATTGCAGACAGGAGAGTAAATTTATTTTACAGAGAGGCTCCAACTAATCTCTAGAGACACATCTTTTATCAAGGAACTGAAAAATATACAGGTTTAATATCTGAATATTTGCTGTCTCTTTGTAGTCTAAATAATTTCTCACTGTCATGGTGGTAACAATTTGTATAAAAATTATGGAACACCTGTAAACGCTATTTGCATATCTTACATATTGAAATAAACATATGCAACAGAAAATTAATACACAATAGATCTAAATGTAGCTTTAAATAAACCAAACTTCTCAGTTTTTAAAGACCAGTTCAAAGTTTACTGGAAGACCTTTAGAGATTGATATCTTAATATCATGTCACAACATAAATAAAGTTCAGGAAACTGCAATTAAATTCTGTTAGGTTGACCCTGCGAGATGCTCCCTCAGTTAAAAGTTACTGACAGAAGTTTTTGAGGTAAGTACGTGTAAACTGACAGCTATGCCTCTGAGGAGGTATGAAAAAAATCAAGTCAGCATCTTTTACAATTTCAGCTCTTCCCTGCAACACTTTGAAGCATTCTGAATATACAGACCAGGCTAAACAATGACTATTCATAAACCACAAACATACAGAACTCAGCACTGTCAAAATGACCTGCATTTTCATTATCTGTGCACTTTGTTTTTAACAGCCTCTCCTGATAAGAAACCACTTACGGGCAAGTTTAGTTGCAGTCAGAAAACAGGGCATAAAATGTTTACTCCTTTATTTAGAATTAAATAAGAATTAAGAATCCTTTATTTAGAATTAAGTGATTTGGGGGTAACAAGTGTTTCATTGTGACAAACATTAATTTTGTCACAGCCGTTAGGTTTCCTAACTGCTGCTAATAAATCTAGTTTTCATTTCCGTTTGTCAACTACAGATATTACAGCTTCAAAATTTTCTTGGATACAAAAATTACCTAGCTGATAACTCTGCAGATGATTTTATCTTATAATGGCATATCAATAATTTGCCATAATCTCAAATAAACCAAGATACTTGCTCTTGGCAACAGAGAATAAAGAAATGGCACATCAGCAGCCTTAATCACTTAAGTGCCTTAACAGAAACTCGGAGGTGAAAAAACTCTTATTTTTTAACTTACTTCCACTACTAATCACCGTATTAAGGGATTTTTTAATAGTTTTAAAGAGTTTAGGCTAATGAGTGTGGACTACAGAACAAAAAGGGATAAGAGAAAGAATTCTGGGAAGCTTCTTGCATATCTAAAGATATCTAGTGCTAGAATGACATTTACACTTGGAGTAATGAACACCTTTCAGGACTCCAAGCAGGTTAACAAGCAGTAATGCCTCTAGTAAGCACTGTCATTCTAATGTCACAGTCTTGTGCTTCGATTACACAAAGGAAAGGTTACGGTTGCCATTAGCCCATTGAAGCATGATTCTCTGAAGGTGAGCTTGAAAACAATCTCTGCAAGACACAAATAATTAGCTAGACACCACAGACACTCATCTTCAAGAAAGACTGAAACTCTGAATATACAGATATAAACTAATTTTGAGATGACTTCTTACCCAATTGATTCTTCATCATTAGAGCTGTGTCTGTTGTCATCCTTTTGCCTTTTTCCTTTGGTGGAAGGCTTTCTGTTGTTGGCACTTAATCCCCACTGAAAAAAAAAAACATAAAATTGACGGATTTCAACTAATCTGAATATGTCATAATGGATAATTCACTAGAAAAATGGGACATTGAAACAGTGCAGCTGACCAAATATACCAAAGTTATGAAGATCATATACAGCAATTTTGCAAAGAATTAATTTGCTCAATTTAAAGAATCCACATTCACCTGATCTTCAACAGAACTTTTTTCTCTTGAAGAAATATACAGGACAATTCCATTGTTGCCCAATTTCAAGGGGGACTGGGGGACTGTACCAAACACAGACTTAAATATTAGATCTGTTCCACATAATCACAAATACACAAGATGCAGAAAGCAGAGGCTAATGCTGTGCATTTAGGCAAATTTTACAGGTTACAGTATGGATATGAAAGATATAAAATTCTGAGAAGGAAAAGCAACTTGAAGGTATGGTATTTATGTGGTAAACCCCAGAACAGCAAGATTTCATTTTATCTAAGTTCTCTGACCTTACTAGACAGTTCTTATATTTTCAAATTAAATGAATGAAGCCCCACCACAACACAGTTGTTGCTGCAATTCCAGAAAGCCCCAGCCCTCCAACCCTCCTCCTAATCTTCCTTATTTCTTAAAATTCAAAATATAATAAACCTAACAGATGCTTGAAAATTACACCACTCAGGCTGAAAGCAGACAAATTTATCTTCATTTTTGACTACGTGTGGTTTGAAAGGGCATCTGAAAAGTTCATGCCCATGCATATTCTACAAACTTTAGTGAAGACTGAAAGGTGCATCCCAAATCAAACTTTTCCCTACCACAGGGACTAACTCTAATGCAAAATAAGACCATTATTAAAGTTGGAAGCAAGAAATTGACTTGATGGGCTTCTCCCCTCTTCATGTCTTCAAACATCATCTAGTTCACCTCATACCACTGGTGTTCAAGCACAGGAGAGACCCATACATCCAAATCACTGAAAACCAAAAGTTTGAAAGTTTCTCAAACAACACGGTGCAAACTCTGACAACTCCCAATCAAGTTTTTTTAAAGTAGAACATAAAAACTAATCAGCGTTAAAAGAATTTGAAATCCCCCAATACATGGAAAAATTCAAAATAGTTCCTACATAGGTAGGAAAAATAAGAATTGGAAAATTAGACAACATCCAGGAAATAATAAGGAAATAAAGTATTTTTCAATTCACCCATTCAAATCATTATTTTCATAGAGGCAGAGAGAAATACAGGAAAAGCTCAACGCTGTCTGAATCTGCCCAAGAGGCTGCTGCTTGTAGCCACAGGAGGCATCACCTCCCATTTCAAAATGTGACTGCAACTGAATGTTCTGCTCACTGAAAGCATTACCAGTAGAGAACACAACCCCACACTGAGTCTCTACTGCAGCATTCTCAAATGACCTGGCTTACTAATGTCACTGGGTCACATTACCACAGCTACTGTAAGTAAATAAAAAAATTCCTACCTTCCCTCACTACACCTTTCAACCTCCTCTGAGGGGAGGAGGTCTGTTTGTCCAGGCCCATGATTCTGAAAATCAGAAAAGCCAGCAACAAACTCTGGATGCTGAGCTGAAGGAAAGAAGAGTAGCAAAATATGTTCCCAACATTTGACATTTGAAATGCTTACTAAATTTGGAACAGATTTGTAGAGGCAAACATTTGCTTCTATATGTGACTGAGATGATCCAGACACTCAAGTTATGATAAATGCCATAAGACTCTCAAAGTCTTTTGGTCTTAATACAGTTATTTCTGTATTGGCACTTAAAATACTGCCAACAGTCATACAGTACTTCATACATGCCCTTAAAAGCTTTATCTCTGGGATAACTGAAAACTCAGTGTAAAGGTTATTTCCATATAACGAAAAGTTAGGTAAGTGATCTGAATATAACCTAAAACTTCAGCAGTCAGAAGACAATCAACTAAAAAAAAATAAATATCATATTTACCTTGAAATTAATGCTTTTCAAGATAGTTTCAAGCTACACCCAAACTGCTTTTCAAGTATTTACTGCAAACATGGCACTAGGACTCCCAGTTCTGTAAATGTATGCTTGCAAACAGATTTCAGACCTACACACTTGCCTCTCTCAAGACAATCTGGATTAGTTATTGGTCACAAGGCAGCACTTGGTGTTGAAAAACCCAGCCTCTAAAACTAAACCAAAGCCTCATGTAACATTGTCCTACACAGTTCACACTCTGAAGATCTTCTCTTTACCTCTTTTAAAGGGTAGTCACAATGGTGGGAGCCTGGGAGCCTTGCCAAAGGGGACTGAACTTGGACATCCTCTGACTTGGTGTTTGTTTTCTTCTTTGGTATACGAAACTGAAAATAGATGATGTCACACATGGTAAAATTAAATTATCCACTGGTGCAACAAGCTGACATACGGCCATGTACAAAGTTGTCTTAACTGGGCAAAATAAAGTTGGAAGGGAAGCCCTGAGTTGTGACTTCACTTGAAATGCATTCCTCATTAATGCTTGATCCCAAATCATGTGTCACCACATGATGAGACAGTTTTAACACCTGAACAATCTGAAAAAGCTCTATTTCATTAAATTTACATCTTCAAATGTGAAAAACGGTGACAACCAATCCACTGGCAGTTTCCTTAGTTCATTCTGATTTGTTTATACTCTAGTTTAACTTCAGCTTAGAGAATGATAGAGAAAATGAAATAGCTGAATGTCATGACCAGGTATGCTTTCTCAAAAGAAAAAAAATCAGGATGAAGAACAATTACATCTTATAATAGCACATGTATTTTGGTATGATAATTTAGCATCAAACAGACTTTAATGTATTCAAAAAGGTATCAACTGTTGCTATTGTCAACTCCCACAGAAATGAAGCCAGCATTTGTAAAGTAATTATTGAAAGAGAAGGCAGTTAGTAATCTGCAGGAATTCACCAGTTCATAAAAAAAATATGTAAGAAAGAAAGTTTGTTCATTGAAAATCAAACCAAAACCAATCAAACTAAATTTGTACTAGTTCATCAAGACAAGGAAATGGGATGATATTTCCTATCAGTCAATTAAACCAGTTAAAATAATACCAACTGAAAGAATAAAAGTGCAAGCACTGTTATTGCTCCAGCCATCCTGAGAAGCAAAACTTGACATTGCAAACACAACCAGATGAAAATGTATCAGAGAGGGAACGCAACATTTACGCTTCTCAGACAACTATGTCTAGCTCTGGCAGGAAAAAGCTGAAGCTACTCTGTATGATGGACACTGTAAAGCATCCTATGAACTTCATTTGCAAGCCACCAGATGCCTCGCACTGTAACACGAAATTACAAGCAGGGATTCCAGAACAGTGACGCTAACAACTTAATTATTAGCACCTTAACTGCATTCCTTAGCTCAGCAGGTAGTCCTACAGACAGACCATAATAAAGCATGCTGCACCATAATGAGATAATATTTCAATCCTTCAGTCTGAATTGTGAGTGCTCTTACTCCTTCTCTATACTTTTTTGAAATTAAGATTAAAGTTTTTTGTAATTAGACCCAAATTTCTATACAGTATCTCAGGCTGCTTTTGCTGGTCAAACACTGTAACAAATACTCCCTTAGTAACAGATTCCTCAAACTCCAAAGCATACAAATATCACACATAGGCAACAACTCCTAGTACCTCCCTTCCGTTTCAATCATCATGGAAGGATTGAAACATGACATTTTCTTAGTCAAGAACTTCTATGAGTAGATTGTTTCAAATTCGTTTGGTTGGTTTTGTTTTAGAAGTGGCCTCCAAACATGTTTATCAGTCAGAATGCATATTCCTGACCTGCACTGTGATGGCTAGGAACAGATTTCTTACTTCAGACCTCCACCTGCTGCCTGACTAGCAGCTTCTGTTATGAGATTCCAAAGAACACACAGCTATCTAGAATTTTAACATACATTCAAAATTGAAGAGGTTCTGATAACCTCTGTAATGATCTAACAGACAACATTAAGTACAGATAAAGTCAGATTCAGTAAAAAGAAGAGACAACTGACAGGGATAAAAAGCAAAGCTACATTAACCAGCAACATTTCCAGCTCACCACACATCATCTTCCCAATGCTTGCATTCATTAAGAAGATGTTTAACTTACAGAACAAGCACAAAGTCAACAGGCAAAGAGAGATCTGAATCTACACTAAACACAAGGTATGCAGTTGCCTCAGCTTTTCCCAAATAAAAAGTGACTAACTCTAAACATATATGTGCATACGCACTTGGCAGACTCATCTAAATCAGCAATACTTTCCTGAAGGTTCCCACCTGTAGAAGCAAGGGCCAGAAAAAGTGCATAAACACAGTGCTGAAAAGAGCTTATTTCTAAACCACTAGATCACCTAGATCTTACCCAATCTCACCAGTTCCTATGTCTACCATTCGTTCCCACCACTAGAACAGTGGGAAACTACTAGAAACTACTAGCAGAAACTACTTCTAACAGGGATATTTTAGGAAAAAATATACACCAGCATAAGAAGCCTCTGAGCACATCTCTGCAGATAAATAAGTTTTACACAATTTTTCAGCTGTTCTACTTACTCCACATTACTCTAAAATTTCAAGTTATGTGTAATCAAATGCTAAGCCTATCAATATCTATATATCAATAGATGTACAACAGTAGACATTAGAATTGACTGCCACCACAATAAACAGTTTCCCAAGAAAGCATGTTCCAACTAAGCAAAAGTTAGACCAGTGAAGAAGAATTTGGTCATGCAAACACATCAGAAAACCCTAGGATACCCACAGCCTGAAAATAAAATGTTGAAAATTTCAGGAACACTTACATTGACGTGACTTGAAGATGATGTTCTTCCTGACATGATTTTCTTTACTGAAAAACAAAAAACACTAACTTAGCAATTACTAGTTTATTGATTAAGAGGGAAGCAGAACCACAGTAGTAGACACTAAGAAAGAACAAGAAAGTAATTTTTTAGCAAACTAGAACAAAGAAAACACATTCATAACATGGTTTGGGTTGGATAGGGATTCTAATAGATTTTATACTCCAACCCACCTGCCATGGGCAGGGACATCTTTCAAATGATCAGGTTGCTCAAAGGCTATTCATCCTGACCTTGAACACTCCCAGGGATGGGGCATCCGCTGCTTCTCTGGGCAACCTGTTCCAGTCTCACCATACCCATTGGAAAAAATGCTTCTTTCTCCTGTCCAATCTATACCTACCCTCTTTCAATTTATGATCATTCCCTCTTTCTCTGTCAATACAGGCCTTGGTAAAACGTATTTGACAGTCACACACCTGGGCAAGGCTCTGGATCGTCAGCATAGGCAGAATTGTTAATGAAATTGTCCTCAGCTAAGACATTTACTGATTAACTCCTAGCTGCAAGCACACAACTAACAAGCAGTTCAAATTTGGGCTATAGAGTGAAAAGGAGTAAAAGAGGACATCTGTACCACTGCAAGGCCTCCAAGAATAAATAACAGCCGAGGATTCCTCTTAAATCTATAAACTTCATCACTGGAAGAACACAGCCTCAGAGCTTCCAGCATTTATAAGCATTATCTTTATATATATTCTCTATGACTCTGGCATAACACCTTCAAAGACTACAGCTGAGTAGAGAAGCCAAGTTCGGCCACTTTTACTTATCTCAGCGGGTTTTTTTTAATTTAGAGCCATAGTCCCCGAGGGTGGGGAACACACCGATAAAGAACAGCCAAAGCACTGCCTGTTCCGACGAGGCAGAGCCGACAGACGGGGGCCGCCTGAGAGCTCGGGAGCACAGGCAGCACCCCGGAGCGGCACACCGCCGGCGGAGCACAGCGAGCACAGCGCCGCAGCCCCGGCTCCTCCCGCTGGGAGGGGAACAGCTTCCCTCTGACAAACCCCGAGGGCCTGAGCCAACAATTCCACCTTTTCGCACACACTCCTCAGCCTTCTCCCAAATGCCCAGCCACGCCGTCACCAGCCCTCCCTCCGTCCCTCGGTGCCCAGCGTTCAGCCGCCCTGCCGGCTTCGCTCACTCGCGGCAGACACCGCGGCCGCGCCGCAGGGACAGCAGCCGCACGGAGCGCCCCCCTCGAAACGCCGCCGGCCGGCTGCAGCCCTGCTTCCCTCGTCCCTGCCTTTGAAATTAAGATTTTTGCTGAAGGTAGAGCGAGCGGCCCCGTTGGCATCGCACAGCACTCACCGCCACCACCGGAGCTGTTTACACGGCACGGCACGGCCCCGCCTGCGCAGCTTCCCCGGGTACTTCCGGGCCGGGCACCGCCCCGCCAGCGCCGAGCCACCACCCGCATTGTCCCTCACGCCCTCCGAGCTTTAACCTGCTCGGAATGAGCTCGCTACTGACCCGCTAAAAGCCACTAACGAACCGAGAAAACAGCGTTACTTGTAGAGCAGCAATAGTGAATCCAACCCAGGTTTAAGTTGTACCTTGCTAACGATGTTTCCCTCAGCTGACAGCCAGACCCCGCCAGGTTAATCTCCTGATGAGGGGATGGACAGCTGGGGAGTGCCCTCATAACCCCGGCTGGAGGCGGTCTGCAGCTGATGCTCTCAGAAATTCTCATGCAGCTAAGGGGAGAGGAAGATTTGTTGGCTGGGGTGTCGGTTTGGGGGGTTTTTTTGGTGTTTTTTGTTTTTTCCAGGGCACCTTCAGAATTGTAAGTTCTGTGTGGAGCCTTCTGTTTTGTTTTCTCCTTGGTAGTGGGAATTAAAACTGGTGTGGACAAATGCTTAGTTTCATGCTCGAGGTTTAGCTTTAACTTACGGTCAGGTGTGAATTACATATGTAAGAAGTTAGTTTGTAACTTGGAACTATCTAGAGTGCTTCAGATGGCCCCAAACCATCAGCTATTGACAGGTTTTGTAGATATACGTCCCAGTATGTAAAGTAATGAAAACTGAAACTATGACTGGGTTTATTTTTTTCATGCAGAGGTCTACACTCCCAGAGGCAAAAAGATTTCCATCTAGGATGATGACAGATTTTACAGGAGAGCATACGGTAATATTGGGCTTTACTAGAATAAGGTGGTTTTAAATGGCAAACAATCTTTACAGAACTTGTATCTTATACTGCAGTAGTGTTTAGAATATGCCAAATGCTGCAACAAGCACCAGCTGAATTTACATCTGAAGCATTTTAGACTGAATAGAAAAGCAGGAGGAAGGGAAAGAGGGATTATTTTTTTCCCCCAAAAGCAAATTTTTAACATTAAGGTAGCAATTATAAAGGCTGCCAGCATATACAACCTTGAATATTGCATTTATATAGAGACAATAAAGTACAAACAGCTATCAATGCTGATTTAGAATGCAGACTTACAACAAAGAAGTACATGCATTATGCAGCTCTATCTAGAACAATCTGTAATTGCTACTTTTTAATTCTGTAATTAATTGTGTTAATACAATAAAATCAGTCCTCTGGACTAATAAGTATATAATTTTAAGCCGCTATTTAGGTAAACTCTTAAGTGATAACCTATTATTAATTGCCTCTTTTCATTTTGCATCTTGAAGGCAATTTTAGGAAGGAAAGTCATAGGTGTACCTTATGTAAAACTGTTTGCTTGTTTGTTTCTGTCTCCAGAAATATGCTTTGTAAAGCATTGTTTTTTAATGCTTTCAGGGTTTAATGTTGTTCAGGGTTTAATTTGGATTCCCATATCCTTATTTTGGAACTGAAAAAGCAATGTTACTGTTAGTAGCTGAAGCAAGAGAATAGTAACAACCTATTCAGAGTATGCTGGGAAATTAGTCTCTAATCTTTTAGGGGTGAGGAGAGAAAAGGACTGAGAGGCACACCCCAGCATACCTCTCTGAGGAAACTGCATCTACCTGTTCCTAATTCTTACAGAAAGCTGTGCCTTTCTTCATACACATCTTCCCTTAAAATATGTCCATTTTTCTCCAGCTGGAATATGGGTAGCTTCTTTCCTACTAAGTATTATCTCTTTTGCATTAATTGCCCATGTTTCAGTAGTATAGCAAACAGACTGTTTTCCCATCTCCTTTGTGACTTTCGTGCCTTCCTGCAAAATGAAAAAATCACTTAATGAAGGGGGACCCTTGGATTTTGTGTTGTTTCCATTTCAAGAAACTGGCAAGACAGTAATAAATGGATTATAGCATATGATTTTTTTCCCTTTTTCTATGTGTACTGTTTGTATGAGATAAAAAAGGAGACGGTATCATTTTCCAGCCTGCTCTCTATTACTTAAAAGACAGGAATGACCCTGAAGACAGGACTTCTGAAGATCCCCCTTTCCTTCCACCCCCCCCCACAAGCTGCTAGTTCAGATTTAGGGGGATTGGGAGAGGGGATCTTCACGATAGGGAGAAGAGGTTGAAAAGAGGCCCCTTACCTCAGGATGTATTCCAAAGCTTTATTCTCAATGAAGGGATCCCAGGAGGCAAGGAGAGGGGAGCATGGAGGAACAGGGGTTTTTATCTCTTTTGGGGTCAGGGTCAGATTACCTGGCCAAAAGCCATAGGTCAGAGACAAGGGGCAGGTAAATCAGGCCAGGTTACAGTCTCTGGGGGAGAGGTTTTTGAGGAGAGGCCATTCCCTAAAAGGAATGCAACAGACTTCATAACACTAGATCAGTGGAGATTACTCAAAAGGAAAATAAATATTTCGTGTATGTTGCTATGTTGAAAAGCAAAACTGTGTTTATTTGAGTTTTGGGGGTTTTATTCTTAATTTGGGAGTGCAAGATACACTCAAACGTTTTCAATCTGCTAAGCACCTTACCTCAAGGAAACCTGTGTTCCTTGAAAGAGCTGGGTTCCAACTCAAGTCGTTTACATAAAAATATTCAGTTCCTTTTTTGCCCTAGTAATTTGCTTTATCAGAAGGTATAGTGATTTTTAACATAGAATGTAATTTAGTGTGTTCTCTAAAACCTTTTAATTCAGCAAGAAAGACTTAAAGATATATAGTCTAACTTGCCAAATATAACTTGCTTCAGACCGTTTACAGAAAAAAAAAATTACTGTATTAGGACTAAACTCCTGTAAAGGTAGGATTCACACCAAAGGTTATACCCTGTTTGCCATTCTACAGCCAGCAACAGTCAGTCGTAGATTAAAAGAGTTACTAGAGAAATAGAAGGTTCTGCTAAGCTTCATTTTTCAGCTGCACAAAAATCACTTCCTAGAATAATACACATCAGTCATTAGAGATAATCTGAAATTGAAGACCTCAGTCCAGCCTCATGATAGTTTGCTGCCTGGACTTACTTTTCTCCTGCTCCTGGATCACAGTGGCTAGTTTATTCTGTCATCCATTCCTGTATTTCCATGTGGCAAGTGCTTGCAAGGATGAATAACTAACTAGAGCGATTAGCAGAAAGCAAACACTTGCGTGTATTATCTGTTCTAGTGCAGCTGAAGGTAGAACATGAAGAGTATGCTGGTAAACAAGCAATGGGAAGGTTTAAGTTCTTAGTAAGCACGGCTTATTTTCTTTAAAAATGCAGGATGCAGTAGGATGCTTGGGCTATTTCCAACTGCCAAGGCCTGTATTTCAAAGGTGACCTTGAAACTCAGTGGAGTTCCAAGATAATGGCTAGGAGACAGCACAAAAAAAGTTGTTCAAGTGAACAGTGAACCATGTACATGTGCCTCCTTCTTAAAGCCTTGAATTCAAACTACCTTAAACAGATCTTTAAATAAACATGCTAGCTTACAAATTTTTAACTACCAAACTGAAATAAGGAATAATAAAGGCAGTGGAGTTAACTGCTGTTGGAACTTCACAACTGACATCTCTAAGAGACTTTAGAAGCAGCTGGTTTACCATACATCACCACCAAGCACTCTGAATCAACAAGTATTTAATTTGTAACAGCTTTTAAATCTGAATTATAATGCAGTGGGGGGGGGTGGGTGGACAGATGTCTGGAGGTCTATCACTACTTTGACATAATAGTCTTCTTAATTTGTAGTGGTTACAAATACAGCGTGAACTCAGTTTGAGGAAACTAACAGAGGGTTCAGAGTATCAAGAGGAGCTAAAATATGACTTCAATATAAAAGGGGAACTGAGGCACCGGGATACAAATGAGTCCTTTGTTTTCAATTACCACAAGAATGGACATGAGCAGAATCATAAACGCTACGAAGTTCTGGGACACTTTATTACCCAGTATGTTTATGAGCTCCTGGAAAGAGTCTGCATGCTGCACAAGGTTTATATTCCTACTGATGCTGCAGAGCATGAACCAAGAAGTTTCTTTTTCATGAGCAGGAATGCACTAACAAGTTCCTCTAGCTTAATTATCCTTCTTCAAGACCGTGGAGCTTTTTGTGCTGGACAGTGGGGGCGAAGGACAATTGTCAGTGAGGGCCTGAGACATGGAACGCAAATACCATTCATCAAAATGGCCCTGCAAAGCCACTGGGAAGTGATTGTACTGAACCCCAATGACAACTTCACTGATCTGAACACTGAAAAGGAGAGATTTTCTGCCAGTGCAGAAGCGCTTACTTTTGAAGAGTCTGTCCGGTGGATCCCCAAGAGGGGCAGCAGCAGCCCTGAGGAGCATACCGTGTACGTATGGGATAATTTCATTGCAAAGAGTGCAGCCAGGAACGTGGCCTTCATTGCTCATGGCTATGGTGGGTTGGTGTTTGTTGATCTGCTGGTGCAGAGGAAACGTGAGGTGATCAATAAAGTGTACTCTGTGGCGTTCATCGACTCCACGCACAACGTGCAGCACCAGAGCAGACACGATCCAGAAATTCAGGAATGGATACAGAAAAACTGCCGGGAATGGGTGTCAAACAGTAAACCTCTGAATAAAACTGTGGGCCTTCTCATGAGAGCGAGTTGTCCTACTTTCTCTGCTGGAACAGAAAAGTACGGTTTAGCACCCTCCTGCTGCTTACAACCCATCTTTAAGTACCTGAAGAGCATGCTGAAAGCCAAGATCACAACAGCCTTGAGGAATTCACCTGTTGCAACCAGAAGCAGCACACGCAAGAAGAGAGGCAATAAATAAAGGTACACTGGTTTGTTCTTGATAGTGGTCCCAGTCTCTTCCTTTTGTGACTGCCTCTGCACCTTTCTGTCATCTAAGCACCTTCATCTCACTGTGAGAAATTCACAGTTCTAAGTTGAAACTAGTTTGGTTTTGAGAAGAAAAACACAAAAGTTAACTATTAGGAAAGAAATGCATTGTTGAAAGCCTTAGGCCACAACCTTTTGGCTAGCTGTGAAATTTAAAGTTGAATTAAAGATGTTAAGCTATACCAACTCTCATCTACCATTTTCTGTAATGAACATTCTATAGTTATGGCTCTATAATCAGAATAAACTATCAGGAAAACAGTTGTTTAAATGCTTAGCTTCATTAGAAGGCCAAATCTGGAATAGCAAAAGCATGTAATAAATCTGTTTCCTCCTTTTTATGTACCATGTATTATTTAAAATCTTTCAAGAGCTGGAACATGCACCTCCCTCCTTGAAGCATTTACTGTTAAGACAAACAATACTTCAGGGAAGTACATACTACTACCTTCCCTCCAGTCAAAGTTTGTGTGCCCCAAACATCACACATGGAGGTAAAATAATTTCCATTTTAAAGCCAACAAAACCAGTGAGAATACTGGACATGAGCTTCTATAGAGATGCAATAGTCTAGCAATAGTATAGCAAAGTCTCTATCTGCTATAGAGATGCAAAAATAGTCTGCAGTTACCAAACTGATGCAAAGGAATGACAGTGCTGTTTCCTCTCAGCTGTTTAGACAGAGGTGGGCAACACAGTTTTAAAATTTACATACTCAAGGCTTCCAGTCTGTACAAGCAGAAGTTCAAATAATCTTTAAAGTGAGTGTAAACAAAAGAGTTATTCTTAATTTCCAGTTCAAGCCCATGGGAATCAAAAGTGTTCAACGGCCACAAAAAAGGAACCTTTGAAGGATGACAAAACCTCCTATAAGTGTAGAACACTGCAATCTCAGTCAAAAAAAGCTGTTGAACAGTAGTAATGGGTATCAGAGAGAAGAGAGCATCAACTTGCCTTTTTGTTTGTATCCATTTCAGATTCCAGTAGTCATCTCTCTCAGAAGACACTTCTGTCCTGTTACACAGCAGTGGGTAACATGTAAAATTCTACTGGAAAGGCACATTCAGTTGAATGCTCTGGAGAGCAAGCACAGCTTTTTTTTATTGTCAGGTTTATTGTTATTACATCTGAATGAAAATGGTACTAAACAGACAACTAACAGAGTGCCTTGGTTCCCTGAAGAAGGTTGCACTGGAGGTACCACAGCTGAGGATGCACACAGCCTGCCTGTTCTGTAAGGGCTGGTCAGCACACAACTCAAAAGAACAGTCACTTGTGTGAACTCTGTGCATGAACGTGTAGCTTTATTTAGGAGAGGAGCATGAGGTGACAGAATATCTGTCTTCAGGAGACCAATATGATCCTTCAGGATAAATGCTCAAATTGTCCCACAATGTCAGAGGAGGCCAAAAGTGCTCAAAGGAAAAAGGGATCTACAACATCGTCCATTTGTGTAATTCTTATCTCAGGTCAACCCATTAAATTCCTTGGTAGAGAAGGTCGTATTTAGGAATGTTATTGGGATCAATAGGGCTTCTCACAATGAGCTTTCCCCGCATTGCTCCACGGTAGATCACTTCAATCAGATCTATAAAGTCTTGCTTTGTTTTGAAGCTTCCTACAAATTTGGTGTGATCTGGAGACCTAAATATAAGCATAAGACAAAGGTAGGATTGTAACATTAAAGTATTTAGAGAAAAAAAATGTTATCAAATGCTACCTTCCCCAGACACGATATTATAAAAAAATACTGGTAATTCTTACAGACATAATAGACAATGGTAGGATGACTTACCCATAATCAACTTTCATGTGTTGACCATTGAAGAAAAATACAGTAGATGGAATATAACTGATGTCAAAATACTGGGTGTACACTGGGACACTGTTCACATCCACCAGGTAAATGACTGCCATTTTACTTAGGTCATGAGCTGTTTTTGCAAGCTGGAAAGAGTGAGAAAGGCAGATGACAATTAGATTGAGACACGAGGAAAAGAGGGTGGCAAGCTTTGTAAAGCCTGTTTTTCTTCTGTGTTACAGCTTAAGCAGATGTAGAGTATCAAGCTCTTTGCTCAGCCACTACGTTAGTAACACAGATGCTTACTCTTCAAACCTTTTTATAAATATAATTTCATTCTATATTTGTAACCAAACTTTTCATGAATCCCCATCTTAGCAAAAGCAACATTCTCTTCAATGCACCAACTATACTTGTACGGGCCGTTAAAAAATAAAAAAAATTGGTCTTACAATATCATCGAGCTGCAGACAAACAGCATCATTATCTCTTCCAAAACGGAGAACCAAAACCTTCTCAGCCACGCTTTTTATTGCCTGATCCACTTCCCTCTTACAGCTCAGTTTGGGCAGCAGAAAACTCATCGCGACAGATCACGGTACCCACTAAAATCCCAACCTGACAGGGAAAAAAAAAAACCCAAACAAAACAACGCACAATCAAACAACAACAACCTGAGGGAAGAAGCAAAAAGAAGCAAAACTTCACTGCGCTATTAAATCTTTTTAAAAGGAAAAAAAGAGGGAGGAGGGGAGAGGAGAGAGGGAAGCGCTGAGGGGTCAGCAGGCCGGGCTGACAAACCCCAGGGCCCCAGGAGATTGCCCCACGCCCCAGCGCGCCGTCGGGGCCAGGCGCTGCCCCGCACCAGGGTCGGCGGCAGCACCCACCGGCAGCCCCTCAGTGCCCGGGCTCCCCGGGATGGAATCCGGCAGATTTCGGATCGCCGCCCTCCGCAGCTCCCGCCCTGGGGGCGCAGGCAGCCCGGAACGCTGGCGGTACAGCCGCGGAGCTCCGGGGACAGCCGAGGGAGGCACGGCGGATCGGGCGGGCCCGCGCAGCCGCGGCGGCTCCGTGAGGTGAGCGGCGGTGGCGGCGCGGTCGGGGCCGGCGGTGACCGCGGGGCGGCTCGGGGTCAGCCCGGTACTGCCCCGACCGGGCCCCGGCGGGCGGGAGCGCGGCCGGAGATCGGGCAGGGGCTTCTCGCCAGCCGCGGTGCGGTGCCCCGGAGGCCGCGGTCCTGGCGGGCCTCGCCGCAGCGGGCGGAGCGGGCGCGCCGGCGTCCCCGGGAGGGCTGTGGGGCACAGAGCGGGGCTGTGGGGCACAGAGCGGGGCTGTGGGCTGTGGGGCACAGAGCGGGGCTGTGGGCTGTGGGGCACGGAGCGGGGCTGTGGGGCGCGGAGCGGGGCTGTGGGGCACAGAGCTGGGCTGTGGGGCACAGAGCGGGGCTGTGGGCTGTGGCGCACAGAGCGGGGCTGTGGGTCCCAGCGGCGCGGGTACTCGTGAGGGGCTGGTGCAAAGGTTGTTAAGCAGCGTACAGGTGCAGTGCTGCAGCCGGTCTCATCAGTGAGTGTCTAAAGGGTGTAGCCAGAGTATGGAACCAGGCTCTGCCCAGTGCCATGCCATGCCATGGGACGGGAGGCAGCGGGCAGAAACTGACGCACAGAAGTTCCACCTGAAGATGAGGAAGAACTTCTTTACTCTGTACATGACCGGGCACTGAGCAGGTTGCCCAGAGAGGTTGTGGAGTCTTCCTTACTGGAGATATTCCAGACATGTCTAGACACAATCCTGTGCTGTGTGCTCTGGGATGACCCTGCTTGAGCACAGGGGGATGAAATGATCCATTGTGGCTCCTTTCAACCTTTCTTAGTCTGTGATTCTGAGTGGGCAGCTATGCTGGAGAGTTGTTCAGTCTCTGAAATATCAGTGAAAAGCCTTTCTGTTATTGAGATGAGTTGCAGTGAAGTCATGCTAAAAAAAAAAAAAAAGAAAAAAGAAAAATACTTCAGTGCTACAAATCTAGGTTCTTCAAAGAGCCTTGGATTAATTCTTGCATAATGTTAGTGTGAATGACACATTGGAAGGTAACTTGCCTCTATCAAAAGCTGTCATCAAGTACTGTGATGATGTAAATCTGGTGTTCAATATTGACTTACTTGGTGCTCCAGTAATGTAAGATAATTGCTCCCTTGATTTCTCCATGCTAGACAATATACTTTCTCATTATTACTTTTGCCAGTGGGCTTAATGCGTCAGTGTAAAATTAGGGATACTTCAGCACTTAAAAATTTTCACATTGTTAAGTTGCTTGGTTGTTCTTGTTTCTTTTAGCCTAATAACAGCAGAACATGAGAGGTCAGCCTCCAGTTTGACCAATTACTGTACAGTAAAACACATGCTAGGTTATATAACATATCTAAATAATACACTGCTCCTTCTGTGCCTCTATGTGAGCAGGTACCTATTTACAAACCCAAAATTAGATTTAACTTCTTCTTCTATTTATCACATTATTTTCACTTTATTAGGAACATTATTAATTTTGATTTAAAAATTAGGAACTAATTCTAGTTTTGTCCAAATCACATTTCCTCAAGCACTGAAACTTCACTGAAGCTTAGTACAGTAGTATGCATAGGCCGAGGAGAATATTAAATGTTCTGGGGTGTTTTTCTTTCTGCAGACCTTTCATATTTAAATATAAGTGGATAAAATTAATGGGACTGGGGAAGTTTATGTCTTCAGTTTTATGTGCCTATGCCAACTTCACAGACAATTTAGCAAGAAGAAAAATGATGGTTTTTTCCTGTACTAGTTGCTATTCTTTCCTCTCTTTCTATTTTCACAGGATAGATAAATTATATAAAAATACTGCTGGTTTCCTTGCAGCATTTCACTGACTGGTTGTGAAGGCTCATCATAGAATACAGATAATCTAAACAGATCTTGGACAATTCTTGAAGGTTGTTTGACTGCCTTTTGAATTGCAGTAAGTATAGCTGGTTTAAGCTGTTTTGATTTAGGAAACAGTAAAAACTTCATAGCGGAAGGAGGAATTTCTAGCATCCTCTGAGAAGTAACCTATTGTCTGTCAGTGTTACTAAGAATAAAAATCTGCATGTGTTTTCTTTGTGATTTCTGACAAGCTTTTTTTTTCCCCTTCTTACTCGTGTTTTGCAGATAAGTGTTGTAACAGCACATGTCTAAGTATGCAGTCTGCTAATGTGCTTCTGAGAAAAATTGTAAGAAGTTCTGTCCTTCCATTTGCTGCACAAAATGGGATGAAAAATGATTTGTTTCCGCTCAGTAGAACTCTGAGTTTATCACTTTGTCTGAAGCAGGACAAGTCATGTGAACCCTCAGAAAAACTAGATTTAGATGAGTGGAAGAAGGTAATGAGGTCTGGGTTTCAAGAAGAGGTCGGTGAGACAGTCTCGGAACCTAAGGAGCTTTCCAGTTTGGCTGCTGCACGTGAGACTTTGGAGATGTGGAGGCTAGCTGGCAGAGCAGTTCCAGAAAATATCAGTGAAGAACAGCTGAAAACTTTTATGGAGTGTCCTTCTAAGTCAGCCAAAAAGAAGTATTTAAAATTTTTGCATCTCAAAGAACTTTACAAGAAAAGTAACAAAAGAAAGATGGATGAGAAAAGGGAAGGGAGGCTGGAAGCTCAAGATCAAGCTTCAAAAACAGATGGGACCAAAAAGAGTTCATTTGTATGTTTGTGGTCCAGGACTATGGATATAGCATACAACTGGAGGGCTGCTCAGTCCATGATCTTTGGCCAGCCTCTAGTATTTGACATGTCTTATGAGAAAGAAATGTCTGTCCGAGAAGTCACAAATACAGTGAGACAGATAGTAATGAGTGAAAGCTGCAATCGGAGATCTGTGGATCCATTCCACATCCACTTCTGTAACTTCAAAGATGATAGCCTCTATCATAGGGAATTTGTCAAGAATTATGGAGGGGCATGGGACAAACTGCTTATCACAGTGACAGACCAGTGCTACACAGAAATCTTTCCAAAGGAAAAGCTCGTCTATCTGACAGCTGATTCTCCCAAAGTAATGAAAACATTTGATCATGATAAGATCTATATTGTTGGGTCAATGGTTGACAAGAGCATAAAAACAGGAGTCTCTTTAGCACGGGCAAAGCGATTAGGACTGGAGACTGCAGCCCTGCCACTGGAGAAGTATTTGCTTTGGAGTACTGGTGCCAAAAATCTCACACTGGATCAAATGATGCATATTTTATTGACCTTGAAAGATACTGCTGACTGGAAGAAGGCTCTGGAATTTGTTCCAAAAAGGAAATACTGTGGCTTTGTAGACAAACCTGTAAAGGAACTGAAAAGAACATTAGACCTGATCAACACGCTTAAACTTGGAAAGAGACGGGAAGAAGAAGAAAAGCGATTTGCCAAAAACTACCCCAAGAAGTATAAACTAAAGCAAAAGTAGAGTAATGAATTTTTTATACACAAACTGTCCTTTAATGCTCTGGCTTCTCAGTACATCTGGAACTCTGTTCAGCTCTAAATCGCAGAACTTGTCTTGTTGGCTTACATTTGAACTCACCATCGTCCAGAGTTGGAGTTTTTTAATTACTTTAGTAGTCCAGCTGTTTAAATTTATTCACACATTATTGAAATTATGTAAGAGAAATTATATCATCTGTTGTAAAAAAAATAACTCTACACAAAGACTATCAGTCTGTTCTATTGAACTGTGCTTGGACAAGGGTAATTGTTACTGAATGCAAGGGTCTTCAGAGCTCACTGCTTTGGAACCTGTCTAGAGTTTTATTCTAAAAATTATTACTACGATAAAGGAAAACAGACCTCTCCCATTACTTCCTGAATCCTCTTCTGTGCAGATGAATTAACCTTTGATAGCTGAACTAAAACAGTTAAAACCTTGTGTGAGTTTGGGGAACTGCACCGTTTATTTCTGGGTGTTCTGTGGCACAAATCAAGTCATAAGAATAAGGCAAATTTCTTGACTGCGCTAAAAAAGAATTATCTTTCTTACTTTTGTGTAAGACTTCTATCCCAGAGTGCCTGTGTCTTCAGGCAATGTAATGGAGATTTCCCAGAGTGCTGGAACTCCTGAGATGGTAAACAGTCCTATAAGTAAATACTTAGAGTAGCAGAGAGCCTTCTAATATTTCTCACAGCTCAAAAATATATTGGCGTCTCTGTGAAAGTCTGTGCTCAGGCTGCAGAGCTGCCATGGGCAGCTAAATACGGGTCTGCTGTCTGAAGGGTGAGCAGGGCTTTCTTAGTGGGTGATGCTTAAAGACAGTGATGGCAAATGATGAGTTGGTGGTGACTCACTCCCTGGTGATCTCTTCCTACATTGGTTGTAAGGTGGGGGTTGGAAGGCAGAAGATTCACTACCTCGATACTGCCCTTCAATGCCTGTTATGAGGTGCGGGGTCCTCCAGGATCACCTCTGGCACTGGGAAAGACCTGGTTCCTTTCAGCTGTGTCGGGAAGTACCCAAAGCTTCACTGAGGGGGTGTTCTAGATGACACTTGAGAGCTGCCTTCAGCTCCCTGGGAAGCCCTGAAATGCCAGAACTGGCTGTGTGTGTGTGCCTCTGCCAGGCAGACTCTGTTTGCTCACGGGAGGAAAGGACAACAATGGAGCTACGTGCTGCCGAGTGTCACAAAACTGGAATGCTTTGGGCTGGAAGGGACCTCACCTAGTTCCAACGCCCTGCCATGGGCTGGTACCGTGTCCCTTCTGTCGTTTGCTATTCCTCCATACGGACAGCCTCTTCTGATGTGCGAACGGGCTTGCACACTGGGCTGGGGAAGGTGGTGTCACTGCTCACTTGAACTCATGTGACAGAATCACAGCCTGGGCAGGTCGGAAAGGCACACGGTGGGTCCCGAATCAGGCAGGGTCATCCCCGAGCACATGGCACAGGGTTGTGTCCGGACTTAATAGATTATCTCCAGTAAGGCAAACTCCACGCCCCCTCTGAGCAACCTGTGTCAGTTCTCGGTCACTGCACAGTAAAGAGATTCCTCCTCGTCTTCTGGTGGAACTTCTGTGAGACTTCAGTTTCTGCCCGCTGCCTCTTGTGCCACTGCTTGGCACCACCGAGCAGAGCCCGGATCCTTGGCACACCTCCTCCACACGCGTTAGATATTTATACACACCGCGGAGGCAGTGGTGTTCGTGAATCACGGAAGGAATCTTCAATCACGCGCAATGAGGAGGGCGCCGGCAGCGGACGTGGATTCCTTCCACCCCGTGCGCAGAGCATCAGGAGGTGTGCGATGCGGGGAGTGCCGAGGGGTGACTTCTGATCCCGCCGCGTTCACAGGGGAAGGCGATGGAAGGCGTGCCCATGTGCGCAGTGGTTCCCCCGAACGGAGCCGTGGCCGCCGGCGCGCGCAAGCCGCCTCCCCCGGCGCCCCCCGGCGCGCTCAAGCGCCCAACCGGGACGCGCTCCCGCAGCCGCCATCTCCGCGCGCCGCAGGGGCGGGGCCGGCCTGGCCGCGAGCTGCGCGGTTGCGCGGCCTTAGGAGGAGGGGGGAAAAGGCGGACGGCAAGAGATTTGAGGGGGAGAGGCGAAGCGGCCGCAGCCAGCAGGAAGCGTGGAACATGTAGCGCTCTAGCCGCGGAGCTGTGTGGTGGGAACGGGCTCAGGCGACGGGGCCAGCGGGGGGTGGGGTGTCCAGCTGTTGCCTCAGCGGCCGTGGCGCTGCCCGGCCCTGCGGGGAGAGGGTGGCCCGGGCCTGGGGGGCGAGCGGGGAGGACAGGCCGAGTACGCCCTGCGTGCTCAGCTTTCCGGGCGCTATTGTAAAAATACAGCTCTCTTGTCCGTGTAAACGTGTATTTCCTTCGTAAAAAATACACGGGAGAGTACTTACGCCGTGTTTGAGAGAAATACGACTGGTGTTGTATGGAAAGGGTGAAGGCCGAGCCTGATAAGATAAGTTTCAACAGTTATGTACCTTTTGTATAAATGGGTACAGTGATATTATTTAATGCTGTTTTAAGCATTGGGTTTTTCTTGCTTGGCCAAAAACAATCTGTAAGTGGCGGTGTGGTCTTATATATTTATTAGGACTGGAATTACTGTCATTCTGCACTCTTGGTTACAAAAATTTTATGTATATTTCTTTCTGCTTCTTCCTTTAACTTCAAGTTGACGAGGGACAGTGTCTTTTTGGGTTGTCTTTTTTT
>CM031857.1:19757747-19818978 GCA_018697195.1 Certhia americana | reverse complement strand
TGCCCGGCCCTGCGGGGAGAGTGGGTGGCCCGGGCCTGAGGGGGCTGAGCTGGAGGACAGGCCGAGTCCGCCCTGCCGTGCTCAGCTTTCCGGGCGCTTTTGTAAAAATACCAGCTTCTCCTTGTCCGTGTAAACGTGCTATTTCTCTCTCGTAAAAATACACGGAGTACTTACGCCGTGTTCTGAGAGAAATACGACTGGTGTTGTATGCAAGGGTGAAGACAGAGCCTTAAAGATTAAGTTTCAACAGTTATGGTACCTTTTGTATAAATGGGTACAGTGAATATTATTTAATTGCTGTTTTAAGCATTTGGGTTTTTCTTGCTTGGCAACAATCTGTAAGTTTGCTGTTTGGTCTTATAATATTTATATTATGACTGGACATTCCTGTCATTTCTGCACTCTTTGGTTCAAAAATTTTAATTGTATATTTCTTTTCTTCTTTCTTCCTTTAACTTCAAGTTGAGAGGACAGTGTCTTTGTAAAGATAAAGCTTTCCTTTCTTGGTGTGTTTCTTTTTTTTTGTTTTGTTTTTTGGGTTTGGTAGTGTTTGTTTCGATATATATTTAGGGAAAAAGCACTTTTTAGACCTCTTGAAAAATTAAATCAGGCTTGTAAACCATTCAGGACAGCCTCATCAGTGAATGTTTTTTTCTGATAATCACTGACATTTGAACAGTATTGATTCCAGGTAGTTCCTTGACTGTTTTTTTGTGTTAGTGGTACAGTAACTGGACAGCATCAGCACATTAGTAATTCATACTGTCTTGTTTTGTGTGCTGAAACATGATCTGAACGAGCTGGGGGACCTTGGCCTTAAGGAAGAATAATTGCTCCCTGAGGATTTTAGAAAGCAATTTGCAGTCTTTAGCTTTTGCCAAGACAGTGGGGCTCATCTGAAAATTAACTTAGTTGTGACTGGTTTGTTCCCACATGTCCCTGTGGTCGTGCTCCCAGGGACAGCTCCCAGATCCTGAAATGCTGTGCAGCTGGCACTGTCACTTTTGTCACTTCAGCCACCTGGACAGTAGAAGTTGTCCACTCGTGTGGTTTGTTGATCCAAAGGAGTAAAACCTAGCTGTGAAGTGGGACAGCTTTTTTATGTCTGCAATCCCTGAAAAGGGCATTAGCCAGTCCAGTTTGGAAATGGTACTGGTGCTTTGTGTAGGTGAAGTGTGACCTCCAGGAAATAATAAAGCAGCCTTGATATCTTGGATTGTATATCTGGGCTGGCATGGGAGATGGCAGAGACCTCTTTAATGGTTAATATGTCTGCATTTCTGTTTCCTGCAGAAACCAAACAGCACAATGCCTCCCTCCCACCTCCCCCAGTTGTTCTGTGCCCCTTACAGCTCCCTCATCAAGCAGGAGTGTTTCTTCCAGCAGTCAGGAGTTCATCCTGTGGCAAGCCCAGCAGAAATAACGCTCAGAACGCAGTGCTGATAGGAACTAAGATTCTGAGAGAGATGCTCTTTAGGATTTGGTGAGATAACTGATATGGGCAGATTGTATTAGGCTTCACCTTGTGCTTAGCAGTATTTGAGAATTGGCACTTCAAAGAAGTGTAAGAAGTAGTGTAATAACCTTCAGGCTAGCACTAGTCTAGGAACCTGGACTGGTTCCCTGTGCCCTGAATTTTGGGCTGCTATGGATTTTGTATGTTAGGAGAAAGAAGACTTAGCCCTGTGGTTCCAGCATTTTAGAGGCCAGTGAATCTTCTACCCACCCTTGAATCACAGTTGCTAGTGTACCAAGGCTGGGTTTGGAACATTCTGTTTAATGTGTTTCCATGGACTAGCTGTAAGGATGGTCTCAGGTCTCTGCATAACAAAAACTCTTACTGTACACAGTTTGGTAAAACTGTGCTAAGACAGCTACCAGTACCCAAGGTCACTCGTGCAAATTTTGATTGTTTCTCTTTCCTCCTTTGTTTTGCATTTTTATATCTATTTCCGGATCAAATTCCTAGTTTTTAATTTTTTAATACAGTGAAACTGATGAAAGTTACAAATTTTTTTGTGATCTGCTATATTTCTGAAGGTGAACAATAAATCCATCTTGGTTTCAATCACTTATTATCTTGATATACCTGGAAGAGTGGGGTGGAAGTGGTATATTCTGCTGCTTATGATTTGGGAAATAGCAGACAAATATATATATAGATTGAGTCCCTAGTTTTTCTCTTTCCTGATGTTGTTTGCTTCGGGTTTTTTTTTTCTTTTTTTTTTGTTCTCAGTGCTACAATCCTGTTGACCCCCAGTTCAGACTTTTCTTCTCTCCCATTGCTTCATCTTACCTAGTAGCTTTTTGCATTAGCAGTGCAAAGAGCTTTATTCCCTGATGGTCAGAACTTGCTGTGCATGGAAGGTGCTGTTCTCCATTTGATGTGCTGAGGAATTTGTGCTAGCTCCAGTTGTTTTAAACTGCTACTGGGAGCACTCCCCTGGCCATTCCTTAATCTGTGTTGGTTTTTTCCCCCCTTCTGCTACTGCAGTGGTTTGCTTATTGCAGCAGCAGGGAAGTGTCCTTTTGCTGAAGCATTTACTCTGTTCGGTAGGAGTTTTCCAAGGACACCTTTGTCTCTTGGTGTAGCCGAAGAAGCTGATTTTATAGGAATGGAAGTGTTACTTGAATGTTTTTTCTCTGTGGATCACTGTTTTCCATGTTCTGCTATGTTTTCCATGACTACACAAAACCAGAAAAGATGAAATCTATATATATGTTTTTTTAGTGCTGATTTCTTCCTCAAGCAGAGCTTGGCAGATTTATTACAGATGAGATGCGGACAAGCAGTGACTTGAAACATGACTGAGACAGCCAGCCTCACTGTAGTCACTCCCATGATTTTAGAGTTGTGCCAGACAAGCCTAGAGACTGCCATGGACATGGTTTTGTAGAAATTTAGTAGCATTAATTTTAACTTAGATTATCTACTCTAGATTTGGAATTGGGATTCCAATTATGAAAGCTTATCTGTGGCAACTTAAAAAGATTTAGTCACCTACATTTAATTTACTACATGAACTTTGACTTCCACTCTAAATAAGGAGATGGTGCTTCAAGATTGTTTTCCTGGCTCATACAAGAAGTTCTTTACAAGTAGTGGAGTGCTTGCAGTTTCTTCTCTTCTTTGTGTTTTGCTGTCCACTAAATATATGTTGGTGGAAACTGCTGTCACTAAAAACATCTTACCTATTGCACCCAAAGTATAATGCTTTTTGAGGTTGCTGCTCCCATCAATCTGCTCAGTAAAAGTAGCTCATCTTGGTAAGTTGTTTCGACTTCACCAGGACCTGAAGAAGAGGCAGAAAAACCTGTGAAAACTAAGACTGTTTCTTCCAGTAATGGAGGAGAAAGTTCGAGTCGCAGCGCAGAGAAACGGGCAGCTAATGAAGAAGCTGAAGACTTCACCACAAAGCCTGCTCCTGCCAAAATGTCCAAGTTTGGATTTTCCATAGGCAGTCAGACAACAAAGAAGGCATCTGCAATATCCATCAAACTGGGAGCAAATGTAAGTTTACTGAGGGCTTTTAATTTTAGGGAAACTGAGGGAAAAGGGAGGTACTTTGGGGAGGCTTCCTTGCAGAAGGAAACTTTGAATTCCCATGAGGGTGACTTGGGTGAAGTTTAAGCAGGCGTTGCAGGGCCAGCTAGTTGTGCACGTGTAAGTACTTCAGGGTGATTAATAACAGGTCAGTAGTCTCAGGAATCATAAGACTTGATTGAAATGAACTGTAGGTCTTTGAACATACAGAATAATTTTGTAATGGGATTTGATAAGTCTGCAATAATTTCCTGAGGGAAATGAGCAGACTTGTTAAGCTGTTCGGGCTACTTTGAAATGAGTGCTGGGAGCTTCACTGCATTGGATGCTTGCAGCTAGAAGAAAGTATCTAGATGGCTGAATAGGTTGTCTTCCACTCCAAAGATCTTATTTTAGCATGGGGAATTGTAGCATATTTCCATGACTTTTCCTTTTCTTTGCAAGGTCAGTATGATTTATTTCTGTTAAATGCAAAAGGTGGGGCTTTGTGACATGGGTTTCTAAGAATTCTGATCCCCTTGATTGTCCAGCACAAAGTATCCTTGTGCTTGCTCAGATGGGAATCTGATGACTCTCTGTACTTCCAGTGTACTCTCCTCCATCTTGGCCAAGGACAAGCCAGGGGCTGCTCTGTTTAATACACTTCATTTACATTTCTCACCTGTCACTGTGATGGATACATTATTAGTAGCTGTCTGCACCAAATTCAGACTCTAATTGTGAAATGCCAGCATTTTAGAGACCTGCACAGGATCAAAAACGTGCTCTGTTATTTTGAGATGGAAGGGAGATGTGGGCTGACAGCATCCTAGGGTATAAATGCAGTCAGGTCAGCTCAGACTTTGGAAAAATAGACAAGGCTTCCTTCTCTGAGCTTCTAACATGCTTCAGTTTCTCACGTCCAAAGTGGCAATAAATTTGGCTCAGAATTTCTGGTTCACTGAATTTCGTGGGTGAGTGGCAGTGCACCAGATGGGACAGTGCTGAAATTTACCCTGTTTCTTTTCAGCCATTTTTACTCCCCTAGTACATTCCCCGTTCCTTGGGCGTAGGTGCTTTAAAAATGGTGTGGTATTTATATGTTGTGCAGTATCAGTAAAGAACAGCTGTAGGCTGTTGTGTAAGGGCTCCACTGCAGTACCAGCTTCTAGGAGTATTAAAGAATTGCCAGTGAAGGCAAAATGGAGAAAACACTCTATAGGATAGATTTAGTACTACAGTAGCACTCTGTTACTAGTAACTTTTTGGGGGTTTTCAGTGGTGTTGAAGTAACTTTTGGTACCACTGATGTATTAATGCGTAATAGTTGTGAGTTTGACAGCTTCCTACACTTTAACTAGAGGTTGGAAATAAAAGGAATAGTTTTTAAATGAACTTTATTTTAATTGGACTGTGTGATAGCTACTGGTAGTAGTTTAAAAAAGAAAAGCTGTCACATTGTTAAAATAGAAGAAATTAAACATACTGATTTTCTTCTGACCTTGATGGATAAGACTATCCCAAAAGAATAATGGAAATAGTGACACAGTAAAATTTTGAATACCAGAAATTATCCAGGTTCTGTTTTAATTGTTCATGTCATGCACCAGTGGCTGAATATCCCTGCAGTGTGCTAGAAAGTTAAGACCTGCATGTGGGGAGTTGTAATTTGAGAGGGCTCAGCTTGCTACTCAGAGTGATCACAAATAAATGAGCAGTCATTTTCCTTTGTCATTAGAGAATCCTTTATGTGCTTGATTCAGACAAAAACTTCCTGGTTGCCCATTGCAGTGAAGATGTGACTTAATTTTACCAAAATACTTCAAAAGCCAAGGGTAGCTTTTTTTAGTTAGTAGACTTAACGTTCTTTGTGCATTTTGTCTTTTCCAGAAGCCTAAAGAGCCTGTTCCAACCCTGGCTCCAAAAACCCTTTCTGTAGCAGCAGCTTTCAACGAAGATGAAGATGTGAGTAACAAGCCAGTGCTCAACACAAAATACCACTGGTGTGGCAGGCAGGGAGTGGATTCTTTATGGTTCTTAACATAAATGTCAGGAATTTTCAACCTAAAAGCATCTCTTTTGACTCTGATTAAGAACGTGCAATAGCTCTGTGTTGGCTCAAGAAATCATTAATTTAAAATTAATAACTTCTCCCTGAAAGTAAGATGCACAGCATAGTTTGAATTCATACTTGCTTTCCTTAGGCTTGATTAGTGGGAGGCAAAGGAAAGTTGTGCTTCTGGTTTGCTAAATATTTCGTTGTGGTGTTACTGCTCCTAGAGTTGAACAAAGGAATTAGTATTTTGTTCTCTAACCGTGTAGGACCTCCGTTGTGTCCAAAGTCCCTGTAGGGCTGTAGTCCAACCTTTATCTTGTCAGGCCTTTGAAGTGCTCAAAGGCAGGTGCCCAGCCCTGCTCTGACCTCCTTTGTCCCTGCAGAGTGAGCCCGAGGAGATGCCCCCCGAAGCCAAGATGCGCATGAAGAACATCGGAAGGTAGGGCAGCTCTGCAGTGTGCTTTGCAGGAGGGTGAGCGTGTGAAATACATCCCCAGCTCAGGCTGATCTTCAGGATGATTGGAGAATACAAATTTAGGACTTCGAATAGGTCAAAGGAGCATTTCTCCAGAAACAAGCTATTCAAATGTGCCATCTGCAGGTTAAAAGTAGTACATTAGCATTTAAACTTTGCATCTTATTTACCTTTTTTGAGGAAGAAATTGAGTCTGCATTAAATAGCTCATTTTTTGCTCGTAAATGTAATAGGTAGGAATGTCTGCTTGTCTCTACTTTGTATTTTTCTGGTTCTCTCTTTTATAAATTGCCTTGAAGTAGGGAGTCTGGTCACGTTTTTAAACTCGTGTGCAAGCAGAAGATAAGAATCATCTCTCAGAAAGACAAAGAATTGCTTCTTTATTATAAATTATGTAATTCTGCTTGCCACAGATTTGAGACAGTAGGGGACCAGTCAGTCCTAAAATACTAGTAGGGACCTTTTCAGAGGAGGCTTCATTTAAATGAGGGATGATTTTGAGAATTTGTATTTTAGAAGTGTTTCTCATGATAGACTGCTTTAGAAGTCACTCTGGAAGTTCTCTAGTTGGGTGGGTTTTCCGACCACCGAATTTGGATCCAGTAGCAAATTTGGATCCTCAGTTTCTTAATCTTTGTAGCTGGCAGCAGTTACTGCCTGTGCCACCTCCTCTCCTGCCCCATCTCATCGCTCTGTTTTGATAAACTGTGTCCAGATCAGTTCTGTGGCCAGCTTACAGTTGCTAATAGTGAGGGCTCCTGATGTAACTGAAGGAAATGTATGGTAGTTTCTGGGGCAGACTGGGCTTGAAATTGGTCTTTTCAGTGTCTCATGACACAGTCTACTGTAGTTGAGCTGGCTTTCTCAACTGCTCTTGTTTTACTTTTCACAGGGATACACCAACCTCAGCAGGACCAAATTCGTTCAATAAAGGAAAGCATGGATTTTCTGACAACCAGAAGCTATGGGAGCGAAATATAAAATCTCATCTTGGAAATGTCCATGACCAAGAAAATAACTAAATGATGTGGATTACAAGTTGGGTGTTTTGGGGGGAGGGGAGGGTGTAACATTAAAGGAACAGTTTCCTTTTTTAAGAATGGTATGAGACTATCTTTGGAGCCACTTTTTTAAGACTTTGAGTGGTACACTAATAAATGAGTTTGAAATTAGAGGTAATTTATGTTTTGTATACAGATTTCAAGGCATTTGCTAATTTTGTAGTTCATGTGATTAGTTTCAAAAGGTTGCAGATAATAAAGAAATTGGAGTGGTACCTTTTTAAGATAATTTTTTTGTCAGTGATTAAATAAGGTGGATGAAAAAGGTTACTGTCTCTTTAATCAGGTTCAAATTGAATGCTCTTGCATTCTCACTTCTGGCTCCCTCTTCATAACAGGAGAAACAGTTGACTCCTAGGAATTCTGCTAAAGAGAGTGAGCATTGTCTTGTGCTAGAAGTGTTACTGGACTATTAATTTGAATATAATCTTACACAGGAAATAATAAGAACCTGGATTTTTTTTCCTCCCTGAAGTCACCTTTTGTTAAGTCTCTGCAAACTAGGAATTATGTTGCTCTGAGTGGCTCTGGTAACTTAGCTCTGATTTTGTTTAAAACTTCATGTAGGATGTGTAACCTTCAGTGGCCTGTTCTGTCCTAAGGAATTGGGCCTTGTCTGTATATTAGATACAGTCTGTAAAGAATATTCACTACAAAGGTAAATCAGTATTTTCAGTGTGCTCCTTTTAAATCATTAGCCTTGAGTAGTGCTTGTTAGCATTTCCTAGTGGTACACAAAAGCCACCACCAAAAATACAAGCTAATGTACATCAAGCTTCACCTTTGGTTGAAATATTTTTCTTTACTATGCCTAGAAGGAATAAAAGCCACACCAAAAATCAGTAACTCACTGCTTAAGTATGAAAAATCTAAGATGCACTTTCCCTGTCTTGCCATTGAAGACAAAATGCCTTGATGCCTGTGGCCTCAGAGGACACTATCAGGTCGAAGAACGCTGTATCTGCAGTCCTGATGTTTCTAGCAAGTGTCACCTTCAGAAATAAACTTGACCTTTTCCTGCCTGTCTTCCTTTTGCAGTCATTTTCAGCAGTGACACAAATCTGGTCAGTTTATTTCTTGGCTTCCATATTGCAGGAGAGTGCTGAAGGATTTCAGTGCTAGTAATGACCGGCTAAATTTCAGTCTATTTTAGATTGTGTATTTGTAAAACATTTTAATAGCAGAATTGGTTAAATGGAGCATTATCAACAGCAACACCACCACCTGCCCCAACAGCACCACCTCCCCTACCCCAAACAAACAAGGTTCTTTTTAAACTCAAATACCTGATAGTGTCAGCCACTAAATTCATTTCATCTGGGAAATGGTTGTAGCATTCAATACATTAATTGCTTTCATCCTGCCTCTAAAACTGTCTTCTTGCTTAAGTTGAACTTGCAAGTGCAGAAAGGAAAGTGCATCTTAAAACGTATTTTTTTATTATTATTATTTTAGGAAAGCTCTGACCACTTAGACTTTTGAGTTTGTAAGTTCTAAAAATATTTTTTTGTATTTTTGTATTGTATGTGTAATCTTTTCTTTTGAAGTCTGATGCAATTGAATACCTGTAACTGTTTTCTTTTAAAAGCCTTGTTATAAACTTAACATAAAAATGTATACATTATTTTTTTTTCCATAGCAGAAATATTTGGTTTATTTAAAACAAAACACGCTTTCGAAACTGGCTTTCAGGACTTCCAAAACCAATTTGGGCATTACTGGAACTAGGCAAGACAAACTTTTCACTTATTTTCATCACATGTGGTCATGTTTGTCTAAATAAATCCCTTTAAGATAGTGGTAATCCATAGTGAATAGCTATTTTCTCGTGCTCCTCAGTAGTTGGTTCACACTATATCAATAACTTGCATAGGAACAAAACAAAACAGAACTTCAAATAAGAGAATGACTCAGAGATCTAGTCCTTGTTTCAGTTAACCTACCACACTTCCTTCTGCATCCTTGTCTCAGGTAGATGTTCATACCCAGAATTTCCTTGTACTTCAAAATAATGTAGGAAATTGCTGTGCAGAAGAGCAGACACACTATGATATACTTTCCATGCAACTGAGAGAGCAAAAGTTACATTTATCTTCTTACTTCCATGGTCAATGAATAATCCCAGATCTTGTAAGAGACAGCAGAAACTTCTAAATCTCAGCTGAAGGTGAGCAGTGATCCTGCCACACCCAATGCAAGCATTCTCTTCGTTCTCCATGCTTCATGGGAGCAAATCCATCGGGATGGCTTCAGTCTCCTCAGGACTGGGTGCCAAACAAGCAGGATTTTGTCACTCCCAAGTGTCTGCTGGTGTTTAATGTCTTACACTTGTGAGAACAAACTGATCTGAACAGTATCATCAAGGCACGTGTCAGCTGGGCTTATCTTGAAGCTGTAGGCTCGTTAGTAGTCATGTTTTTTGCATGCAGAGAGCCTTTTTTGTTCTTGGTGTGATATTTTTTTGTTGGTTGGTTGTTTTAGCTTTTTTTCCTAAGGATGTTCAAGAATCCTGAATCATGATAAACAGATAATCTGATTTAACCATGCTGGAGTGTTTGCAGGAGGTCTGCTGAGACCTTGAATTGCTTAGCAGGCTGTGTGTGTGTGCCTGTCAGTGGTTGAAATGCCAGCTTGTGTGGTTTTATCCCATGGGGCTGATGCTTGCTTAGCAGGAATTGGCACCTGTAAGCAGTTACCCAGTAACCTTCTCTGTGCTACCCTCCAGCTGTGATATTCTGAGCCTGCTGGCTTGTAAATGGATCCAAACTCATAAAATAAAACTCATAAAATAAACTATATTAAAATAATAAAAAAGCCCAACAAACACCTCTCCAAAAAAAACCCAAACCCAAAACCTACTAGAAAACAAAAGGAAAGAAAAGTCCCTGCCCAAAAATTCAAAACAAAACAGCCCCACCAAACAGTGTGGTGAACCATGTTTCAGGCAGTGCTGGTTGTAGCTCCTTACCTAATTTCATTCCTTTAAAGCATGGGAGGTGCATTGTCCAGATTCTCAGGACAAAGATTTTTATCAGCAGGAAGGAGTCCCCAGCCTGTCTCTAAGGTAACTGAGGGGTGCCAGTTCACAGCTCACGCCGTATCAGAGATGACCCAATCCTGGAATTCATTGAACTTTGGCAATACCAACTGTGGTCCTCTGGGAGTGCCACAGCAGCAGCCACAGCTGCCATCAGGCCTGGTGAGCTTCATCTCCACGGCTGCCAGGTTAGTGGAGCACCCCTTTACCAGAACATACAGGGCTCTGCTGAGTTCCGTGTGCTGGCAGTGGCTTTACCAAAGTTGGCTTGTCAAAGAAACTTGGGAGGAAAAGTCAGCTTTTGAGAAAATGGCAACTTCTGTTTCCTGAAGTGGCAAATGGGTTTAAAACTATTGGAATTCACTGGTGTCACTAGAAGTCTTTATAGGCTGCTATAAGATAAGATAAATCCATTTGGAGAAGCTACAGGGTTTCAAGAAGGCTTTTTGTCTGTATATTTGGGAGCCTTAAAGGGTGTTCTGCAAAGAGGTTGGGTTTTTTTTAATCCTTATATAACTACAAGTTGAGGAATGCTGTGTAGTTCTGCCCTTAAGCTACAAAAGGGAAGGTTATGTTCTAAACTCACCAGGATTTGTCTGGTGTCTCTGGCACTATTCACTGGAAAACCATAAATACTGGATAATTAACAGTTTGCTTTTTTACTTTATCCTATTAACACATCCCTTATTTCTTCCGGTTTCATTAACAAAAAGACCTACTGTTGTCTAATTTTGAAGTACTGGTGTCTTATATAGTGCTTACTTAGGAAAGCTGCTCATGTCTTAAAATATAGAGCCATTGCCTGAGGGTAGGTACCTAATTATCCATGGAATTAAAAGCACAGAACATCAACTGTTACACTTTAACTCTGGATACAGCATGCTCAGTTTGTGTTTGCAAACTTGCATTTAGCAGTCTGCAATGGTGGGAGCTGAAGATCTACTGCCCAAACCTCTGCAGCTTTTTGAGGTCTGGACGCTCCAATGCCAGCTGCCCCTCAGGCTGAGTAAGGAGGAGGCAGGAGTGGCTGGTAAGCAGATCATGGACTTCCTGATGCAGTGGCATGGAACGAGGTCTGGAAAACCTCTGCTCAGCGTGTGGCTCAGTTCTTAAATTTGTTTCCTGGGATAGCATCTCCTGATGAGATGAATATGCAGAAAGTATTTGTGGTTCTGTAGCAAGAGCTGCAGAAACTTGACGTCATGAGCCCATATTGACGTTTTCCTGGCAGTAGAAGTTACTAATCTAAAGTTAATGCAAGTTATAATAAAAATGTAATTAACTCTCCTTTTCTCCCCCAGCTTCCCCTAATTGGTGACCATATAGTTGCATAGAAGGTGTTGGCTGATACTCAATCAAATCAAAAAGAATCAAAGCAGTGCCTTGGTGACAGAAGTGTGGCTGTGGGAGCTCTCCCCACACACAACAGCTGCCATCTCTACAGTTGCAGGCACTGAACAGGTAACTCTGAAACAAGTGCCTAAAGGGGTGCTTTATCCTGTTCACGTGTCAATTTAAAGCCATGACAAGAAGAGCTTGCACTACTCCTAAAAGCACCGCTTAACTCTGCAATGCTGGAAGGCAGAGCACTTCACCCCTGAGGGGAGACAAAGCCTGCAGCACAAAACTTTTCCCAGGGGAACAAGAAAAGCTTCCTTTCTGCTAAGTCCTTTAAACATCACATGAGACTTGTAAGGATGGTCCCCAACAGCCCTGCACTTGAGGGTGACAACAGAATGACCAGGGCCTCTCACCTGCAGCAGATGGAATTTTTCTGCTTGAGAATAGGCCTCAGTTAGGAGCTGCTCCAGAGGTGCTGGGGGGTTCCACCACGCTGGCCACAGCTCTAAGACTGGCTCCTGAATGTCATCATTGTGCTGTAGAAATTCATGGTGCTTCCTTTAACAGCGAGGAACGACATGCTTGTAACTCCAGTGGAAACAAAGCAGGGCAAAAAATTATCCAAATGTCACTTGGCTGTTGTGTACCTATAGCTCTAACTCTGGGGAGCAGTAGTTGTTCAACAGAAGCCTACCTTACTCCTTCAGCACTCAGCCTTTTAAACCCCTGCTTTTCTTTAATTATGGACTTAGCTTGGTTACTTACGGGGCTCACAGAAGAGTTAAAAAACTGCTAGCGTTCCCTTAGGATGTACCACAGAAGATAATCAGGCTTTCTGCAACATCGGTGCTGCCTTGAAGTTCCTGTAACAGCAAAGGGAAAGGCGCGGGACACTGTTTCTAGACCTGGAGGCAGCTGTACATCTCATCCTTCAGCCAGGAGAGTGACACTGGAGGACAATTTGCACACCACAACCCCTGCTCAAACATCCATCCCAGGGCAGAGGCCAAGATGGAAGTGCTGGCTGGTGCTTGCTCTCGGGTGCACTGTTGTGGACACCAAGTCAAAAGAAACAACAACTGAAACAAACCAAGATGGTTACAGCTGGTACCAGGGGGCTGAGCAGATAGCTCACCCACCCTGAGGATTTGCAGCCAAAGCAATTTCAGCATCAATATACACGGTGTTTCATAAACACTGTGCTCTTGTACAGCCATGTTCTGACACCATTCAGGAGGGCACTGTGTTTCCTTTCCTCATACAGCATAATTCTTTTGAGCCTTAAGCAATGATTAAAAAACATGTGTTACTAGAACTATCCAGGCCAGAATCTGTCTGTATATGTAAAGTGAAATACTAAAGAGGAATCTCTGCAACACCTCCTTTCCTGGAAGAAAAAAGAAAGTTTCTTCAAAGAGCAATTCATGGTAGAGCTCAGTTTATTTGATGACAGAAATAAACATAACTTTATACATCTAACACTAAATAAAAACAGCAGAATGTACAAATCTGATTCATTATATACAGGAATTAATTAGGAATACTTAATGAACAGACACTTCTCATGAACTTTATTTTTAAAAAATCAAATACCAACTGCATATCTGCAGTCAAACTTTTGCAGAAGGGTAGTGAATGTCTTAAGTGCTGAAGTCCAAAGAAAAACATAAGGCAACTCCACACAGATGGGAACAGCAAAGCCAAGAGTGACGCTCCCTACTTACCTCACGCTGTTCTGAAAAGATAAGGCACAGCATGTTAGGAAAGAGGTGCCACAGCATTCAGCTTTGACATTCCTGGCTGAATCTTGTTCAGAAAACAACCTTTTGTGATTAGTTTGGTTGGTGGTTGTTTTTAAACAGCAAAGCATTGAGTCAGTAAAACCATTTTGACAATGGATAAGAAGGCTCCAAAATTCAGATTCACTTTTGCTTCTTCCATAGGCTGGACAAATAAATAAATGCACCAAAGATTAAACTAAGGTGCTGGTAATACTCTTTTCTGTAAGGTACCACACTAAATATACAAATTGTGTTCTAGCATTATTTACAGCTATTTTTCCTTGAACGCTTCTTCGCTTTAGAATTACATAATTAATTTTAGGATACAAACACTGAAGTAAGTTTTCAAGTTTACCTAGTGCTCTTTTAAATCTTTTTCCATCATAATGGCAGTATTTTAATTTTAAGCAGGATGGCTATCTCCAGATTCTTTACCATACAAAAATGCAAGTTATAGCTAGCAGTAATTTTTTTAATATTCATTTTAGTTTTACTCCATTTGGTAATTAGAAAATAATACAATTGTAAAGGGGTGCAGGATATATAAATAACTACATTATTTCTCTGAAATAAGACCCTGACTTTTGAAATAGACATCTACAAATTAATTTAGATCCAAGACAGGAACTCAAACATAAAAAAAATTTCAACAACTGCTTATCTACAGAATTGCAAAGTATAAAAAGAACAGTCCATTCTGTAGCTTAGTAGACAGATATCCACATCGTTAAGTAAGATGAAAAGTAGAAATACTAATTCAAATGAGGTGGTTACTTTGCCACAGGGTTTGCTGAAATTTTGTTTAGTGGATCTGTTTCACAGGTAGCAGAGTTGTATGCATGTCACTTTATTTATGAAGTTTACTCTTACTCGTAATATTACAAGTTTCTGGCTGCTCAAGTATCTTGCTGCTTTCCAGGTTAGGAAACATGTGATGCCACTAAAGACTGAGAAGAATTTATAGACTACAGCTCTGATTGTTCACATGCAAAGCACTTTCAGTTTCCTTGACAGACATGCTGCTTGCTTAAGAACACCACGCAGCAACAAAGGAACCCACACCTTGAACAGATCAAGATGTGTCCTGTTTGTGGTATTAATCCAGGGACATGGAAACCTGGGCCAAGCACAGCTGTCACTCACACTAACTTGCAGGAACACCCAGTAAGGATTTTTCCTACTATGTGATGTAGCACCAGGTATCAACTGGCCCTAGAAGTATTCTTCATAAAGCAGCAGTAATAAGGTCTTCTAGAGATTCTGTTAATTTAATTTTCACCCCATTCTAAGATTTTCATATTTTCTACCCTGATACTGTCATGTGTCCTACTTGGGAATCAGCAGGGCTCCTCTTTTCAATACGATACAAGACAAGATTAGTCCATAGCTACCTGCACTTCCATCATTCCCAAAGAAGTGTGCCATTAGACCTTTCTCTTTCGACAGTTTCTACATCAAATGTAAAGCAAAAATAGAAGCATCCACCATCAGGCTGCCTGCTTTGGGTTTATACATCAGTGCTGGCAATAGCTTCCAAACAAACACGGAGCTAAATGTGGCTGTGCAGAGAGGCTGAGGGGTCAGCTCCTCCCTTAGAAAAAGAGTTTACTTCTCTAAGTAGTCTCCCTGTGGTGGGCTGTCCTCTGGTCAAATTAAATTCACAACCATCTCAGAGAATCATTTCCTCAGACTTCAGCAGATCACTGCCCATTATCTACAAAACATTTTACAGCATTTTGCTGAACCTTGGACCAGTCACCCACACACGTGGAATGTAAGTTCTTCAGAACTGGGATTCACTAACTACCGATGGTGCATTTGCCCAGAGGAAAAAAAGCTTCAGTTTTTCTGTATGCCACACGAAGCACAAGCCTATGCAAAGCATTCTACCACCTCCCGCATCTTGGGAGTAAACAGACAGAATCCAATACAGGTAATTTGCTCACAAACTTGATGAAATGCACATCAAAACAAACAAAAAAAGCTACCAATAGATGTGCATTTCTAGTTTTTAGTGCAGCCTTTTTATATGTTTTTTCTTCTTAATTTTTCAAAGTTACAGGATGATACTGATGATACTGCATGACACAAAAACATTATTTTAACCTTTTTTTTTTTCTTTCTTTTTTTTTTTCCCTACAGTTATAGCTAGTATAGAAATCTCAGCTTTCAAAGCCTTGGCCCACACTGGAGTATTGGTACTTTTTCCCTCTAATGCGTGGTGCAGTATTCTGTCATGACAACATTCAGTACTGAGGATGAACCATTTGAAAACAGGCATCACCGAAAGTCTCAGATAACCCATTAAATGCTTGGCTCTCACAGATACAGAACCTTACCCTTCTTGCTCTCTCAGATACTACATTGACTCTGTCTTTGTTATGTGGGCCACTTCTACTTCTACAGTTTCAACGGCCTGCGTCACTTCAGCCATTTTCTGTCCTTGCTGTTGTGCCAGCACGTAATTTACCACCTGCATGATGCTTTGGTCAGAAAGGGTAGAGACTGACGTGCACTCCTCAGTAGCTGCCACCGCTTCGATGGCTTCGAGCGTCTCTCCTGTCACTACCACAGTCTCGCCCTCCCCAGCGCCAAAGCTGATCTCGGTTTCTTGCTCCTGCATGTCCGACGCTAAAATGCTGATGGCGTGTTCCACCTGCGTGCCCTGGTTGTGAAACTGCAGAGTATCCTTTTCCAGCATGATTTTGCAGGGTATGTAGTCCCTGTGGAACTTGGTCATGTGCTTGCGCAGGGTCCGCGCGTCGATGTAGGCCTCGTTGCACACGGGGCACACGTAGGGCCGCTCCCCGGTGTGCGTCCGCACGTGGCGCTTCAGGGAGCGCGCGTCCGCCCAGGCCACGCCGCACGTCAGGCACTCGAACGGCTTCACACCTGCACGGGGCAAGGCGGGCAGGGGTGACACAGAGCTACGGGCACAGCCCCAGTGTGCCAGAGCACAGCAATGCTGGGATGCTGGCCATGTAAGACTCAGACCCTCTTTACATTTCTCTGCAGCAATATAACGCAAGCGTAACGCGGTCAGCGGTGAGATTTTCCTCAAGTGCCCAGCCCAATCCAACAATTCGCTTTTTAAGAGCTTTTCAAGATTGCTTTTAATGCAGTTTCTTCCTTGTTTTAAGTGCACAATGCTTAATGGGATTCTGATAATTTTGATGCCTCTCTGAAGCTATGTTTTACTTCACAGAATCTGTCACATTTCTAGTCACCCTTTGCTTCTGTAAATCCTTCTGTACACCTTCCTCTTCCACACTGCATATGTTCAAGTACAGCACCTGATGTTTGTATGATCTTATTTCCCTCATAACATCTCGGTTCTGTGGTCTGTAATATCTAATGGGGCATGTGGGTGGTGACAAACACCATCTCACTACTGGCTTTTCCTCTGCGACAGTTACTGTAGATTTAGGCTAGGTACCTACTACAGGACACTTTCTCTGTTTAGAAACAAACACAACATCTCTATTTCAATAGTTAGACAGCTGTCAGATATACTCTTAAGAGCTCTTTAAAAGGAGACATGCTTCCAAAAAAAAAAAGTGGGTTTTGCCCCAGAATAGAATATATAGACTCCCAAAACAGCTGAAAGAACCAAATACTCAAAAATCAATTTCATACTTTACATCTAACATAAAAATGCACACAATTATAAAAAAAAATATAAAACTTTTTCATATTTTCCCCAAACATCATATATCACTTGTCATAAACTAAGAAGTTGACTAAGGATTCCAACGTTGCTCCCTTTTGTTTTTTTAAATTTAGGCCAATCATTCTCCTATCTGAAGATTATTTTGTTACCTGTGTGCACCTTTGAAAATGGAGAACATTTTAGTGCATCCAATTCTTTGCCAGATTTACCCCTCTTCACAAAAGCTCCTCTTCCATTCAGGTTCTGAGGATAAATTGGCACAGTCTCTGTGCATGACTGGAGTTTTGGAAGGACCCCAACAGCAACTTCTGGGAATCACTGGTAGTAACTTACCAAACCAGGATTTGCATAGAACTGGAGAATCTGTAAAAACCCCTCCATGTCTTGCCAGACAGGACACACACAGACTCAAAGAAACAATTACCCTCTTGCACATGGTGATTTTAGGGGTTGAGGGAAGTAATGACTATTTGTGTTCTACATACCTTCATGATTGTTCATGTGTCTCCTATATTCCCGGAGTTGGGTGAATTTTCTTCCACAGTGCTCACAAACTCGTTCCAGATTTTGTTTTGCTCTTCCTTTTTTACCATGTGTGGCTTTCTTTACATGTCTTCTGTACAAAGCTTTCTCATAAAATTCTTTTCCACATACATTACACCTAAAATGTTTTAAAAGAAATCTATTAAAACCATTTTTGTATGCTTATGTCTTTTAATCAAAATGCACTTTTTATTTACAGTAGGCAAAATTTAATGGCAACACTGTTTTATATGGTAAGTAGTTCCATAATTAGAAGTAATATTGTTGGACTGAACTACATTTCCTCTTATCCACAGCCACAAAGCTTCCACTTACTCTTCCAGAGAAATGAGATCACCTAAGTTTCTAACTTCACTGATTGTATTTATCCTCTTACGACTTCACATCTTAGTTCCAGCACTGTGTCCCAGGTTACCAGCTAACTCATTTTATTTGAAGTCACCATCCATCCTCAAGCACTCCAGACCCCAGTCACCATCAATCCATTTGTCCTTTAAAAGTGAACTAGGCAGTGCCTTGTTGACAGGCTGTGGATGTCTATAACCTCACTTTGATTGGTACATTTCAGTTGTTAAAATAATTTCCTCTTACCTATAAGGGTCTGTGACAGAATGAGACTTTACATGAGAATACCAGTCTTTCTTCCAGCTGTAACATTTTCCACAGAACTGACACTGAAATGGCTTCACACCTAAATGTTTATTCATATGCTGCCGAAGATCCCGAGCTTCATAGAAACTCTTGTCACACCTGTAACAGCAAATGTTTTAGCATTCCATACAAGAAAAGCACTGATTTTAAAGGCACTGGGACCCTCTTCTTTAATGGAACTGAAGACTGAGAACACCTACTGCATGATCAGTGTTTATTTAAAGCACAATCCCATTCTAAACTAGGAAAAATTTAAAAGAACAGCAGTTTATTTGAAAGCCTGGAATAAAATTTGAGGACCTCTGAAACCCTTTTGTCTGCTAATGAGTGACTATATTCTTTCTGCAGTTATAACGGAGAAGAATCAAAGGCAAACCAACTTAGAGACATCAGAAATTTGTATTACACCATATGAACATATGAGGACACTAACAGCTGCTTCTTCCCTTAACCACAGAGGACTGACACAAAGATAATTGGAATTTGTTGTTTTTAATGCTCAAATGTAGGGCCTTTTTAGAAATGAAAAAAACCCCAAACAAATTCATAATCCTGCAAAAAAGCATCTGAAAGTATCAATACTCATTCTTTAGCTTGCTGCTTGTATACACATCTCAGCCCAGGCTAACTCGTGGTTTTCCTTCACTTATACTTTGCCATAATATGACTGTACAGCTCCTCTCAGTATGAAGACTACAGAGCTTGGTCTAATCAAAAACATGGTTTCTCCCTCTGAAAGAAATTCTGCTGCTCATCTCTCTTCTTCGTGTAACAACATACAGCTGCATGACTCAAGAAAGGACAGAGCCAGAGCAATGCCAGCAAGCAAAGGTGGATGATTCAACTTCTACAGCATCAACCACTGGAATGAGGGAATCACAGAAGTCACAGTAGCCAGTGGCATCTGAAAATGAAAAAGCTTCCATACAGGAACAAAACATTTGATATTACATTGCCTGAATAATGGGAATTCTGGAGACAAAAGAAGTCTTCTTTGATTTGAGGGAATAAAAACCCCCAGGTAACAATCCTTGAACCACCCAAAAAACCTCCTCTTCCTAGGCTGGAAAATCTGACCACTCCAGTTCAAAAGGGGTTCTCGGGGATCCTCAGTTTGCACATCCACATAGAAAAGTATCAGAAAGACCCCTTAGGGGTTTGAACAGGGTTGGCACTTGGTGCTCTCTCCTCAAGGATTGTGTACTTGGAAAAGTCTTTAGAGAAGTGAAAAACTCAAGCAGCCGCCACTCTCTAACTTTATCATGCATTACTGCAATTTAATCAAACACAACTTTCACTGCAAAACTTCCAGGAACATTTTAGGAAAACAGCTCATGGTCAGCTGGGCCAGAAGTTCAGACTGACAGGGAGGTTTCCATTCCAAGCAACCAAACTAAAAAACACTGAAGTCTGGCTATTGCTTAGTGAAGCTCTCTAAACCACTGGTGACAACATGAATTATATTCTTAGTTGAGACCTTTGCTGGAGTAGCTGTAAGGACTGTGTCTGTTTTAAATAAGCTGGGGAATCTAAATACCTTTTTTGTCAGGGTGATCTCTTGCATCCATGGCCCTACTACCTTGAGTAAAAAAAACTTTATTTTATAAATATATTTCACCTTAAAAACTGAAATTTCCTTCCATAGTATGTTTCATGAAGCAGTGTCTGTGCACCCTACTAGCTCTGTTCTTTGTATTTTCAGAATTAATACTTTTAGCATTAAAAATCACTAAATAAAAACACTGCTGACAGAACTGAAGTAAGTTTTCATAACTTAGAAAATATTATTTTTGCTAGCATGCAGCAGCACTGAGCTACTTTAAACAATTCTTTAGATTACGGCTTTCTTTAAAATCCTGAGTTGCTACAGACAATCACATAAATTTTACCACTCCTCTTAATGTGACAGAGCTTCCCAGGGACCTCATTGTGAGTTCCAAAAATTAAACATTATTTGTCCTTCTGCAGGGCACCTGAAAGGTTCCCTATAGTCTGCTTGGTCATGGAAAAAGTATCCATGTTTTGCTAATGCACTAAGAACACACCTTCCAGTTAGAGCTTCTGCTTTGCTCAAGTCTACAATGCTGTAATTTAAATAATATTAAATGCCATTAATAATTTTTAAAAATGCCATTTGTTGCAACATTTTAGTGGTCATATATGTTTTATAATCAAGAGAGCTGCAGCAGTTTGTGATGTTTCTGCACAGCTGTTTGCTAAACACAGCATGTTTTAGCCAACACTGCACACAAGTGCAGGACACTGCAGACTCTACAGGACAGCTTCAAATCAAACTGAAATCTGCTATCACACTACAAGAGGGCAAAACCAGGCTGAAGGCTCTTGGCCTCTAATAAACTTACACTCTTTTATCTGCCCTACGAAAAAGCTGTACACCCACACAGCTACTGATTACAGCACCAATTACAGTGCAGTCATAGAAAACAGCTGCAGGAAACCAGAGCTAGGTAACAGCTTAAAACCAAGCCTTTGCTCTCCAAAAATATGGGGTTTACTCTCACACTTTACAGGCCTTATTCCAGGCCAGTGGAACAGTTAAATGCTACAACAAGGAGCTGCTTTTAATCTTGAAAATTGCTAGGATCATTAATGCTAAGAAAAAAAGCCCACCAAACCCACCCATCACTTGACTTACTGAGTACACTGATATCCACGAACTTCTGGCTTTGGCTGATGTTTCTTTATGTGTTTACTTAATCCTGATGCCCTGTGGAAAGATTTTCCGCAGATGGAGCAAAGATATTTGGATTCTCCTAGCAAAAACAAAACAAAGTATGTTACCAAGACAGGCCTCCATTTCTCTGGTGTGCTTTGTGAGGCAGGTTTTTATTCATATATAACTGATCATAAGTAATCAGAGCAGTACTACAAAAAGAAGTTTGTTTAATTACACACTGATAGAATTTTTAAGTGTATTTAGTATGTGCTAATGTAGTAATGCACAAGTGGGGGGGGGAGTAGCAACTCTAAATTATTTTATTTTATGTTTTGAAACCTAGGTACATCACTGCAACTATGATTTAGTGAGGAAAAGTCAGCACCCTAAAAAACTGCCCTCCTGTGTGAAAAAACCCCACAACTGCCTGTGTTTATGTATCATGCAACTTCTTCAAGAACACAGCATTGCTTATGGATTATTGCTTATATCTTGCATTTGTGGAAAAACACCTTAAAATAAAAGTTTCTGCTCCATTTCATCATAGGAACGATGACTACTAACATAAATTCCTTAATTTCAGGAACAAATTATCCTGAGTATCTCTCTTGATTCTGCCCAGCCCAGAAAACCAGAAACACAGACAACCTTTACAAATTACAATTTTAAAACTCTACTTGTATTAAATTATTATATTGTCATCTTTCACATGCTAAGATCTGTCAGGACACTAGGCTTTATACAATGTCAGTATTAGTACAGAAAATCTTGTAAAACATATACAGAGATTCTGAGAGATTTAACTTAGCATGTTTTCCTCTAAAAGGACAGGCTGGAAGACTAAGTGCACTAGAACATTCCAGCCTGTTGCTTATTTCTTGTTGAATTGACGTGATACAGACATTAAATATGTACATAAAACCACAGGAACAACCACAATTTGCTGTTCTTGTACAGAACATTTGCATAACAACACTAAACTGAGGTAAAACAGCCGCAGAAAATGACTACTTACCTCTGTCTCAGCTGCCTGACCAGAAGAAAAGAACAAACTAACATTTTTTTTTAAACAGTTCCTTTGACACTGAAGAACAATGTTAAAGCCTAGCAGCATACAATAGCCAAGCAAAGGAAAAGGATTCCCTTTCTCATCACTTACCTGTATGAATGCTCATGTGCTCCTGAAGACTTCTTTTTGTGACAAAAGACTTTTCACATAAGTCACACTTGAACTGTTTCTGTACTTCATGGAGAGCTAAGTGCATTTTTAATCCATGCTTATACGTAAAGGTCTTTCCACAAACCTAAAAAAATCCATATGGAGTGGGAAAGGATAAACAAAACTAATTATGCAATAGGTGTTTAACTTCAAACAGAACAAAGCCTCCTGTATTTCTTGGGAACTAGGACAGCCAAGCCTGTGATGTTGCACCAGTGACAGATTTGGTCTGTTAAAAACAAGGACTAATCGAAGGAAGACATTCTTCTAGACACAAGAATATGAACTTGTACAATTCAAATTCATTCTAGTTTTCTTACTCTTGAACTGCAAGCAATTTCATCATGAATGTTACACTAGTTTTCCCTATTGCGAGGTGACCAAGACTAACATAAATTTTAGGGCAGAGCATCAATACCAAAATATTGTTAATAGAGAACATTACTCATCTGACCAGAGAGCGAAAGGACTTTACCTTGCATGCATGGGGTTTGACACCTGTATGTTTAAGCATATGAATTCTGAGGGAATAGAGCTTAGGCAGAGTCCTCCCACATATGTCACACACGAATTCCCGTTTGGTTCTGCCTTTCACCGAGGACACGCCTGTCCCCTCAGCACCCGGAGCTGCAGCGGTGGCTTCCGTCTTCCGCGTGTGCCGTACCAGATGGGCCCGCAGGGAGGCACCGTATTGGAATTCCTTCTTACACAGCTGGGACAGAAAATATTACAACTTCACCTTGCATGTAACGTGCAGAATTATTAAAAAAAAAAAAAACCCAGAAGTAATCAAATGTTTTAAGTATAATAATATGAGTTAAATCTATAACCTAACTACAAAAGCTATTTTGTCTGAGGTTAATGAATAGTTATAAATTTTTATTTTATGGCTACTGACAGAACCACTGATCACTTCCCAGTGAGATTAATTTCCAGTCTAGACTAAACACAAATCTATTGGTAGGGTTAAAAGTAAATCCCATGCTAGCACTGTATTGAGCAGCAAGTCACTACTGTCAAGCCAAGTGGCTGAACTCCATTCCACCTCACCCCATCCAGATCAAGGCTGTATCCAACTCTGAAAGCCGTAAGGAAAATAAATATACGTACCAAAAAAAGCAACAAAAAATAATTACTAATATAATTACTGAATTAACTCTCATAAGGAGGAAGGTTCACACAGAAAAAAAAACCTCCAACCCCTCAACTTACTGGGCATTTATATTCTTTAGATCTTTCATGTTTCAGTGTGTGCATTATAAGTGCATAGCGCCGCTGGAACACCATTCCACAGTCAGTGCATTTGTGCTGAGCTTCCACTTCGTTATTTTCTGTGGTCTCTCTTTTGGGCTGTTTCATTTTTTTCCCTCTTTGTACCAGCTTCATGGCAACCTAAGTTGGAAAAACAGAACCTTTGAATGAATTTTACTGCACTGTACTTCATACCTTGTCTGAAAGTTTGTATTAAAAGCTGATGTTCTGTGTTACTGTAATACCTCTTCATTTTGCTCAGCTGACTTTGCTTGCTGAGCTGACTCAGTTGCTCAAAAGTTACCTTGTTTCAGTCCACTACAAAACTACAGATCAAGGTGAGTGAAAAACCATTCTTTTTTTAAAACCATAAACTTATTATGATGATGGTCACACAGTGATTTACCAGTTCAAGGACAATGAACTCTTCAACCTAAGTGACAGCTACAGGATAGTTACAGAAGAATCACAGAGTACTGCCAGTCAGGATTTCTATCAAGTTGAGAGAGCACTCCAGCTTTCCCTAGAGATTTTGTATCTAGGAATAAGGCACTAGTCAGTTTTTATTAGGTGGTATTGACAATGCTACCTGGAACTGATAATCTCATCTTCCTTTGTAGAAACTTGCTGCCAAATTCTTTAAAGGTCAAATTCTAAGTGATCAAGTTGAAATGTCCTGTATCAGGTGTGTCCCCTTTGGGTTCCTGAGGATAAGGCAAGGGAAGAAAGTACAAGCATCCTCATTTCTTCATCCTGGTATCCCAACAAGTGAGGTATCTAGCAGTTTTTGAAAACATGACAGCCCTCCCATGCTTCTGAAAACCAAACTGAAACTCAACACAAAGAAAACTTTTTAATGTATTTTTAAAAATTTTCCTGTTGCTCTGAAAACCTATGCAAACTTGGATAAATTGTGAAGCCACAAAAATAATTTTGTTCAGTACCTGATTAGTAAGAGCTAGGGAAATAATTAATTACTACAAAGCACACCTCATCCCTAAAATCTCCATGTCAGGTGCAAGTACCGTAATTTAAATCAGCAGCATTTTTCCTGTGATCTCCTTCCTGTTATTCTCTCAGCATCAAAACTGGGAAGTCAGGAGAATATCTCCTTCCCAAAGCTTATATGATATCCATACCATAGGGGGAGTTAAGGGATGCACATGACAAAACAAGTTAGGAAAGCAGAAAACCTATTCCTGAGTCTAATCCTGAGCAATCATCTAAACTGATTTCTTTTTTCCATAGGTCTGTGGACTTCATCTGTCAAGGAGCTGGATTTAAAAATCTGCAAAATACATTAACAGGAACTATTCCCAAAAGTAAAGATTCCCCTTCCCAAAACAGAACAAAACCTTGGTGCTCTCCAACCATCATAAATAGGTTGCTTAAGTGTTTTGACTGGGCTGGTCTTAGCATCTGGGCTTTAAGCTGTCCATCTGTAAAAAGACAACTAATGCTACGGTTTCTATGTTCCAGGGTGTTGTAATAAAAAATTATTGTTCTCTGTGTGGGACTGGTGGCTCTAGTATGCAAAACTCTCAGGACTCCTCTGGAAATTAACAGTTCTTCAGAAGACTTGGCCAACATGAAGTGAAGTGCACTCTGTCACAAACTAAATGCACAAAAGCCCAAGTGAGATGACCGTCAACTACACATAGGCACTGAAAGACAAAAGGCTCTCACAGGGTAATAAGAGTGTTTCATTAAAAAACCCAAAAAACCTGTAACTGGAACTAGTTCAATTACTAAACATTTAGTATGCTCAGATGCTAGAGTTTTTAACACCAGTGCTCTTTATACCTTTCTCTTAACTGACCCAGATCAGAAGGTAGCAGGAATGCATTTTTGTGACTCATGACTACATCTTAAGATCTACATGGGATGTAAAGTTTTTCATTCCCAATGCTGTTGTCAAGTCTGAACAAACGTAGGATCTCACTTCTCTAATAGATAAATGTATGTATCTATGACTGACATACACACGAGCTAGCTCAGAAATAAATCCACAGATCGTTAAGAATTTTGGGGAGATGATACAACTTCTGTCCAACCATAAGAAGCTGTAAGAAAATACTCCAACTATGCTGTGGCCACTGAGCATTCTAAGGGCCTTCAGTATGGAAGGAATACTGATGCCAAGTCAATGCTTTTGGGATTTTGTTTGCACAACCACGACAGCTCAGAAATTACTCTGGTAACTACAGGCCTAATGACAGACAGAATACCTGCTGCACTGCAGATTTAGGATTTGTCTTTCTATTCTGCAGTTTTTTTTCAATTCCTTTATGCAGCCTGATGTATCCCCCCTCACTGACTGAACGCTGGCGAAGCTTGCTTTTGTAAGTATCATCCTGGCTGGAAGTGAGGCCTTCTGGCTGGGAAACAGAGCTGCTCTCCTCATTACTTTTTTGCTTGAGCGTCTCTGAGGAGTCTTCAGAAGCAGAGTCCACATGTGCTTTATCACTTTGGTTTTGAACTGTCTCAGTTTCTCTTTGACTCTGCGTGTCCATGGCTTCCACAGCCAATGGCTCAGCACTGAGTCTGCTGTAGAGGCTGTTTGAAATGCTCTCCACCAGCTGGATCTTGATGAAACTTTCACTTGTTTCACACTGTTCCACAGGCTTGGAAGGATCACCTGCAGGGGCCTCCAGAGGCTTTGGGTGCAGGTCAGGCTGGGGTGCTGCTGCCTCCTCTGTCCCAGCAGAGGAAGGAGCTCCATTGACAGCTACTGGCACTTCAGCAGCTGCGAGTTTTGGTTGCTCAACACCATCCACGGGCTGCATCCCCACTTCAGCCTGCTCTGCTAGATTTTGTGTTGACTCTACTGTTTGAATATCCCCCTTTTGGTACACTGTAATTTGTTTCTCTTCCATCTGTTTGTGCACATTCTCACAGATTTCAAGGACCTCTGACATGAAGAGATGCCGGGCAAGCATGGCCACTTCTGCCATACTACAGAAGTCAAACGTTAATTCTGAAGTATAAGCAAATTCCAATAAAGGCAGGAAACTGGACTTGCAGAAACCTACCAGGAATAAAACAAGATATTAGAGCAAATAACCTGATGACCTGAAATTACACCAAAATATCCCAAGATGAATACAGCAGTTCACTTTTGATACAGTTAAGTCTGAAATTTAGAGCACTTGGAAATAACAAGCCCATCACTGGGACTCAATTAATTATCATTTACACTACTGGTTCCTCCCCATGTACTTTCAACATGTGGGTAAGCTCAGACAGCTTTTCCAATAACTAAGCAGAATTTAGGCAGTTTCACAGTAAAATTCACTGAGGAATATTTCAAGATGCTGGGAGAGCCAGAATACTTTTGGAGCACATTAATTGAACCAAAGTCTTTCTGGACCTGCTACATTCAGAAAGTACTCAGTAATAAGTGACGTGGTAGAAAAATACGAAATATTGAAAACAATAAAGATAAGGATACATAGATAGAAATGCTTAAGTATAGGAAGTTGGTATAATTTGCCACAGTTGCATAAATAATAAATCAAATATTTAATATTAAATATTATTATTAAATGTTTCATATTTCTGGACTATCCTATTAGAAAATTATTGTTCACGCATGCCTATTATTCATGCAGAGACAGTCAATAACTGAAAAAGCAATGCAGAAGCCATACGTTCTGTACACTGTTCTTCATCACTACAAAGCTCTTATTTCAGCATTGTTTCCTGTCTGTCGTGTACCAGGTCTGAGAAATAAGCAGACATGTATAATTCTGCTTCACAGAAATAAGAAGCTTTTTAGCATTCGTTATGCTAAACAACTCTCCAAGCAGCTTGTCAACATCCCTACCTGATGTATTGAAGCATTTGGTTTTGTTCCCTTTTTAACATCAGTGACTAATACAAGGAGGAAACATGCCTAAGCAAGGTAAAAATCCATCAAAAGCTTCTCAGAAATTTTAAGATTAAAATACCACAGCCCATGGAAAATTAGATTAGGCAAAATCAGATTGATCACTTTCGCATTATAATCCACACAAAATACTTTTAGATTAAAAGAGAGAAAAAAGCCAGATAAAAATTTGGTTGTCTTCAACACTCAAAAGAAGATTGAATTAAGTACTGTACACCTTACTTAGGATATTATGATTTCTAGCTTTGAGACCCAGAGTAATTCACCTGACAGATCCACTACAGCTTCATGACTAGTGACAGCTCCCTTTTCAATGAAGAGCTCTCGGAAGTACTCGCTGTTGGCTGCCAAGACAGATTTGTGAGCTTTGTATTCCTCTCCTTCAATCAGCAAAGTCACATCACAGAACTGATTGGAAAGCCTCTGCTGATTCAGCTGGTTTAAGACTGACAGACAATGTTTGGAAGATGACTGCTTCACAAGGCCCTTACTGTCAACCTGTTATAAACAACATTTGAGAATTTCATTACATTTAGATTGTGCCTTTTTAAGCATTCATACTGAAACACAGAAAAGGATTATTTTTCTGCAACTATACAATCAGTTCAAGCCTGTAGAATATAGAGCTTAATTTTACTATTGTTTTCTTTAGGTTTCACCCTCCCTCCAAACACAATTAAAACAGACTGGAAAAATGGGAAGACACATTCAAACAGCTCTCTGACTGTATTTTTCTATGCTACAGTCTGAAAAAGTTTCTAAATTCAAATATCTTCACATGCATGCGAGCTTGCAGTTGTGAACAAGAATTTCATATATTAGCAAAGCATAATTTATTATGGAAAAGACCTAAGAATCTTGTATGGGATATTTTACAACTGGCAATTCATCTTAGATTCTATGTGCAGAATATACAGGGTGATATTATTTCCCAGCAATGATGTCCTAAAATTAATTTCATGACAAACACACCAGTATCTCATTTCTACATATTCAATATCTCTGACAAAATTTATAGTCTTATTATTACAAGATTATCACAGCAATGGAAAAGAAGTACATGACCAAGAATGCAGTAACAGAAAATGCAAATCCTTTCAGATGTCAACAGAGGTACTTACAAACACAAGCTCATGCTTTGCTATTGGCTTCTTCTTCACAGGCTTTGGGGATGCAGCTGGGATTGATGCTGTGTTACTCAATTCATCATCTGTTTCATTACTGTCTTCATGAGATTTTGCATCCAGTCCTAGCTCCTCCAGCATTTCAGAAGGATCTGAGAGAGACCTAGAGCGATCCAGCTTTTCCTGGCACTTGCTGCATTCTTTAATGTAATCTTTAACCTGCTTAAGAATACCTAAGAAAAATTAATAGAGCTTGATTAGGCTCCTAATCTTAATTCAACTTACTATAAACAAATAACTAAGTATGTAGATAGTTAGCAAAACATCTATAATTAATGATCAAAAATATTACATACTAAGAAAGATAAAGTCAGTCACCTACACTCTCTGCTGCATTCTCTCACACCACTGCATGATATTGTATGTCACTACTGCTAATTTGAGATAGAACATTTAGAATGTCACTACATCAAGCAAACCTGCATAGAAAGATTACTAAGGATAAAAAAAAATAATGGTATTTAGACATTTAGTCTCATAATCCCAAGATAATGATGGATGTAACATAATCCTGCATTTAACCCACACAAATGGCTTGTTCCTCCTGAAGGAGACAAGAATTGGAAGGCTCACTTAAGAACTTTGCAAAGTTGGGATTAACTGTGCTATATGCTAACACTGTTATGTGTATTGTTAACACTGATTTAAATCAATTGCTTATGACTTTGGAATTTAAATAAATCAATTTCCCACCAGTACTTTAACCAGTGGAACCAAATAGAAACGACAGGACCTGAGGAAATAGCCTGAAGTTGTGTCAGGGGAGGTTAAGTTTGGATAGCAGGAAAAGGATCTTCCCCCAGAAGTTGGCTGGGCACTGGAACAGGCTCCCCAGGGAAGTGGTCACGGCACCAAGCCTGACAGAGCTCAAGGAGTGTTTGGCCAACACTCTCAGGGATGATTCTTGTGACTTTTAAGGATGGTTCTATGCAGGGCCAGGAGCTGTATTCAATGATCCTTGTGGGTCCTTTCCAACTCAGCACATTCTGTGATTCTGTAAATAATTTCAGACACTCAAGAGGCCCTAAGTCCAGGGTCCTCTTCTAGATACCAAGGCATTTTCCATGCACGGCTTTAATCCAAGTTTGTTTTCTTCACTAGGACAATATAGAAACATATATAGCAGCTGAGCCTCTATGGTTTAAAATCCAGCACAGCTCAAAAGCTTTGCTGACACAGACTTGGACCTGCATGCTCATATCTCCTCAGAGCATGACTTGCACTATCATTACATACATATCTCTGTAAGGTTCAGGAAAACAGAGACCTAAGGCAACCTGAGACATTCATGCCCATTTCAGCATTTGTACATCTCCTTGATTTCATCTGAAATCAGACAGGTCTCTAACCTGCAAATCACATCTCTAACACCCTTCCTGGCCCCTGAGCCATTCTGCAGCCCGTTGCCTTGCAGTTACAGAACAGACACACACCAGGCTGATGTCCATCTCAGGATGGCAGCTGGGCCAAAGCTGCTGTCCAGCCAAAGAGTACTGTAATGGCAGGGCAAACATGTTTTAAGGGAGACACATGTAAGAAACACAATACTTGATCTGAAGGCATGGAATGAATTTTAGTATTCTCAGTGCAAGAGAAGTAAGAGATGATATGGGGTGTGCAAATAAAGGTGACCAACAAGATCAAAAGAATACAGAATGCTCTCTTTTGATGAACAAAAGCTACGCTGAAGCCCATGGAGGAAGTTTCCAGCACAGGATGAGAGTAGATACCAGAACAGTACAATGCTGGGCAGACAATGAGAATGCAGATAAAGGCAAGGAAGCCACCATCCAGAATGGATATATCAGTTTTGAGATGCCAAATCCTTTTTTCACATGAAAAAAATTTTAAGTCAATAAGATCTGGACTGGAAGGATGGGCTGCAGCTAGAGCAAATTTGTTCCAACTGAAAATAGGGAAAACTAAAGCTGAAATTAGAGACTTCCTGATGGATGAAGCAGAACAAGAGAAGCAATACAGACACACACTGGGCCCATGGCAAGTGCAAAGCAGGCTACTTGTTTAATGGATACCTAGGACTAAAAGTAGAAAAATCCAAAGAGAACAAGATACTAAGTAATTCCCTAAGCCAAAAGAAAGTCCCAACTGAGAATTATTGCTGTTCAGACAACCACCATTTGTAGCAGCTGTGGTATCACTCAGAACCCAGCTGAGGATTAGTCTGGTCTTTTCAGCCTCTCCTTGCAAGAAAAGAGACAAATGTAGCAACGAGTGCCAGGACTTCCAACCACCACTGGCAGCTGTAGTATTTTGACATGAACACCATCACATGCATCAATAAGGTCCAAAGGTAACCCAGGTGGACTGGATCCTCACCCTATCCCAAAGGCACAGTTGAGATGTCACTGTCTTACCTGGGCTGCATGCAAGACCTGGAGGGGACAGTGTACCCCGTGTTTCTATACATTTGAAGTACCCCCAGCAGTAAGAAGCCCTGAACAATTTGCTGACCAAGAAGCAGTGCACAGAGTGAGCCCTGCCCCTCGGACTGTGTTACAATGTCACTGCCCACAGACCACGTGCTTCGAAATGGCGTTTAAAGGCACTGGTCACTCAGCAAGTGACAGTCCCCTCCTGGTCCCGGCGGGGAGGGCACACGGACACCCCTTCAGTACAAGGGAGACATGTAATTCCTGAACCAGGTACATGGAGGGCAACAAGGATGATTAAGGGACTTTTTTACAAGGAAAGGCTGAGGGAACTGGGCCCAGTCAGCCTTGAGACAAGACGACTGAGGGGACCGCATTAATATGTATAAATCTAAACAGAGAGCGCCAAGAACACGGAGCAAGGTCCCAAGCAACGACACGGAGAGGCAAAGAGCAGCAAACGACGCACGGGAAGTTCCACGCGAACACGAGGAAAAACCCTAAAGGTGACTGTTCCCTGGCACAGGCTGCCCCGAGAGGCTGTGTGTTCTCCATCAGTGGAGACGCTCAAGAACCGCCTGGGCGCAGTGCCGTGCCATGCGCTCCGGGATGACCCTGTGGCGCTCTGCGGTGCCTCCCTGCCCGCGGCGCTCACCTCTCCACCAGTATTTCTGCGAGAGGCCCTGCCAGGTCTGCAGGCGGGTGCGGTGCGCGCCGTCGGGCGCCAGGTGCGCGGCGCGGATCAGGCGGGCGCGGCGCTCGGCCTGCAGCACCACCTCCAGCTCGGCGAAGCGCTGCTGGTCGCGCTGCCGCCGCTGGTAGTACAGCGTGCCGCCGCGCACCACGTAGCAGGCGGCGGCCTTGCGGATCTTCCGCTTGGCGTTGCCCTCCGTGCCCGGCGCGTACGGCTCCCGCTCGTTCGTCAGGTACCGCAGGATGGCCAGGTAGCTCTCCTCGCTGGACATGGCGCGGCAAGGCACGGCAGCCGCCCCCCGGCCGGGGCTGCGGAGGAGCCTCCCGGGATAAGAGAAGGGGGGTGGGGATCGGCCCCGGCCCGGCGGGAGCCGCGCCCGGGGGGGAACTGGAGTGTCGCGGCCCGCGGCGGCGGGAGGGAGGGAGAAGCTCGGGCAGCGGCGGCGGCGGAAAGACAAAATGGCTGCTGCACAAGCGGAAGTGAGGCGGAGCCGCGCGCGCGCAGGAGGGGCCGGGAAGGGGCGGGGAAGCGCCCGGGGAGCATCTCCGCCATCTTGGAACCGGGCAGGGGAGAGCCCGGCAGCGAGGCCGGGTCCGCCATGTTGGAGCCGGGCAAAGGCTGCGGCGGGGTGTGCGGTCATGGCGGCGGGAGCGGGAGAACGCTCCCGAGGGAATCCCGGCTCCGAAACGAGCGGCTTCTGCTCCGGAATTGCCTCGGGGACAAGAGCTGCGAGCAGAGTAGCAGGACATTCGTGCCGACCGGGAGCGGCACCAGCGCGGGCGGGGAGGCGCCGCAGCCGCTCCTCGGGGCGCTCAGTGCGCGCTGTTTTATTCCTAAGAGGCACGAAATAAAAACCCTTAAACGTCAGCCGCGCGTTGTCCTTGTGCGAGCTCTGCGCTGGTTCTTACACCGTGACAGAGACAGGTGTAAAAGGCCAGGCAGAGCCGCGGGTGTCGCGCCCGAGCTCGGTACCTGCAGGGCGCATCCACAGCACAGCCATCCCCAAAACACCGACCAGACGGACCGGGACCGGCCAAAGGCGCTGTTCATATACAGAAAGGGCTCTCTGTTGAGTCTTTCCGTTTATTGTAATAATGGCAGTGGCCGAATACTGGAACCGGTGGCCCTGGGAAGTTGTGAAGTCTTGGAGTTGGGTTCCAGTCTCAGGTGGATACTAAACAATCTCATCTAAACACGAATTGAACAAGGAATTGGAGCGGATGTCTTCTGGAGGTCCTTTTTAACCCAAATTATTTTGTGGGTCTATGACAAATCGATTTTTTTCTGACAAACACTTGATAGAGGATCAATTACATTGCATTAGGTAAACACAAGGGCTTATATTAATTTCTGTGCTAATTCATTCTATTACATCTATGTCTAATAACTGCTGTTACACCAGGGAAAGGCTCTGAACAGCCTGCCTCACTCGATGCATAGCTTGTTAAAGGAGTAACCTGATGGGCTGTCAGTCCTTTTTCTCACCAAATCACTCAGAACTCAGGAATAAACATCAAGAGTAATTGTGAAGCACTTCTGTACACCACTGCAGTGACAGCAGGCAGCCAAAGCCTGCAAACTTCAAAGCATGAACAGGTACTAACTTACTGATCAGTCGTATCTGCCAGTCAGTTTCTATATATATCATTATTAGTATTTCAAGCGGGTGGGTAGCTCATCTTTTCAGCTCCTTAGTTGAAAACATTCACAAGGACACATTCGGGATACCAGGTGTCTTGTACAAGACACTGATGTGATTTTTATAATCAACACTAGCACCTATTTAACTATTAACACTAGTAATTTTCAGAGGTGTTTTCAGCCTTCAGTTTAAAATTATTAAAAATTCCTTTCCCTGCTAACTACAGGCTATTTTTCTTCCTCTCTTTCTCCCACCAATTTCTGACTCCTTCACTTTCAAATGTGTTTAATGGTGTAAAAGCCTTCTATTTCATTCTAAACATGAGTAGCACTGCAGGTTTTTTTTTAATAGCAAAAAGTAGACTTGTTTGGAAGATCATGGTGCAAATTGCATTAGTATCATCAAGCTAGACCTTTTTTAAATGGGCTGTAGCCTTCATCCAGACCTGTATCTATTTTACTAAAACCCAAACAAGGTGTAAGTATAGCCCATAACTAACAGTGCCCATTACAGCCATTGTTTATAAAACCCAGGACTGCAGGAAGTTCAAACACAGCTTGTGTCTTCTTAATTGGTGTAAGGTAACAAACCAAGCTCTTGAAGTACTAACAGAAAAGTAACTGATCCAGAAAACAGTGAAGTTTGGTTTGGTTCTGGTCAGTCAGGACACTGCTTTGCCAAGGCTACTGTTGTGCAGCAAAACTGGCAGTTTGGGCACACTGTCTGCACAGTGCAGTTAGGCAGACAGAGGTATTCCCATGAGGAATTTCAATCCCTCTAAGCAGGGTGGAAAATTACTAAGGGGACCCCTATCTACATTCAGCAAGTTAAATATGAACCTAAAAGAGCTTTAACTGTGTAACATCAGCTGCATTTGAAACCCATTCAATCTTCACAGGCGTCCTTTTCCTGACAACAGCTTCCAGCAATTCATCATTTTGTAACTTCCTGACCCAGAAGTTGCATCTCAATATTTGTGTGCAAGTGCCATGCAGTCTGTGAAACCATCCATTCATTTCCTTTTTTTAACCTTTTCCTTATTCAATTCTCTTTATCTTGCTACATGCATTCCACAACACAGGACCTTTGTGCATTGCTTCACACCCCCTTTTAGCCTGTATGTCTGAGCTTAAAAACCTCTTACATCATTTGTTACAGATGCAGAATAAACTTAGGTGCTGTTCTGTCCTTCAGGCAAGAACACTCCTCAAATACCAGCTCCCATCTTCCCTGCCACCTGAGCCACTCAGGGAAGACTGGGGAAATGTGTAACTAATACAGCAGATTGCCAAAGAAACAAAGTGTTTTATGGCAGGAAGATGGTTTTCAGTCTGCAAACCCCAGACATGGTTATTTCACAGATTCATTCCCTTCGCTGTATCTCACACAGCTGAGCAGACCATGGCACAAGTAATGGAATTCCATCAGATGTTTATTCAGCATGACCAATGGTTTGGCAAGTTAACGCTTGCCACCAACACGGGGAGCAGAAACCTTGACTGGTTTCACGATCTTCTGCTTAGGTGCTGCCTTCGTAGGGGCCTGTAGAGAAGTAATCAAGTGTGAGCAAAAAGAAGCTATTTATCTGCAGTCCTGAAAGTGTCCTGTATATACTCTTGACAGAAATCACATCAGATCAGACTAGAATTGCAATCTGTAATACTGGGATAATGTTTACAGATGTTTACACACATAACACTAAGCCAACATACAATAGCATTCATCAATATATTGTTACCAAGTTCCTAGATAGTGAAGATGTCACATTCAGACAAGTCTTTATCTATTAATTATCAGAGAATTGTTTTACTTTATTAAAAGTAGTATTTACTTATCCTGTAAGAAAGATTCATTCTATGCAGCTGTTTGGGTATGATTAACTTCAGTACAAAAGTCCAGTCAAGGAGCTTTCACACCAAAAAAGTTAGGAAAATGCTTCCTCAAAACAGAAATGGCAATTTCCAAGGAAAATGCTTCCTCAAAACAGAAATGGCAATTTCCAATTAAGTGCTACAGAACTTTGTGTCATGATACAACATGATGTATTCCATTTTATAATTTCTATTTGTCTATTGCATCTCACCTTTGCAGCAGAAACAGCTGTTTTCTTGGTTGCCTGCTTAGCCTTCTTGGCTTCCTTTGCAGCCCTGTTAATTCACAGAAAAAGAGGAAGTTATCCATGTCTGCCATGCACTGTTTCCTTGTTCCAGTAAGAGCTTCCCAAGACCAGGAATGGAATGCATTACTGTAGATTTCTCCTCTATATTTACTATCCCCTGGGGGGATCCCTACAGAGACAGCAGAACTATGAGGGAGTGTCGAACTACGACACAGAAAGAACACACGTGCTCACTGCAAAATTCATTGCAAGGAAAAGAGGAAAAAGAGGAAAGTTATTTTGTGACTTCGCTATATATACAATTCCAAAGGTGACCAGGGATTGGAGGGAGAAGTTGCCACCTCTCCAACCACACTGGTGAAACTGAGAGTCCAATATCAATTTTCTTCCTTCAGAAAGGAATGCAAAACAATCATTTTTTACATAAAAGTGCGGGAGAAACTATGACAAGGATGTAAACATCATAAGGCTAAGAAAACTTCCAAAAATCAAGGCGACACGGGACAAAAGTACAAAGGGAAAGGGCAAGGAGAGACCCTTCTCTGCTGCAACTATCTCCTGCCAAGATTACTCAGTATTGCATACATATATGCAGGTTAAAAGCAAACAAAAATCCCCACAAAAAATCTAACAGAACACAGAGCTCACCTAGAGTTTAAGCCTTTTGTACAAAGTAAATCTTTGAAAAGAATCTGTAGTCTTTGAAAAACTTGGGATAGCTCCACTGCTCTGACTCTCACCTAATAGCTTGTTCCCTCTGCGCCTTTCGTACTTCGGGCTTCTGGTTTCTCTTGGCCATAATCTCAGCCAGAGAGGCTCCAGTGATGGCCCTCTGAAACTTCACAGCACGGCGCGTGCGCTTCTTCTGGACCTCTTCCTAAAAGGGCAGGAGACAAAACACAATCAGCATCGCAGGACATGGCTAAAGGCAGTTAGGGAAACAAGCTGCTACTCAAATTGAAGCTATTTAAAACTGTACACTGAAGAAGAATTTTACTCCTCACTTTAGAGAATCCTTTTGTTGGACTGGACAAAGTGCTGCCCTTCCTCCATATGGCCCCTTTTCCAGCCACATCCTGTACTTTTCATAAGGTGTTATTACCAACAATCCTCGTTTGGCTCCCCAGCTATCAGTTTTGGAGACACTCACTCTTAGACCCTGTATCTTCTAGGCTTCTACACTGAAGTACAAAAAAAAGTATTTTGAAAGAATGTTAGGAGTTCAGCCATCTGTAACTCCCAAAAGAAAAAAAGGGGAAAGGATGAACCTTTGTGTCCTCTGAAATGAAGACATTCCACACCTATTCAAGTAGATCAGGCGTTGGGGTGCAGTGTAAGACATCAAGCATCAACTTTCTTCAACCAAACTGGCAAGAATACTGACTTGTTGCAGTGATGTAAGCCTTTCTCAAAGCTCCTCTTCTGTGCAAGTTTAAACAAGAGCACTGTAGCATACCTCATGCTAAATGCCTTCATGATTTATCCTTTTCATGCCATAAGAGCTACACAAAAAAAGCTAAGCTAAGCTACAGCCCAAAGTTTTCAAGGAGAGTATATTAGGAATGTCATCCCTGCCCCTCAAACCCCCAAATCAGCTCCCTACGCTGTCATCTTTGAGGAAGTCTACAAGACCAAACTTTTAGAAGTCTGCATATTAAAACAGCACCACCCACCTTCCCTAAAACTAACTTTTAAAAACATATGCCATTCCTACAGTTATTAAGATCTACTGAACATACTGCGGCTCTGTGAGGTCCCTCAAAGAATTGATACAACACAATACAATGCTTTTGTTGAAGTGGTGTATTAAATTCACGTAACTGCACTCACGTTTTCACCATTATTAACCAGTCTTGATCCTGGTGACTTGGGCCATGCTTCTGCTGAACAGTGGCACACTAAAGTGACCTCTAACAGACCAGTGACCACATTCTTTGGTTACCAACTCACAGTGCCATTAGTTGGTGTGTACTTACAGACTGTCCTTTCTTGTGCTTACGCCTGTACAGAACAGTCCAGTTGATCTGACGAGGGTTTCTCTTGGAAAGGAATGCAGACTCACATTTTGCATTCAAGAACTGAAAAACCTGGGAAGACAGAATGTTTTGTGTAAGCTTTGCTTCCATGAAAGACATTATCACAGTTTGCGTGAAGTATTCTTTGAGTCAGTTTTTTTTGACATAGATGCTTTTGGAGTTCTTCAACAAAGTTCTGACTATTAAAAATTTTAAAAGATTATTAAAAAACCCCTAAAGTTTTGCATTTTGCTACACTGGTCAAACTGATGCCTTTTGGAAGGCATTCTGAAGCATCCTCATTTTTTTGAAAGAAGTTCAAATTACCACTAGCATCCAGTGCTGCTGTATTTCAGGCACAGCATGAATAGCTGTGTCCAGCATCATACTTTCCAAGTGTCTGTCCTCAAGCAACAATGTACTTCCTGTATGTGGGAGTGACTCAAAACCTGGCCAAGGGAACGCAGGAAGGAGACCAATGCTCCACCTGATTCCTTCGTGGCTTGTGATACTAACATGTTTGTCTAAAACAAGAGGCAGAATGTGCAAGCTGATTTGTTATTAGCTATATAATTCCATTCCAGATAATTTGAATTTAGAATTTAAAGTACAGCCTAATTCTCCGGGGGTGCTTAAAAAGATTTGACCAGTCTATCTCCTGGTCATTTTGCAAGGAATTCTGTAGAGAAAATGACTGTACTGGGATACTCAAAAGCCAAGCCCTCCTTTCCACACGCAGTGACAATCCTGTCTGCATACAACATGACAGCTTGAAAGGGCTCTCCACCCTATTTTAGCCCAAAGATTTCTACTCAATTAATTTCGAAGACCAAATTTGTTGACTCCAGCGAATCTTACCATTAGATACAAGACGTCTAAGCAGCATTTTCTACACAACTCTGGTACTTTACGCCTGCTGCACTAAGACTCCCTTTGGAAACCGCATTCTTAAAGCCCAACCCCAAGCTACAGCACAGTACGGATCTCCTGCGGAGCAGCCGCGGCACGACACCGATGCCGTTCTCACATGTCTCGATACGACTGACTCGGGCAGACGCCACATCAACACCACCGGAGTCTCCGGACAGCCGCAAGTGCGCGGCCTCTGCTCCCGCCCGCGGGGCTCGCCCCGGCCTCACCTTCCCGTCAGTGCGGGCGTAGCGGCGGCCATGGCCCGGGTAGATCTTGTACCCGCTGAAGCTGCACAGCTCGACCCTGCGCGGGAGAGAAGAGTTAGGGGAGGGCGCGGGTGGCCGGGGGAGGCGGCCGGAGCCCCGCGGCAGCCTCCCCGCGGCGGATGGGCCCGGATGGCGGCGGATGGGCCCGGATGGCGGCGGATAGAGCGCTCACTTCATGATGGCGGCGGCGGCTGCGAGGGCCGGAGAGGCGGGCGGTGCGGCGGGGGGCGGTGTCTGCAGCGGAGCGCGGGGCCCGACGGGAGCGGAGCGGGAAGGGCAGGGCCGGGCAGCACCGCCCCGCACCGCTCCGGCCGCACCGCGGGGGCTTGGCGGAGCGCTCACCCGGCCGGGCGAGCCCGGAGCAGCCCTGGACGCGGGATCTGCCGCTCTACCCAGCCTAAAAGGCGCGGCGCTCCCGCGGCGGAGCGGCCCGGCCCGTCGGCGGCCGGTGCTCGGTTGCCTGCCGGTGTTGTCAAGCGCGGGGCATGGCGGCAGCCGGCGCCGCGGCCAGGGCGGGGGATGAGGCGGCCGGAGCCGGTAAGGGCAGTCCCGGGCGGGGCCGCGATGCTGGGGGCTGCGGGTCCCCAAAGGCGCTGTGGCGCTCCGAGGGGCGCGGGGGGCTCAGCGCTGTGTAGGCGGCGGCGGAGCCCCCTTCTCTCGGGGTGAGGGTCCGGCTCGGCCGCTGCGCTGCCCCCGCTGTCAGCCGGCCCCTGAGCGCCCCGCCGGGCTGGAGGCGGCCGGGGACCGCGGGGAGAGCGGGGCGGAGCGGGCACCGCTTCCCGCCCGCAGCGAGCGCCTCTGGCTCCGGGCAGCACGGAGCGGCTGTCCATCGTGCTGGAGGATCCCGCAGCCTTAGAGAACCTTTACAGGCCAGGGTTGGAATGATACAGGGCCCGTTTTTCCTGGAGGGGAGGGCTGAGAGCTCTTGGAGACAGCGCCGCTTCTGAGGGTGTAGTTCCTTGCTTCCTGCCAAACGAGAAATAAGCAATTTTGAAGTGTTTTCCTGGGTCCTGAAAGCCTGTTAGGAAGAGCTGGTTCCTCGGGTATTGTATCAATGAATCCATTGTAGAATGGAATTGTATTAATTTCGTGGAGTTATACATGTATATATAACTCATGCTGGATATTGGACTGCCGTGCTCAAGCAAGCAATGTTGTGAGGAGGAGAAGGATGGATGATGTTGAAGGATGGACCTATGTTTATCTGAATCTTGAAGGTGCTCATAAAGGATACCCCCAGACAAGGGAGATAATGCCAACACCCTAGCTTGTCTAACACCTCTGTAAGAACCTTCTTTTGTCTAGCATCATGGAGAAGAGATTATAGCAAGTTTTACTGCAGGGATGTTCTAGTTCAATAGAGAAGGAGGTGGATGGTGTCACCATAGAAATACAGGTTCTTTGCAAATGGTTGTGTGTATTAAGTAACAATTGGATCACTTGTACTTGAATGCTGGAAATCTATGAGAACCATGTGTAAAGCCACATTCGGAGTGCCCCAGTTTGAATGGGACACCTCATGTGCGTGAATGAAAGGATTACTCTTGCAATTCAATACTGTGTGTCCTTGCCTTCCTCCTAGGTTGGAAGGGCTAGTTGTGAATTTTTGTAACAAAATGGATAAATGACCGGATGCCAAGTTTCTCTGTAAAATTAAAGTGACCAAGTGGTTGCAGAAGTAACTACTTGAGTGAGAAACAAGTGGTACTTTCTCCTTGAAAGTGTAAATGCAGGAGTGTGATGGTCGCTGGCTCTGCCTTGCTGCTCTCCAAAGCTCTTGGGGCAACAGCGGATTTGAAAAAAACAATGGAAATATAAAAAATGTAATCAGACAGCTTTTTTAGAAGTGCACGTTCTCTAGCTGACAAAAAGATACACAAAAAAATGTTTGTCTCCATTCATAGCATAACTAAACGCTAAAACCCTGTAAACTGTAATATTAAAGTGTGCAGCATATTAGGGTGAAAACACTATTTGGGATATGTTGCTGAAAAACGAAGCATTATTTACTGAACAGATACTAAGAAAACAAGAAGCACTACGCTGACATTTGTACATCAAATACACAACAGAGACTTAGTATATGAAAATTGCTATGATTGTCAAGTGTCACTTTGGGTACCCAGTGATTTAAGCTCCCTGTAGATGGCAAACATTTGCCTTTTAACTTGATGAAGTAACCCCTTTTTGCATGGCACGTTTGTGTGTTGCAGTAAGTAAATGGTATGCTAGCCTATTTACAGTTTGTTCCTCCCAATGCCCCCAGTATGGCAGCATGAATGGCTTCTTAGTTTAGACAGAATGCTTACACATAGTTGTCAAGCTGCTCAAAACTGAAATTCTCTGAAGAATTTTAAAACTTAGGTTCTTTTGAAATTTGGGGTTTTGAGGCTCGCACCTTTAAGTTTAGCTGCCAGAATTTTGCTGCATCTCACTTCAAAGGATCTGTTGTGCCTTTGCCAGAATTCTGCCAAAGTTCTTAACTGGGACGGTGTCTGGTATGTATATCTTCCAGTAATCAGATCAGTTACCCTTAAAGTGTTCAAGCTTAAGTAATTTGCTTCAGTTTAATGTGGAAAAGAAAGTTAATGTGTTTTTCCAAATTATCTGCATCTGTCATAAAACAAATATTTTCATCTTGTGTTGCTTTTCCAGTACATGTTCTCATATATAAGCTTTGTGGTGCTTTTTTATTTTTTCTTGTCTCCTTTTTATTCTAAGGCTTGGTAGTCAACTGCTCAGGTCAAGGATTGCAAAAGCTGGGTCCAACCTTGCCCTGTGATGCTGATACTCAGACTCTGATTCTGGACAAAAATCAGATAATTAAATTGGAACACTTGGAGAAATGCAGGAATCTGATGCAGGTCAGTGTTACTTGATTTGAAATTGTTATCAAATAATGGTGCTATGATGTAAGCATCTTCTGCCTTCGGGCTATATTATATAATTGAAGTAAGCTAGCAGTTACTGCCTTCACAGGAAAATAAATGATGGCTGACCAAAGTAGAAAGCTTTGTTTTCAGTGCAGGTCTGCAGTTCATAGTGGTGAAGGCTGTTTATGAATTACCTGGCTAACTAAAAATAAACTAAATAAATATTAATGGGGGAGGAACATCATAAGAACACTTAGAAAAGTCAGTGATATCTCAAATTTTTATGCTTCTTAGCTTTTGAATGCATGAGCTTTGTAACACTAAACACTTTGTTACACTGACTTTGTATTATTGGTGAAAGTCCTGGATAGACTGGAAGCTGCCTGATAACTTCTACAGACCAGCTACACTGAGTTGGCAGAAGTGGGGTTTGTTGCTACAACAAACCTTCACCACATTGCCAGCTTGGTGATCATGTTACTGAAGTGGATGTCTAGTTAGGATTTGCCCTTTAAAGTTTGTGGTTTACAGTCCTGTTAGCACAGGACCTGTTTGAGCATTGTGTGAAATGCATTTTGTCCTCTGCCGTATTGATAGTAAGGGCAATTTTACACCAGGAATGGGGCAACAATTTGTACAGTGAATTGGCAATTCTTATATTAAAACCTCATTTTCATATGACACAATTTCTCATTCTTTTTCCTTTATGTAGCTTTTGCTAGGAGAATCTTCTCTTAAGTTTGTGGAATGAGCTGTGAGGACTTTTTCTGTTCCTTGATCAGTAATTTATTTCCTGACTCTTGTGGGCTTTTTGTCTCGTGTTATTTACTTGAAAATGAAATACGTAGATTGAAAGAGTATCTGTTGGAGTAGATTTTTAACTGCTAGAAGTAAAATCTTATTCTGTCTGCATAGTTAAAACTTTTCTTAAGTTTCTTTCTCATGTCCATCTGCAGCTCTCTGTAGCCAACAACCGTTTGGTGCGAATGATGGGTGTAGCAAAACTGACCAAGCTCCGAGTGCTCAACTTGCCTCATAATAGTATTGGGTATGTGGAAGGGCTGAAGGATTTGGTGCACCTGGAATGGCTGAATTTGGCAGGAAATAACCTTAAGGTAAAGTATTTAGTCTGTTGCATTTACCAGAATCTTGTGTTATAGAAATTTGGGAAATGCTGCAAAAAAATCTGAATACGTGTGATTGGAACAACAGTGTTAATGTTTTGTGTCTACTGGCAGAGGGTAGCTTTTGGGATAGAGTTGTCTAGGAAAAAATAAAAGGTTGGATATCAAAATGAAATGAAAGTAAGGAAGTAGTCCCCAAAATATGAAAAAGAATTATTATCTTTAAAATGCAACTGAATTAAAACATGCTTATTTTGTGTGATAAAACTCCCTTAGCTACTGAGTTTTTTCATCTTTCAAAATAATATAATTGATACCTGGTTTTATTTAGTAGCTAAAAAAGTTACTGTAAGTAACTTATTTCTTTATTTTTGTAGGTCATTGAACAAATCAATTCCTGCCTGTCTCTTCAGCATCTTGATCTGTCAGACAATAACATAGCTCAGTTAGGTGATCTCTCCAAGCTTACCTCGCTGAAGGTAGATGTTTTCCTATCTCTGTTTTTATTGTGTTCTATACACAAAGAAATTTGCTTTGAAAATTGCTGCCTTTAGACATGTACTCTTTGAACACTACTTCTTAGAGCATTTTAATTCATAAACTGTAATTTCTAGAAGGAGGCGTGTAAATATTCCCTTCCTTGTTTTCAAGTTGCAGGAGCTGAGGCAGTGACTTCTCTATAGCCACTCTAATGATTTTGATAAAGATATGATGGTGATACCTTCTTCATAGCTCTTTGTTCTCTTATCTCCTGTCATGGATCAAAACAAAATATACTATTAACTCTTCCAGCATGCACACTGTAAAGAAAAACATTTCCGAATGCATTTTTGGTAACTGTGATCAGAAAGCCTTACTTTATAGTTCTTTTGCATGTGTTTTTGTCAGGTGATGCCTGAAAAAAAAAAAATTGTGGGTTTTGATCAAACATTCATTTCATCACTGTATTTTTATTTTCTAGACTCTGTTGCTACATGGAAATATTATAACTTCACTTCGCACTGCCCCTGTTTGCCTACCTCAGAGTTTGGCTGTTTTGTCTTTGGCAGAGAATGAAATCAGAGACTTAAATGAGGTAAGATATAGAAGACAGGTCACCTTGTCTTTAGGTAAACTGAAAGAAGGAAGTTGAACAATTTTTTTGAAGTTGTAACTGAAAATGGTCTGTCTTCTTTGAAACAACCCAACTTTTAATAGTTTAATTGTTTATGTAATAACCATATGTTCATTAGGTGCATGAGCTAGGTTATATCTTTTAAAATTTAGTCTGGAAAGAAATTTGCCTTTTTTCTGTTATGTTTTTATATTGTTCAGAGATGTTACTTTTAGGCCTAACCTTGTGTGGTTGTCTGAAAGTTGAAAGCTGAGCTGATTAGAACAGAGGTTTGAATTGCTCTTGTTGTCACTGACCTATTTTACAAACACTGTGTCAGAGGAACAAATAATCAGCCTGTGACTTTTGCCTTTATTTTGTTTGTTTGATTTATTCTAAGTAGCAGCCAAAACTCTTGGTTGGGATTTCATGTTGGAAGAAAATTTTTCAGTAATAATTTCTCTTCAAAACAGGACAGGGTTTCTCCAGCTTTTTGGCTTGCCCTTTTTTTCTCTTTGTTTTCAAAATCCAACAACTGTTGTAGTAAACTAGAATCATAGAAGTACTACACCTTTCTATACATAAAGCCCCATTACCAAATTTTACGAGAAGATAATACTTTCCAAGGACTAATAGCACTTACAGAAGAATTAATGAGAAATGGCAGTAGATAGAAAGTCCTTTGTAGTCCTTTTTTGTTCAAAAATTGAACATGATTTTTGTGTCATTCTGTTGTTTTGCATGAGCTGTCCATCTGTAGCTGTGGGAAAAGTGGAATGTTTTGCTCAGTTAACAAATGTATTTTGTTTTCTCTAGGTTTCTTTCCTGGCCCCTCTTCGCCAATTGGAACAGCTGTCAATTATGAACAATCCTTGTGTGATGGCCACACCTTCTGTCCCTGGCTTTGACTACAGGCCTTATGTTGTCAGCTGGTGTCTGAACCTTAAAGTTCTTGATGGATATGTGATTTCTCAGAAGGAAAGGTGACATAATAGTATTATTAAATTTCTAAAATTATTACATGAAGTTTGGCTAAGCTAAAATTGCTTTAGCTAATTTTTTCATTTGTTACACTGGAATTATTATTTCGTTTGCTTAGATAGATGTATGAACTTAAGCTTTTGTTTGTTTGCTCAAATCACAGAATCAAAACTGTGGTAGCAATTCATCAGTGGTCTGGTACCCTTTCTTTACAGCCTCTTTGACTTTGCAGATTGTGACAATCAGCAGGAATTAAAGCTGTTGTCTTGGGGGGAAGCTCAAACGTGCCCTTATATAAAGAGCATGATTTGTATGTGCATTTCTAGATTTGGCTTTTTTGTTATCAACTAGTTAAATATTATTTTGCTCAAATCACTTATTACTGTATCACTAGGCTTATTATATCACTGATATCTGCATGACAAAGTTCTTGACAGAGCAGTCCAAGCATAAGTATTATCCAATGTAAACAGTCCAGGACATTAACATATGCTAGGACATTAATGTCCTTTATTCCCCTGTTACTAAAATAAAAAGGTGTCCTTTTATTTGGTCAAAGCTAAACCAATTCTACTTCTGTCTCACCATAACAGGCTATGACTTTTCAGAAAAGTTGCCTGTTAGAATTCTAGGCCTTTTTTTCCTCACTAATGGGATATTCTGTATTAACTGTATTATTACATGTAGATATATTAAATATTCTCAGGCAGAAATTAATTTGAAAAACAGACTTGTTGAATGCCTTTTAGCAATATTTGCTCTCTGTCTGTTTTGCATGTTTTTGTGAACTTCTCTTTCTGTGAAAGCTTTGCTGATAAGTTCATTGAGACAAATGTATTTCCAGTGCTCAACGACTACACACAAAGCAGAGAATGCACAGTGTTGGACAAGTGTTTGGGGTTTTTTTGGTTCTTTTTTTTTCCTCGATGCTTAAGTGAATGAATACATTATTCATTATACTGGTAAAGACATTGCCAGTTCCCCTGGGCTTTGCACATGTTCCAAGTTTTGCTTAGATTTGTAGATTAGCTCTTGGGTACCCACTAGAAGAACAGTAGTGAAAATAGCATCACTGTTTCTATGCTGTTTATTAAAGGTGCTGTTTATTAAACCATTTCCCCCCTTCCTAACAGTTTGAAAGCAGAATGGCTCTACAGTCAAGGGAAAGGAAGGTCATATCGACCCGGGCAGCATGTTCAGCTAGTTCAGTACTTGGCTACTGTTTGTCCTCTCATATCTGCATATGGACTTCAGACTGAAGAGGATGCAAAACTGGAAAAAATATTGAGTAAGCAAAGGTGAGAACATAGTTTCTTTCTTAGAGAATGTAATTGAGAACATAATTATGCATCTGATGTGTTAGGTGTAGTAAGATTGCATTTTAAGTATTTCAAAGTAACAGTGAGGGCTGGAGATGTAAAGTGTCATGGATGTCATGTGTCATTTCCTAGATGGCAATGAGAGGCAAGGCAGCAGCAGTAAGAGTGTTTTTCTGCTTTCTGGGCCATTTAGGGGAAAGTTATTTACATTTTTAATTCTCTGCTTTATAGGACACTGAAGGTAACTTGTGTTAGAACTGTGATTAAAATAAACAAACTATGTACTGGGATTTTTTTTTTCCACACCAAAAAAATGATGAAAACTTCAAAAAGGAAGCTTAGCTTTTGTTCTAATTGTATATGAGGACTATTCTGGTGCACTGATGTATTAGCCACTTTTTCATTATTGGGATGTTCTTTCTTGGTTTTAAAGTTCAGGTTATCCTTTAAGGGACACTGTTCCCAGCAATGCATTTGTCCATTTGTATCTGGTATCTGAGGACTCTGGAGAGCCTGCTGGTTCTGCCTGCAGTGGTTGTTTTGCTAAGGTCTGTGCCAATAGATGAGTAGAGTTCCTGTGGTGCACTTTTCATCCATGTATAGGTGAACTGATTTTGGTTAAAAGCTAGAAAACAAAGCAATACAGGTTGTTCTATTCCCCAGGACCTATTGACAAACCTTTTCTTGCAGAAAGAGCAGAAAATTCAGCTCCCAGGAGCAGGCTACCTAAGTGGAATGGTGTGGTTAAAAAGTTGAGCAATAAAAGTGTTGTGGTTAGCAGAAGGGTATCTCATCAAAAGGGCCAGAAACTTGGGAGTATCTGGAAGGAGTTACTGCCCACTTTGCAAGTGTAGATTGGTCTCCAGGAGGAAATTGTAGAAATGTTGTAGCTGTTTCTGAGGAGAAAGTGCAGTCAAGTTATCTTGACCTTGGAATCTCTAGCTAAGTGCTCTGGCATTCACATGTTTCTGAGGAAAATTCAGGAAGTTTAGCTAAATATAACTCCTTAAAAATTAAACAACCCCTTCAACAACCAAGCCAAAAAAACCCTAGTAGAAAAAGCAATTCCCCCAAATCCTTACCCATATATATATGCATATGCATATATGATTTATATGACAGTTTGACTTTGTCCTCTGCCTCCTGAGCTTCTAATTCAGCTGGTCTGAAACAACTTGGGTGTTCTGAGTTTGTAAGGATGATACTGTTTGGGGGATTTTTTTTTTGTTTGTTTGTTTGTTTTGCGGCAATATTTGTTGATTTTGGATATTTAGGATTTGGGGCTGTTAGTAACAGGAGCATGTATTCCTTGATTCACTCACTTTGAAATGTAAAAGATACTCTCACCATTGCTTAAACTCCTCTTTACCTACACACATAATGTATTCCACATTAGACACTTAAAATATCTTGCCTTCTTTGTGTGTAGAAATATGTCATGATTTTCAGTCTATAGACAGAATTGCATGTTGGGCTTGTTTCATATGTTTTGATCACCTGTTTCTTTTAAAATAGTTCATAGTTTCTTTTAGATGTTTTCTGTACAAAAGAAAGTTAAAAAGAAACATAAAATCTGTTGTTGGCACTGTGTCCTTAGGCTCCACCAGAGGCAGTTGATGCATGAAAACCAAAGTGAGGAACCACCTACATCTTCTGCTCCCAGCAAAACAGTGCCAGTTCCTCATGAACACAGTGGCCTGGCCCAGCCATCACAGATGGTTCTTGAAAAGGGTAAGTAGCTTATCTACACCTGTGATCTAACCTGTGGAAATAAATAGTTTTCTTTTGAACATAGGTAACTTTGTGGATGGAATTTCAGAAGAAGGCCCTGTTATTGTTTTATGGATCTTTGATTTTCTCAACTGAAGTTGTACTTTGTTTCTTAAAAAAAAATCCTGTTCATGCTTATTTGTGTCTTGAAATGCTAGTAGGCTGGTTAGGTGAAAAACCCAATCCAACAAACTAAAGAGTTACTACTTTGACTTTTCCATTTTATACAAGTTTATTCTCCAAGGAAGTGCAGTTTGTGCAGTTTCCTGTATCCAGTATTTGCCAAGTTTGGATGTTACTGTGGTAAGTATTGTCCTGATACAGAAATAATGCTCATCATTACTAACATGTTAGATCATCTTACCCACCCAGGTGCTAACTTTCAAAACCAAATTGGGAATCCATATGAATTAAACAAACTATTACTATTATTGAAATATTCTAACACTATAATGTGGCTTTCTGCCTATCTAGAACCTGTAATCCAGAGAAATTCTTGGGTTGGACCAAGTGCAAACAATGATCATTCCTATGCAGTAAAGAACACTTTTCATGAAAGAAGCTTTTCCAAGGAGCTACACCTTGAAGATGTACAGACAGATGAAGACAAACTAAACAGCAGCCTTTTATCCTCAGAGTCTACTTTCATGCCAGTTGCTTCAGGACTGTCTCCAGTGTCTCCTGCTTCAGACCTGAAGCTACACAGAATCAGTTTAAGCCTAGAAGATGATACAGTGATTGAAGGTGTGAGAGTTGTTAATAGTAGGGAAACAACTAAGAAGCAAGAAGCTTTGTCTGTTACAGGAGAGCACCCTAACAGAGCAGCAGGAAGTGTGGAAATGCAGGTGTCTGCTGGCCTGGCTGCAAAGACTGGCAACTTTTCAGGGGCCTCTGAAGGCCAAGTTCTGCACAGTAACCCCAGCACTTTGTTAGGTGCTGAATCAGGAGTAAAAACTCTTTGTCCTGACCAGATGACAGAAGAAAGATCTAGTTCAGTGGCTGTGCAAGGTGCAGCACCAGCTGATCAAGGTGCAGCTAAACTGCAAAGGATGACTGAAGCAGCTACCAAGCTTCAAGCTTCCTGGAGAGGATTTTACACGAGGAACCACCATCCTCGAGCCAAGGAAGTACGGAATGAAATTCGACTACACAGAATGCAGGAGCACATCATTAGCTTAACAGCTGAAATAGAAAAGTAAGTTGAGGTCATGCTGTCTATTTTCAAGTCTATATGAATATAACATTCATTCAAGAGTATTTCAGAACAGATACAGATGGGCCTTGATATAACTACTCACAGTGGAACCTATCATCAGAAACATAAAACCAATTGCATTACAGGATCACTTCCTGTAGTGTAGTTTTGCACATAGCTATCCATAAAAAAAGCACAGTTTTGCACATAGCTATTCATACTCTCAAAGTGCCTTCTGTAAGTGGTTTGGGTTAGAGCACATCTTTCTGTTCCTCTATTAGCAGGACGTGCATATTTCCAAGTATAATTGCTGAGTGGGATTTTTTTTTTTTTAACTTGTCTCCTCACAATTACAGAGTCGATAAATCAAGTGTCCATATTGAGAGTCATTCTTGTGTTAGTGGTGAAAAGAATAATTTCCTCTACCTTGTATGATACAGCTTTAAAACGTGACTGTGTTTGGTTATGTTTTAATTTTTGATCCTATGAATCGATGTTTGGAGAAGGTTGAGGTCAAAGCTCCTCAATTTGCGAGACAAAAATTCAGGATTTACTTAATATCTTTCTGCATCAGCCTGGATCTGTCAGTCTGACAGTCTTTTTCTTCACTATCACAAGTGACAAAAGTCCTGTGACTCAAGTTGAGCTCTCAGTGAACCTCTAGAAATTCCCAATTCTTACACATCATACTCCATCCCTGTATCAGCGGGGACAGCGGAATTTGAAATGAAGGAGTATACTTGGTGGGGGGGGGGCGGTGATAGTTGTGCAGGAAAAATTAGGAGCTCAGATTCAGTTTACAAAAAGACACATTATTGCCAAGCCAACAAATGTGCTGCAGTAAAATGAAGCAGAATTTAAATGTAAAAGAAACTTGAAGTCAGCAGCTGGGTATTTATGGCAAGCCAGACTGCAGTAATTTTTTAATGTTAGGCTCTGTTGTATCTTTCAAAAGTGCAGTTATATAAGTAGGCATTTTTATGTGTTCTTGTTGCTCTCGTTACCCAAATGTTGCTTATTTAGGCTCCATAAATTTTGGATGTGTGTTCTTGCAGACTAAGAAAAGAAAGAGAGGAAGACAAAATGCAGAGGCTTGTACAGGAAGAAGCTGTCAAATTTCTTTGGAACCAGGTAAGTAATTTTAGTCCTCTTGTTTTTCTGCTTAGATGTGAATTTGGAATTTGGATTTGAATCTGCTTGATATGTGAATTTGCATTATTTCTTACTATAGATTCTGAAGAGACAGTCAATATGGTTCAGTTTTTCCAATGATGATTTGAGTGGCTTAATAGAATCTTATTGCTGTGTTGTCTGCTATACTGGTAATGTGGGGGAAAATAACCTTCAGAACATTAGTACAAGAACACTGGTTTTATTACTAAAGACTAAATTGTGTCCTGGTGTGAGAAGGAAGACTAAATGCAAGAAAAGCTAAATAAACATAAGCAGAACTGTGAAGAATGATGTGACTGGTAAATGCCCATGAAAAATGAAATCTTGTCAAGCTGTGTTGCATGTGAGCAACTAATTTTTAATAAACTTTTCTTCTTTTAATAAACTTTTCTTCCCAAAATAAGGCTGTTTTCTTAAAAACAGATAAATCCTTTCTGGTTTTAAGAACAGATTTCTTTTTCTTTAGGTACTTGAATTTGGAGCTTGTGCGCTCTGTCAGTGTTTGGCATGTAGGTTTAAAAGCCATGATTTCACAGTGAGAACAAAACTTCCCTAAAGAGATAAGAAACCTTTTGTTTGTCACTTGTTCTTGGTTTTTGTATTGGAGTTTCGTTGCTGAAAGCAAGAAATCCTCTGGAAATCAAAATACATTTAGCTGCATTTCATAATTAATTTTTCTCTATACTTTACAGGTTAAGTCCCTTCAACAATGGCAGCTTTCAGTGATGCAGAACTTAGGTGGTGCTGAAATCCCTTCAGCCAGTAATTTATGTTCATCCAAACCACCTATTCAGTCATCCACAGTGGAGCAAGAAAACCCACCAGCTGTTAGTTCTGCTTTTTTAGTTCCAGCTAGTGAGGATGATCTTCAGGAAAAGTCTTTGTTGCAGTTCCCAGATTCTGGCTTTCATTCTTCTGCGGTTGATCAGACTCATACCGGTGACCTGTGTGGCTCTGAAAAGAGCTTAGCTGAAGGAACTGAGAGCTCCTTTTCAATGGAAACCATCAAACAATGTGGCAATTGTGTTTTAGTATGCTCTTCAGATGTAGAAGATGGCCCTGGGGAATGTGGGCAAAGTAAAGAAAGCTCTAGTAATGAGCAGGACAACGGACTGATACAAGAGTACTTAAAATCTGTTCAGCAGCTGGAAGAGGCTGATGAGGACACAGATTGCAATGAGGAAATGGAGGGCAGCTGTTTGCAAATTGCTGTGGCAGCAGAAAGCCAAGGTTCTTCCTCTGACACTATCTCTGCAGAGCTCCCTCAAGACACATCTTCCCCCATCCGAGGGGAAGTCTGTCAGACACCACCAGAAAGCTACAAACTGAATTCAGAAATAGTAGAAGGGAAGCAAACAGACCGTGATTCTTCGTTTCAGATGCTGCATGTTGGGATAGCTGTATAATAGGATCGTTTCCACAAAGCACTAGGGATTCCATTTCACTTTCTTTTTCCTGCTTATACAAAACTTATTTTTCATATGTGCTGTTTCAGATTTTGACTCATGTTATGAATTTATGTTGTAATTACTATTTTATTGATGTTGCTGAGGATTGACACTAACTATGCTAACCTGAAATCAGCAAAGTTCTCAGTGACAATCATTATGCACTTTATTTTCAAACATAAAACTGGTATTCTAATAACTGGCCTCCATTAAATTAATTCTGAAGATTGTGGGGGATGGATGGTAGTGGTGGTAATGTTTGTTGTAAGTTCACTTTAGTGAATGTGTTAGTACTTGTTTGGGTTTTTTCCTGCAAAGAAAGATTAAGTTCATATTCAGCAAAGAGAAGCAAACAATATGGGAAGAAATTGAGTCAATACTGTCAGTATATTCTGTCATAGACAGGATACAGCCTGCTGAAAAAGATGAAAAATTGCTTTTCAGACTTCTTTTGACTTTAACAAGAGTAACTTGGTCAGTGTATCAAAGATGCATTCCAGAAAAACAGTGTCCAAGTCAGTGACTTTGTAAATAACTTGAAGCTGCTGTCGAGGAATTAGATCATTTACGTAGACACTGAAACAAGGACTTACAGGAGAGACACCTCAGGGAGCTTCAAACAAGCCTTGACCTTTGTTTGCCCTGGGGTTGAATTTCCCTGCCTTCTCAGGTAAGACTTAAAATGGAACCAGTAGCAGCCAGGACTAAATAAGAATTTCAGAAGGGTATATGATTTGGGAACATCATTTCCAAGACTGCCCTGCTGGGTTACAGCAGCAGACTTGCTGGTGTGTTTTGCTCTACAAGGATGCTACTGTCCTGGTGGGATTTGGATTTGCATGGCCTTCAAGACATTAGTGAGTTTGATGGATCACAACTACTTCCATCTGCAGGTATAAAAGCAAATGCCATGACTTAAAACTACTTCCTGATATCTCTGTTGGGTTTTTTGGTTGGGTTTTTTTTTCCCCCTGTATGTCCAGTATTTGACATTTTAATTAGACATGGATAAAAAGCTGTATTTCTTACCTGTTAGCAAATATGCTGAGATACCTAGGCTATGCTTTCCACTTAAACACTGGGAAAGCAGCAGGGTTTGTATCTTACCTAGCCATTGCTATGTTGGTTTTTTTTTAATGGAAAACAATCAGGTATCTTAGTATATTTCAACAGTGACAAGGGAGGTCTGTTTTGCCCTGTGATTTGTAATAGACACTAGTGAAATCAAAGTTGATGTTGTGATTTACAGGAGTCAGTTGCGTTTGCTGAGGCTGCAGTTTGCAATGTGTACTGGAAGGCCAGTGTTGCAGTAGTTTGCTAATGTTTACTTCTCAGTTACAAAGACACATGCTTATTGTAATTCTCTGGATCCACATGTTAACTTCTGGTGCTATGGTGTCACTAAAACCAACTAGCACTCTTCTAAAATTACTCTTATAATTTAGCTTTTGTGAAAGCTTTGGTTGCATGTCTGGTTTAGATTCCAAGCTGAAATTTACCACTACTCAGGAGTTTGGTATGAGGCCAGTATCTGCTTGAGGCCTCAAAATAGCCTTTATTTAGAACATAAATGGTGTATTGGACTTGTACCAGCCGTGTTCCCAGTGGTGAAGTTCACCTTGGAAGAATAAAACTTGTCTCTGTGTATACAGTAGCCATCACCTCTTTTTCTCCCACCCCAAAAAAGTTCTAAGGCACCAACTTCTCCAAAGAGCTGTTACTGCAGTCAGGCTAACCTTTGACTGTGCCTTGCCTATATAGGAACAGTAAAGAAAACCCAGAATAAATGAGGAGGTAGGTTCTTAATGTGCTGTCTTTCTAACTGAATGTAGTTACAGTACATTTGTAGCATGACCATAATTAGAACACCGTTGTGCTTGGGTATTGGAAATGGTGCAGGTGCATTAATGTATCTCAACATCTGATTACCTGGGCAAAGCAGTGTGTAGTCCACAGGATCATACCCTTGTCCTCTGAAGGTGCTGAACTTGGCTTTAAATCTGCCATGCTTGGGGATCTGCAGTTCATAGGACTTAGATCTTTGAATGTCAATATGTTATATAAAACCCCCCAAACTTCAAAGAGACGTCCTTTGGATATTGAGAGAGGAATTATTTCAGTCTTTGAAACAATTTTGGATCTTGCACTCTGGAGGCAGTGGTCAGATGTTATGCAGTTAAGTTCTCTTTCATGGCAGAGTGCTTTATTGCAAGACCTGGGAGCAACTCGCCCACTGCCTTTGGATAACAAAGTTTCACTTACTGGAGACACTGAGGGACAATGTTTTGCTGTTTTGGATTGTCACTTTTACTGCACAGTTAGAGGTGAAACTATAATTTTGGAATTGTCAGAGGGGGAAAACTTAGTGCAAGTAAATTTTTTATGGATGCCCTAGATGTTTCTTGACGTTTATTATTAAGATTTGCAAGCACAAAGACAAGGCAACTTACTTTAACTATTGCTGAGGTCAGCTGTTGTCCTTATTAATGTGTAACCTGTATATCCAAAAATGATTTTATGAAGGTACAGTGAAGCATGTACTGATATATTCAGTATATAATGAAATATTCAGCTTTATCTTACTTTTTTTTGGAAAACAGTGAAATACTAGAAAATGTTTTTCTAATGTTCTGAAAAGTATCTTGCATGTGTAGAAGATGAGTTGCCTAAATATAGAGAAATCAAAGAATGCTGAAGTTTTGGATTAGTTTCTACAGGGTTAAATGTAATTAGTTTGTATATACAGAAAATATTTTCATCCTGACCATTAAAATACATACAGGGAAAGATGTAATGAGGGATACAGTGGAAAAATAAGGAATAAAACTGGTTGTATACTTAAAATTGTCTTCTTTCAGCCCTATTTTGGGCTCTCAAAGAATCATGATGTGGCAGTATCATAGTTTAATATATGGTTTAGCATTTACATCTTTAAGCTTCCTTAATCTAGGTATGTAATATTCTTTTAGCTGGATAGGGATGCACACTTTTCCTTTGGAGGTGATGGAAATTTCATAAAGACATTAGAAGGCCTAAAATACATCTGAAACTTTCCTGTGTTAATATTGTATTCTTTCTTCTTACAAGGCTTCATGTTCAGCAGAAGAATGTACTTTGTAGAAGAAAAGCTCTTGTGTTTTGTCCTGGGCTGATCCTCCAGTGTTAGTGGGAGACAACTTGGTTATTTGCCAATAATGTTGCCAGCTCTGCTGTGAGGACAGTTCAAATGCTTCTTTTAATTTGCTTCAGAAAAATCAGATGAATATAGCTCAGACTGTTTAAACTGCACCACACAAGTAGTTTTGCCCCAAATTAGATAGCTGGCACATGCAAGCCTATTTTCAGCTAGTCTGTGGTAGAAATGACTCTTTTGCCTCTTTTTCTGAAGGCTGGGACAAGTGGTTCCATATTCCATAAAGTAAGAAGGCATTAAGACTGCAAATTTTATTTTGCTGCTTCTAAACCACAAATGTCCTTCAGCAAATACTTGAGAAAGTCCTTGCTAAACTAAATTGCAGAAGCCTAACAGTTGTTGATAGTTACGTTTCTTAAACAACCATAGGTTCTACTATTTGCATGCAGCAGTTTAAATAATGCACTTAGCAGTCAGTCTCTACATAAGAAAGTTGTTTTTTTCTGTTTGTATTTGAGCTTGCAAACTGTTCCTGGTTTTTTTATGAATTTGTATATATTGTCTGAACAATTCCAATTTTTGTTTCTACTTGTAGTAGGTTATCTGATAAACAAAAATGGGATATATGTTCCTTTGAGCTTACCTGGGTAATTTTTACTGCACTTGATGTTCTAGTGTGTCTCACACAGATACACTTTTTCCTGAGAAGATAGAATTGTAGCAGTTAGGGGAGGCTGGCTGAATGACAGTAAGATGTAAAAACTGATCAGTTCCCCTGCTAGGAAAAGACTTTTTTTTTTTTTTTTTCCCTTTCCTGTTGTATTAACTTCCTCCCCCCCCCCCTTCCCCCCTTGAGGACTGCACCACCCGACTAAGTCTGCATCAAGTTCATAAAGTTTTTCAAAATGTCTTCTTTTAATAGTTACACTGTTTTTTCCCCCCAGATTTGCTTTCTAGGACAAGTTACTGAGAAACACTTGCTTTCTATATGCTTACCAAAAAGAACTCTGGAACTCTGTCTATATTTAAATGTTTTCTTTGTCAGTAATGGAAGAAGCACAGGATCCCTTTCTTGCAAAAACATAAACCAGTATTTATCAGGAAAGGTGCTTTATCTCTTGGAAAGTGCCATGCCAAATTTTATTGTACAAGAGCTCTCAGTAAGAGGTTTTTGTTTTCTGGCTTAGTTACATTTATAAGTACATGGGCCAAATTCATTTGTAGCATAATTCTACTGAATTAAATTTTTTTGAGACTTTAACAGGAGTATTCTACCTCTAAACTAGAATTTGAGAAAAAAAGAACAATTTGGTATTGATTTGTCTTTCTATTTCTTGCTGTTTTCTGTGAAGAATGGTGGGTGGTTAAATTGGTACAGTTCATATATTTTCTATAAGTGTTTATAGTTTTGATTTATTGTTTCTTAACTATTTTGTTTGTATCTCTCAGTTTTGAATTTTAAATAAATGATTTGTACATTTATTGAAAATTTTAAGGTGTACCTTATATTGACTCTAATGGCTATAATCATAATCTTGAAATTGGAGGGCTCTTCTGGACATGGGAAGCTCAGGAATAGAAAGTAAGTGTTGGCATTCTTTACTTGGTACAGCTGAGACATCTGATGGCCACAGTTCCAGTGCCTAGAACAGGAAGAGTGTAGTAGGGTACATGAAGTGAGTTCACCAATGAATCTGAAATTGGTCTTTGTGCTTCACAGTCCTTTGTTCCTATTGCTGGCCCTCTTTTGTGTTCTTAATTACTTACTGCCTTTAAATTAAAGGATGTGGCAGTATTCTGTACTGAGATTTCTAGAGAGAGAATTAAGTCTAAGGGTTTATCAAGAGAAACAATTTCAAGGTGTGGTGTTGCCTCTTGGTTTGGTCAGGTACCTGCTCTGTTCTTAAACAAACAAAGGCGAATGAAACTTCTTTCAGGCTTTAACAAAAAGAAACAGTTGAGGAGTTCAGACATACATGAAAGTCACATTTTACTGCAACACAGTTCTCTGAAAGGTAAAAAAAAACCCCAAACAACAATAACAAAACCAAAACAACAAAGCTAACTTTGTTTTCACTCAACTTGTAACTCATGGAAGTTAGTGGACATTTTTAACTCTTTACTATGTGTTTCTACTTCATTATACCAAAGAAAAGGTTTTTTTAAGTGGGACTCGTCTTGCTCTTCTGTGAAGGTATTTACTGTGAGGATGGTGAGGTGCTGGAACAGGTTTCCCAGAGAAATGGATACCCCATCCCTGGTAAGTGTTCAAGGCCAGGCTGGATGGGGCAATCTGATCTGGTTTCCTGCCATGGGCAGGAATGCCCCTGCCCTTGGCAAGGCAGTTGGAACTAGGTGATCTTCCCTTCCTCCTCGTTCTAGGACTCTATTTAAAAAGTCAGAAATAGGGATAGCTAAAGTAGCTCCACTTCAGGTCTGAAAAGAGAGCCGTGTCCTTTTCTTAAAAGATCTTATAGCTGTACTAGTAAGTTTAAATGCAGGGATAATAACCATAGCACTTCAGGAATTCATGTTGACGGTCCCTCTTGTCCCTGGCTCTTATTCATATTTGTAATAAGATCAGACATTAAAATCTTTGGCTAGCTTTGGAAAATAAAAGGATGGCTAGTGGACGGGCTCATTTTGTTCAATGGAAATAGTTACTTTTAATTTTATGGGCTGAAATCCTTACCTATGCAAGGAGTCACTGTGCACCCCAGCCCACTTGTCTGTTGGGGTGGTGTGAGAAACAGGAAAGCCCTTGGCTCTGTGAGCACTGCTCAGCAGTTGCTAAAACAGCCTGTGTTCTCACCCTGCTTCCAGCACAAATCAAACAAAGACCTACCATAGGCACTGTGAAGAAAATTACCTCTATTCCATCCAAAACCAGTATAACTGCTCTTTCTGGTAAGTGCAAGATGATACTCATTGAGGGAAGGAATATCACAGAATTGTGCACAGGATGCCCAAATCAAACAAGTCAGAGCCTCTGACTTCTAAGATGCTTTAAATTGTGAAAATTGAGAAGCCCATGATCATAAAGGATGCTCTGGAAACTGTAAAATCTGACACATTGTGTTTAAAGTGTTCATGTGTTGGACTGAAAGCAATAAACCATTACAAATGCTTAAACAAATCTCAGACAATGTACCGCTGTGAGGAGCAGCAGTCTAGCAGTCGAGGCAGTTTACTTAGGATTGTGCTAAACTGCATTCAAGCAGCAGCCTTTGGGAAATCTCTTCCTATCCATTGTTTCACCAGCTGAAGTTATCCAGTCCCTTGTGCATTTGCAGCATATTTTCTGGTGTGGGAAGTGCATGGAAGGTGTGCTGAGAAGGTTACCACAGTTTATGCCTTAGAGTCTGTGGGACTTGGGGAGAAACAGGAGACACTGAGAAACTCTGCAACCAGAATTTGCTTTTTTTCTTTCCATTAGTAGTTCCTACAGCCTCTTCAACCTGAAGTTTAGGGAAAATGCTAGTGGTATTGGAACCCATGCTTTCAAGACTGGCTCTCCATCTCTCTTGTACTGTTGAGCTCTCCAGGATAGAGTTCATGCACTTGTCCTCTCCTCGTTGCAGCTTGCTCATTCCCAAGCTCAGTAGTTTTACAACAGATTTGCTTTCCTGTTGGTCTCTGATTCTTTGGCTTTACTCACAGATACTTAAATTTTTAAGCACATGAACTAGGTATTATTTTACTAGTAGACAGGTAAGCTACCTTTCTCTCGCTTGATTTCTCATATTCCTAGCTGCTTGATGCTTTCCTTCCTTTGGTGTAGCAGTGTCAGTGTTAAACTGGCAGGACCTGCTCTGGGCAGCCCAGGGTTGAGATGTTCATGTCCAATGTCTGGTGGAGAAATAGGAGAGACTAGGAAGAGTTTCTCTTAGGGAAAGGGGAGCAGAGCCACCTGGAAGGAATGGAAACCTGTGTTCCTTCCTGCTTGTCCCTGAAGTGGGAATGCAGCACAGCTGCTTCAGGCAGGTTCATGGAAAGGCTGATGGTACCTATAGAAAAGCTTCTCTGTAACCCTTTGGAGAAGGACTTGAGGGAGCTGCAAGAGGATTCTTCTAGCATAAGCATTATCCCTTTACAAGCATTAGATCACGTGAAAACTATCTGGATGGCGCCAGGTCAGCAAAAGACCTTTTCCAACAGTTAAATAGACCTTAATTGTTGCTATGCCTGAAACCAGGAGACATATGCTGAACTTGTGTGCAAGATAAGAGTGCAACTCACTGTTCTGAGGACTGCAGAAGGACAAGACCCAGATGATTGTGGAAGGGAAAAAAGACAGGGGAAGTGATACAAGGGTAATGTAGCAAAAGCAGACAGATCAAAGGTGTCTATGGGAAGGGAACAGTGTGGGTTGTGCTCTTTGCAAGCTGTCCAATGCATTGTTTGTTAAATCTCGCCATACTTCAGCACAAAAGCATATTTTAGTTTGCCTCAGGGATGAAACCAAAACATTCCTCAACACTTTCCTATAATCAAAAATGGTTTCAATATATATAGTCCCATATATATTATCAAATATACTGTGTTTTATTGATTATTCTTTGCAGGTAATGGAGAGAAGGGCAATGGGGCCAAGGGCTCAGTATAACTTCATTCTTACTGAATATAATTCTGGAATAAGAAATAAGGAAAGACTGATTCCTTTTCACTATCCAGCTTTCTGTATTCATCTCAAAGTAATTGCCAAGTGCTTCTGGTGTGATAAACAAGGAGGGATATAAGGTGAGCAGCAGCTGCTGAAGCTGTACTTCTTTTGAGACTAATGCCATTTAGATGTTGCTTGGTGATGGGGTGGAACAGACCTCACCAATGCTATTGACACTCAACCCAAACAGCCCTTAACCTGGTGCTTTCTGTAGAGCTTGGGGGCAAACTGAGTAATTGGTTTCTGGCCTCTCTGCAAAAGCACTTTCCATGTTAGAGATTAGAAAGGTGTGTTTGATTCACTATTAGGCCTTCATCAAGACTAACTATGATGGTAACTGAAGAATTTATGGAGAGAAGTAGTGTGGGGATCCCTTCCCATCTCTGAGAGGAGGTAAAATGTGGCAGAAGATAGCATAGCACTATCTATTTCCTTAGAAGTGACAGGTTTTCTCACTGTCATCACCTTCCATACCTTCATCCCTAACATCACTCCAGACATATTAAGAGATGGGATAATGCTTGGCATTTGACACACCAATTTTTCCTTAAGTTGCACTTCGAGCCGCAGAGTTTGTAGGGGAATTTGATGCATGGTTCATGAAGGAAGAATGAAGAGAAATGAGACTGCTGTAGAACTGATAGACTTTGTATATTGAGAGGGGAAAAAATCAGTGCCAGTTATCTTTCAAAATACTGTCTTTTTCATGTGTTCTGCTTGTACAGCCAGATGGTTTTCAATTCTTGACCTACAGTGTATAGTAGAAATAAAAGCTGGTGCCTGTTGAGGTTTTGCTTTCTATCTCTACCAGGTAACCACTGTTGTAAGATGGAGAAATAGAACTAAGATCACTTCTTCAAAATAGATATGGCTGATGGGGGTGAGGGCAGAAGACAAAAGTAGGCAATTTCTAATGGCTAAAATACTATGTTCGCAAGAATATTTCAGCTGCTCTGTCTTGTTTCTGGTTTTAAGCAAACCCCATCTTCCTTAGTAAAAATAAGCCCAAGCCCTCAAGCTGTAGTCATACAAAGAACTGCTGGCAGGTGCATGTTTTGGTATTACCAAACTTACGCAGTGTTTACAAGTGTTTACAAAACTAATTGCAGATGTCCTGCAGATCCAAAGTGCCTCCCGGCTCTGGTGCAGGTGCAAAGCTCAACACTGAGTGTGTGCCTATCCTTGTCGAGCATCTTGAACTCCTGTCTTCAATGCAGCTGCGTTTGCCCGGTTCTGCCGTGCTGGGCCGTGCCACTATGCCCGGCTCAGCCCCTGCAGCTGCCCTGGGGCCAGACTCTCCTTTCACAACCTTCTCTCCGTCCAAGACACCACCTCTGCTGCTCCCTGCTCCTTTCCCCTTCAGGCTCGGCAGCGTTTGAGCTGCGACAACTCCTGTCAAAACCTTCTCTCTTGAGTGGGGCTGCGGCTGGGGACCATGGTGATGCCACCCAGGCCATAGTGCCGGGCCGCGCCCTCCCCACATCCTGTTTTCTTAGGCTTCACCTACAGCGGCTCAAAAAATTTCAGTGACGGTGGTGTTGTTTTGGTCGGGCTTTGTGGCTGTTTCCACTGCCCCTCCTCGGCACAGAGGCTGCGGCAGCGGCCGCGGGCACGGAGCCGCTGTCGGGGCGGGGCGGGAGGAGGCGCGGCGGCCGCGGCCGCTGTGTGGGGGCGGGCAGGAGGGAGGGGCGGCGGGAGCCGGGCATTTACAGCCAGCGCCTCCGGGCCGGGGGCGAGGCCGCCGCCTGGCCCGGGGGAGCGCCGGGGGCTGCGGTGAGGGGGCGCGGGGCGGCGCGGCCTGCTCGGCTGGCCGGGGGAGCGGGGGGAAAGCCAGGCGGGGCGGCGGCGGGCCCCGGGCCGCTGCGGGAGGCGGGTGTGGGGTGCCGGGGTTGGCGGGTGCCCTGCTCGGATCCCCCATCCCCGCGGCTCGGTCCGCCCGCCCGCAGGGCCGCGCTGCCCGCGCCGCTCGGGGCTCAGGGAGGCAGGCGGCGGCTGAAGCTGTTTCCTGCCGGTCCAGGGGCTGCCTTGTGCCGCTCCCCGGGGATGCTGGGGCTGCCTTGTGC
>CM031857.1:19687348-19757737 GCA_018697195.1 Certhia americana | reverse complement strand
GGGGCTGCCTTGTGCCGCTCCCCGGGGATGCTGGGGCTGCCTTGTGCCGCTCCCCGGGGATGCTGCGGCTGCCCTGTGCCTCTCTCCCTCAAAAGTAGCTTTGAAGCAATAAAACGGAGCTGTGCGGCTCGCCTTGCCGGCAGCGCTGCTTCCTGCTCGCTGCCCCCGTCCCTGGCTCGTGGGTGCGTGTCCGGTCCCGTGTTTCCCCGGCCGGGAGAGCCGCGGGGGCTGCGGCGCTGTCCCCGGAATGTCTGCCCGCCACCAGGGCGGAATCTGCGAAAAAACAGCAGCAAATCTGATTTTCCGTGCTGGCAGCCACGCGAACATCAACCCTCGAGCCCCTGTGCCCCAGTGACATGGTTTGGGCATCGCCAGAGGTAGCGGCTGCACTGTGCCTTTGCGATTTGGCTGACAGAATTGGGAGAGGCTGCGCTCGGAGCTGCTGTTGTAGCGCTGTTGGCTTAGGGAGCTGTGGGGATAGAGAGCTGACAGTAATTGACAACTTGTGAAAAACCCAAAGCAACAATCCTGTAATGGAGCATGAGGCATAATTGAATGACGTATTCATAAAAAAAATGTCATTAAACTGCTTTTTGTTAACACTGTGTACAACGGGGCTTGTGGTAACACGGAACAAAGGTGAGAGAAGTAATGCTTAGCGATAAATAGCAGAAAATTCAAAGGCACAGTATTGAGGTTAAAAAGAATAAAATACTTCAACAAAATCCTTGGGTCATTGTTGAAACTTAAGTGATTCTACATGTAAAAAGTCATAACTGCCATTTTATTTATTTTATTTTTTATTTATTACAAGCCACCAATGTATGAATTTTATTACAACATATTTGTGTGCGTTTTTATAGATATATTAACTTTTCAATGTATTGTTTCCAAGGTTATCTGGCCTTTGGCGTGGATGGCTTCAGAGAACATTTCCAGAGTACGGTAAGGCCTAAGGCTTTTTGGTGTACTTAGAGGCTTCCCTTCTACAAAAAATGAACGGGATCAATTGTTCATCAATTGTGATGAAGCTGGCAGTATATTAAGCCTTTAGCATAAAGAAAGCTCTAAACCTGTACATTTAAATGTTTTGGGGCATGTGACACCTACAGAATTTGGAAAACTTTGAATAAAAATACATGGAACAATGCTTGTGGTCTTTTTAGGCATCTGAAATTACAGCCTGTTAATTTTCAGTGTCTTGTGCTTGTTGGTGATGGGGGAAGAATTCTCAGCATCAGAATTGAAAATTCTGATTTTGTCTACTGTATTTGTTTTTCTTCCTCAAATGGGCATATGTGTCCTTAAATTAGCATTTTCATGTACTTAGGTATATTTATTATCAATTTATGACCCAAGCTGCTGTTTTATGCAAATTTCATATTAGTGCAGAACTGTTCCAACAAAGCTGCATTTTTGTGGCATTTTGATACTTTCACTTTAATGAATGTCTTGCTCTTTCAATGCTAGTTCATTGGTCAGAAATACAATCTCTGTAATTCTCAGCATAGCATTTGAAGTTATAATCCCTATAATCCTTGTAAAGCAATTTGATGTGTGGTCTATTTTGAGGCTGTCCTGGTTATATCAGTAATGTATCTCAGTTTTCTAGCCTATGTTCTTTTGATAATATTTTTTTTTTTAGTTTTGATATTTAATGCATCATTATGTTTCATTTAAATTTATACAGCATTTTTCATATAGTCTTAAAACTATAGGTACTATGTGCTTATATTCTCTTAATTGTATAAATTCTCAGTTATACTATTTTTAGAAAGTTATACGAAGTTTATGTAATCATTTGATTATGTTGTTGCACTTGGTGCATGGTTGTATGAGTAATGCTGCTTTGAGAATATTGAATTTGGAGAGATTGGTGTCTTTTGACTGTCTCTCCTTGCCATCTGTTTTCTGTTTCCAAGTTTAGAGCTCCTGCAAGAACAGTAGTACCCTTTTTGCTTGCAAAAAGACTGCATCAAAATTGTCCTTCTCAGGAAGAAAGGAAAGTTTAAGGGTCATTCTGAGCAAGCATTGAGAACTTTATCAGTGGCTGTTAAGACTATGACTTTATAGCAGATCAGCCATTGAGCAACCTTAAAGGAACAATACTTCATGAAAGTTAAAGTTTATCAAAGACTTTAAGACTCTTATTATATTTAAAGACCCAGAAACACCAAATCCCAACACATTGTATTTGTTCTAGAGGTTTATTTCTTTTTATTATTTTTAGAGCTGCATATGAGTACCTGAGATAAAAGAAATGATAAAAAAGCAAAGCAGGAAAGATCTAATGTAATGTTACAGGTGATGTGTGAAGTTAAATTTTAGTGCTTTCAACTCTCTTAGGTATCTCCTCTTTAATGCTACAGTTGATTTATTTTTCCCCCTTTTCCAAGCACAAAACTGGAGGAAGTTAGTTTTACCTTGCTTATCCAAATTTATTTCGGACATCAGTGTTTAATAACAATTTATTGGAATGTGTAAACAGGTAAATGAGAGATGTCTAAATTCACAAGTTTCTGTTTTGTTCTGGTAATGTCTGGATGGTGGTGTGGCCTGTCAGATTAATAGGGTAGTGGTTATTTGTTTTGGTCTTTTTGATTGCCGGAACAAAATCTTGCACTCTTCTTCTTCCTTTTTTTTGTATCAACTACAGGTGAGACCAGCTTTATGGTAAGGATTTGCTTTGGTATATCCAAGAGGATTGTGTAATGTGATAGATAAAGCTGTTCAGATTAGATCCACAAAAAGAATCTGTTGACAGTTCTATTGTACTACTTATTCCCCCACCATTTGTAAACTTTCAGTGTAAAACTTGCCTTTAGTTCTAGTAGCATTTGGGGACTTCATACAGTTTTTGTAAATGCACTTGCAGGAATGAAGTGGAAGTCAACTGAATTCTCTCGTGCTCTGCTGAGACGAAATGACATTCATGTTTGTGGTGAATGGAGGTCATGGCAATGTCTAACATGGGAGGGAAAGACACGAATGGACCATGTGGCGTGACTCGTTCAGACTGCAGCTCTTCTGCCTGCTTATGGCAGTGCTGGCTGTTGTGGTGCTGGTCCATAATTTTTTTCAGTTAGAGGTAAGTGGAGCCTGTTTCTTCTCCAAGACGGCTTGAGCAACATTATTGGCTTTCAAGTGTAAGGTTAGAATTGTCTGACTGACAGCATTTAGCTATAAATTGGAATCACAGAAAATTCACAGTTGAAGGCATGTCTGGAGGTATTTAATCCAACACCCTCCTCAAAAGGCTGGCATCAGAGTTAGCTTGGATTCCAACCAGGGTATTTTGACTTGTGTCCAATTCCAGGGTATTTTGACTTGTGTTAGTCTTCAAGGACATTCTTATTTCACAGCCTACCTAGGCAGCCTGTTGCAATCCTGCAACCCTCTTAGAGGGAAGAATGTTTGCCTTATGTGCAATAGGGAGTTGCCTCTTCTCCTGTTAGAATGCACTTTCGCTCCAGTTCCTCTGTGACTCCCTTGTAGGTTGTGAAAGACTGAGTTAGATCCCCTTTTGGTCTTCTCCAGATTTAAAAAAAGATGCTTTGGTTCCCTTAGTGTCATTCCAGTTCCCTAATCATCTCAGGGGTGCTTAGCTGGTCTTGCCAGCTTTACTCTGTCAAGAGTTGTTCTAAAACCAGACACAATGTTCTAGGTATGACTTCACCATGGTCAAGTTGAGGAGAACTATAGTTTTGCTCAATCAGCTGGTTAGGATCTTGTTAATTCCTTGTCACAATGCTGTGCTGCTGACACATGGTGAGTTTGCTGTCTCCTGGAATCCCTAGGTCTCTTTCTGCAGAGCTGTTACTAGCTTGTGCATTTCCAGCCTGTACTGATGCAATTTTTATTTGCCTTTCCCCTTTCCTCTCTGCTGTGTCTGTCTTGCATATTTCTTTATTTTACTTATCACTTCAGTGCAGAGGTATTTCCAAACTGTTTAATCAGTAACCCCAGATTAAAGTCAAGGTGGGTGAGGATCTGCCTGAGGGAGCCCTGGAGGCTGACCTGCCCACTGGCTGCCTGCCTGGCCAGGCATTCCAGTGCTGCATTTGGTGGATGAGCACTGTAATGCTTAGCCTAACACCTCATTTAACTGCAGCTGTCCTTTGGGCATGTCAGTCAGTAATTGCTTTATGCTTTTAAGTTGTGTACGTGCTGCTTGCAGAATATTCCCCCCTCCTGGCTAGGGATGCCCAAATGATATGATCCAAAAGAGGGGCTGTAAAACCCCCTCACCCCACATGAAATACAGCTGAATTGGAAGAGGATCATATAAGGATAAGGAAAATGTTTGAGAAGTCTAAAATCACAAGCAACTCAGGATCAATAACTGAAGAATGTGCATTTGTTACATATTCCAGTGCTAGTGGACACATTAAATAAAAACTGCAGATGCTGATTTTAAAGAAAGCAAGGCTATTTTTTATGCATTGCAGCAAAACTGCAGAAGCCCTTGCAGTAAGTCTTTGTGCGCTAAATGCACATAATCAAAAAATCTGGATGAATACACAGAAGAAAAATCCATTAGGGGATACTAGATCTTAAAAATGCTTACCCTAGTGTTTAAGAAATCTAAACCACAAAATTCTAGAAAGTGTGTTAAGTCCAGAGGAGGAAATGGTACAAGAATGTATGGTCTGTTTTCTTTTCCCACATACCTGCTGTTGGGAACTATTGGCAGTCAAAATATTGTGTTTCATGGGTTTTTGGTTCAAGTTAGCATGATCCATTTTGTTCATAGGGGGAAGCTTTTGTTGGCTCTTTCTGTGGTTTTATTTCGTTTTGAGTTTTGATCTAGGATGTTGCCTGAAGAGTGTTGATATTTAGAATCTTAAACTGTTCTTTTTCTATTTTAATATTACATTTCTTAGAGGAAAGAGCTCTGGCAAGTGCTTCCAGAGTGAAATGGAAAATGCAGGTTGAGTGTTCGCTCTGTGTATTTTCTTGCCACTGTCCATGATAAGTGTCCTTGTGGCTTTGTTGCCCTTTACATATCTGCTATTCTAAACTCAGTTAAGTGTTGCTGGTGAATCTTTACACTATAACATGCAACTGTAACCCCTTCTGTTGTCATGACTTTTCTGAATGGGCCTGCTCCTGTATTTGTCTTGGCTAAGTTTTCCGGGCAGCCTAATATAGGCATTTATGCTGATTCTTTTCAGTCAGAGATCAAAGCCAGAAAAAAAATCTTGTAGAACTTTCACAGAGTATCTGTAACTAAATCTATTCAGGCTCTGGAAGTAGAGCTTATTGTTGGTTACTGTTGAGAACATGTTTGTAAATGCATCAGACATACTTCTCATCCCCAAATCATCCAACCTAGCTGGCTAAAGCTCAAGATCTAAGGCAAAAGTCTCCCTTCTTTTTTGCTTTAGGATTTTATACTTTTCATGTTGGACTGCTTCCTCTTAATTTCTTAAACTACTCCCAGTAGTCATCCTCATGTCAAAATTTTACTTTCCTTGTCTTGTGTTTAAAAAACCCCAAAAAACCAACCAAGCTGTCCAGAAAATGTTTGGTAGCCAGCTTATTATTTACTTTGCTTTTTTTAATGGAATAACTACTCCCTTGAGGTCACATAGTTGATCATATAGTACCAGAAATGTGGTTTTATTTTATTATAATTTTTTTTTCTGCGAATATAGCCAGATACTGTACAGATAAAATGTACAGTAATTTTCTGTGAAGTATCAGGGTGTTGCCCAAACATCATACTGTCAGATAGAGGAAGGTTTGTGTATTTATACCAGTGGCCTTTAGAGTGACAGGACCACTTCAGGATTGGTTGTGAGTGCTGTTTTATTTAAAAGCACCTAGAAGAGAGAGTGTATGGAGAGAAGGGAAGTGTCTTGCCAGGACAGTGACAGTGTATGAAATCAGACAACTGAAACTAAACAAAAGAACTGTGTAAGAAAGTTTTAATTTCCTGCTGCTAAGTTGCAGGTGCCTACAAAAGACAACTTCTATCTTATTCTGATTATTTCTGGAACATTTGACTGTCAGGTGACATCTTTTGAGGATTGGCTTTGACACTTAGAGTAGTTTAGCAGCCACTCATTGCTGTGAGATGGTAATGATAGAGAACTGATTTCATATCATCGTCATAGAGAGCAAATAAAGTACCTGGAGTGTAAAATTACTGAAAATAAGATGGCTGACCTTTCAGGAATTGATATTTATTCAGATTCAGATGTTGTCTCCTGGAACTGTTATTTCCCCACTGTGTCTGTTGCCTGGGAATCTCCTGTGTTGTTTCCTGCTGTAGTGACAGTGACTTATGAAGGTTTGCAGCAGCTGTTTGGGATGTAGCAGGCCAAGGCAGGAGTTAACAGCTGGTGGAAGATACTGGGCTTTGAGATGGAGTTCCACTTTTTCAGCAGCAGTGGAAATACTCAATGTTTTCATCAGCCATCTACATTGTGGTGTTTAACTGAGGACAGGTGTTCATTGCACATCTTCCCAAGTACTCCGTGACCCTTCTAGAATATCTTTGAGAGCATTATTGCCTGGGTTAATCTATATGTTGTATCTAATTTTTGCTTAGTTGGTGGTGAGAATGCCAAAAAGCTGAGGAGATGAGCTGAAAATTCCATTAGCTCTCATAAAAATACATCTTCCTTTTTTTTTTTTCTTTTTTTATGGCATCTCTAATGCAAGAACTGGTAGTGGATTTATTTGTTCTTAACTGACATGTAATCTTTTCAGTCCTGCCTGTGTTACCTGGAAGATAGCCATTAAATTACTTTGTGGTCACATTTGGATTCTGGTTAGCTTCAAAATGCAGTAAATTAAAAAAAAAAAGATAGGAAAAACCCCAACAAAGCAAAAAACCAAACAAACTTCTCCCACACAAACAAAAACAAAGCCCCTTGGGAATACATGCACTTATAACACATGACACCTTGAATGCAGTATGCATGGAAATAAGCAAAGCAGGTGTTATCCAACATGGAGCCTGTAATGAGCACTAAAAAAAATCTGTGTCATAAAGGAAGAGCTCTCTTGAGAAATCGTCTTTTTCTGTTTTTCATAAAGGAATTTTATTTAGTTTTGGCGACTAACTGCAGTAGAAAGCCCTCAGTTCTGCACAATCTCATTATGACAACATAGAGGAGCCAGAGAGATTTGAAAATACAAAGAGAGAGTAGGAAATGGAGTGGGGACAAACTAAACTAATTATTTACCTCAGGGCAGGCCTTGTGTATCCGTAGGGGCAGGAAAACTGAAGTACTTGTTTGGACCTGAGCCTGGGAAATGCTTGCGAAGGGACGATGGTTTGGAAAGCTTTTCTATTCCAGTCAAGGATCTTTGCTGCATTCATTGGCTCGGAAGCTTTTTCTGCCTTTGCTGGCAAAGAGAATCTCTGCAATATTTTCTCCTGTGAATAGCATACATGTGTAGCTTATTTTCACACATAAGCTTATAATTCTGCAACAATACATGGTCCTGGTTGGGCTTGAAAGAGGGCTGTAAAGATGAACAAGGATGCTGGAGAAAGAAAGGTCCTTCAGTATGTTGAAGAAGCTCTGACCTTCATGGATCTTCCCCCTCAGGCCCTTTGGAGACAAACTGAGAAAATATTTGTGGTATGATCTATTCTGCTTAGTGGGACATAACCTGGGAATGTTGAAGTGACAGTGCTTGTCCGTGTTCTCAGCTGCATACAAGTGAAGAGCTTTGGCCTTATGCTCTGCTAAAATTCTGTGTAGGTGGACTGATTTGGAGACATCAAACTATGTTCTATTTTCTGAATGAGTTTATTGGCTCGGTGTTCTCTGCACCCTTTCCCACTGAAAGATATAGGTATGTCCCCTGAAAGACTTCAGAAAGCCTAGCTAGGCCAGAAATGGCATTTTCTGGGTTAAAAACCCTGAGGACATTTTTAGAAGATTAAAAATAGGGATATGCCAGTTATAAAGCTGTCTTAGATAACCATCTCTTCTTAATTTGAATGGATTTGTTTTTCCCATGTCCCCCAACTCGAAGTACCAACTGGTGAGGGACCAACTGAAAATCAGAAACTTTCTCTTGGGAACTTTCCCTGAAAACAACAGTTAACCGTACGCACATATTCTCCCTTTCCACCCCTCTTTAGGAAAATGTGTAAATAGTTTTGCTGAGACATTGTTACTGGCTTATTGTATGCATCAAAATACATAGCTAACTTTTAAAAATATTTCCAGCAGTATGTTCTCTGTGTGCATATATATATATATATATATATACACACACACACACACACACACACACACACATGAGCAAGGGAAGAAGTTGTGAAGGTATTCAAAACCATAAACTTGTCTTCATTCAAGGATGCATGTAGGCAAGATTTAAGGTAGAACTGTGCCTGAGATTCACTCTCAGCTTTGGCTGAAATTGACTGGATTAATAAAAGTAATGCGCAGCATACATCTGCAGCTTGGCTTGCAGTGATGGAAAACAAAAATAATTATGAATAATCTCAGATGGCCTTCAGGGAAAGTTTATTAAATCCTGTGTGGGAATATAAAACCGAAGCAAAGCTTCTATTGTGATGTTAACATCCAGTGTGTAGATGGGTTTGTGTCAATTTATGTTTTAGAGCTACAGTGTAGCAATTTACAGTTTCAGGTTCTATATGTTTGGATTTCAAACAAAGATTTTATGTATCCATCCTACATCCTCATGTGCTCATCCTCCTACTGTAAAGTTAATCAAAACCAACTTGTCACAGGCTTCAAAAGCCTATGTGTTTCTATTACTTGTTAGGTTTATCTTTCTTCTAAAAAAGTATGTTGAATCTCAGTGTGGTTCAAATGATTCTAAGACACTGCTGATATTTCCATGGCCTAAGAAAGGTTTATAACAATGAATAAGGCTTTAATATGAGGGCATTTAGTACATTACTGAGCAGTTAGTTATGGAGGAAGTAAATGGAAACCACTGGGGTATTGTCAAGTACAATGGTATTTTTAAAGATTTCAAATAATATAGTTTGAATTGTTTAGCAGTCTTTCAAATCTAAACTAGCATATTGTCTGATGCTATGTGAATGGTACACTGTAAAATTTTAATCTTTACTTGAGATACTATTTTCCTTCTTTATGAAATAGAACTATGGATAAGTTCTACTATATGTGCCTGGTAATTAATTGATCATTAATTGCTGATTTTGTGTGTATTTGAATGGTATTTTTGGATTTCCTGATTAGAAGTCTCATGGGTACTTCTGGAATCTTAGACTGTGCTATTTTTAAAATTTTCCTAATGCAAACCTGCAAAATTATGTGATGTCATAAAGAAGATGGTATCTGCAGTCATTTGCATGAAAATACAGTTTTGGGCACTGATATTTTTGCACAAAAGCCAGTTTTTTCAAGTTGCAGCAGAAGTCTCCTCTCTTAGTCTAGTTTTGTTTGTAACTATTTTAATTTTTAAACTCTTGTGTGGATTAGGGGATGCTTTGCTTGCTGTTTCATTTGACGCTAGAAGCAGCAGTATATGGATTTTCAAATCTTATAAATAAACAAGCAGGTTTTTTGCCTGTTTAGTCCTAGCTTATCCTGCCCTATTCTACATACCAAGTGGCTCATGAATTCACTGTCCCAGAAGGAGATGGGCTTTTGTTCTTTTATTTCTTTCAATGTGCACATTACAGGGCAACATGCATTTCAGCTAATTAGTCGAGAAGCGATGTGAGTGTGACCAGATAAACAACTGCAGCTTCTACATGCAGCAGACTTCTCTGGAAAGCATGTGCAGGGGGTGCATCAGCTTAACCTGCAGGGTAGCATCTCAAACAAACCCTATTGCCTTGCATTACCTGGGGCAGCTATTAGACCCCATGGTGCTCTAAAATGTTACTGCAGAAGAAAAGAAGACATGAGTTATAACTTCATCATCCAACCTTTTGTCCTTTTTTTCCACATTGCTGATATTTAGAGAGTATACTGGTAGCTGAAACACTGCCATACATTGAATGTGGTCTCTTTAAATGTTTGTTTGCCAAAGCGGAGTGGCCACAGGTTGCCCACCTGTTTCCTTAGAAATCCCATGGTCAAAATAATAGATTTGGGTCTTCTAGTGAAGTTGCTTCATTTGGTCAGCTTCAAAGCTCTGTAAGGCAAAGCCCAGTTCTTGGGATCGTTTCCTGACAAAGCATCCATTATTCACAGCGTTTCATTATATAGCACAGCTTCAGGTAATCTTTCTTCTCCCCAGCACCTGGATGATGACACAGTTTCAGGATCGAATTGGATAACAGAAAACAATGTCCAGCACTCTGTGTCACAGACAACCAGAACTACCAGGAAGCCTTACTGTGGGTACACGCAGCAGACCTTGTCCAAAAGAGAACAAGCAGAGCAGGAATCGCTGCTTGCTGCAATACAGTGGCCAAAGCCTCCTGATGGCAAAATCGCCTTTGCACAAAGCACTGATCCCACACACAGTGACTTTGTGATTGTGAAACCCAGCAGGTTCTTCAAGGTGGGTGATGAGTTAGAGGTACTCGTTCGTATGAAGGATTTCCATGGAAAACCCAAGCAGTATGGTGGAGACTATTTACAGGCACGAATTCACTCTCCTGGGCTGAAAGCTGGAGCAGCAGGAAGGATTGTAGATTGCCATAATGGCCTTTACAAAGTCTTCTTTACCTTGCTTTGGCCAGGAGAGGTCAAAGTTTCTGTGTCACTTGTCCATCCGAGTGAAGGAATCCAAGTCCTTCAGCGTTTACGAGAGGAAAGGCCGGACAGAGTCTATTTCAAAAGCTCATTCAAGTCTGGGAGGTATTCAGAAACTACAGAGTGCAACGTTTGCTTGCCTGGAGGCCTCCCAGTCTGTAACTTCACTGATCTCTACACGGGTGAGCCATGGTTCTGTTACAAGCCTCGAAAACTGTCCTGTGCCAGCCGAATCAGCCACGCCAAAGGTGGATATCTGAAAGGTCTTCTGACACAAGAGGAAAGCCTCTTTTTCCAAAGGTTTGTACCTTGTTGAATTTATATATATTCAGTCAAGTTGTTTTGTTTGTTTTTTTTTACACAGATTTAACCTATTGCTTAAATATGACACATTGCCTTAGAGAAGAGTGTATCTGCAGGACCAGGTGTTTGGTGTTAGTTGTTGAATAGTCTCTTCCCCTCCATTCAGCTGTGCAAGAATCTTAGACAGCAATCTTAAAGAAACTTGGCGTGTAGTTCTCTTTCTGTGCTTTGAATTCAAGCATACTGAATTTCACAAATGCATGCTATCTAAATCTGGTGGTTGTTTGGGGGACTGTTTCCTTATTTTCTGTTTCCATTCCTATACTTGCAATTTCAATACCGATGCTTTGAGATGTATTTTTTGGCCAAGTCTAAACTGCCTAAAAAGGGTCTGGGTTTTAGGCTTTTTTTTACAGGAATTACCATTTGTTTTTGTCCTCATCAAAAACTATCTTAAATATGTTCCTTGTTGCTCAATATGACTTTCAAATCTTAGGAACAGTTTTCATGAAGAAAATACCTGGTAGAACAAATTGCTGAGCAATACCCATGCAAGTGGAAATGATCTGCGCATGTTTCAAGTGTCAAACTAAATTACTTTCACAGTCGTATTTTATTTCTGCATTCAGCATGAAAAAAACCTGAAACCCAAACCATCTCTTAGTGCCTGGGTACGTGTGACAGACCTGCTTCTGTATGAAACTGCATAGCTGAATTTAGATAAAGTTAATTACTGTGTAGTGTCAGAGTTGGAGTTGTAGGTCACTGCCTTGCTCTCCACCAAAGATGTTGTAGGAAAGTCTTTTGGCACTATGTTCACTTGAGGCCTTAATTGGGAAAGATTTTAGAGGAGGAGCTCCAAATAATTTAGTTTAAGAAAGTATGTGTGCACGTTCATAACCAAGACCAGAAATAAAAAGTAAGCAGCAGTGGAATTTTTTCTTGGCCTTCCATATCAAGTTTGTGAGTGGGTCTTTTGAATTTCTGTGTCTCTGCCAGTCCACCTATAAAATATAGCTTATATTTATTGGTGGTGTTTGCATATTGGAATGGGAAAGGTGTTTTTCTTGTTTTTGTTTTGATTGTTTGTTTCATTCATCTCTGAGATCCTTGACTGAAGTTGTTTATTGAAATTCCAAAGAATTTATTTCTTAAATGGAGAAAAAAAAAAAAAAAATGGACAAGGATTCTCTTCAAAACAGTAGCAAAAGACAGAACAAGAGCTTAGTATTAGTCAGCTGGGAGCTCCTGCTGCAGCCCTGTACCCTTGCAGTGGGTTGTCCCCACACATTCTGCAAGCTGGGAACATCGTTGGTGCAAATCCCCAAAAGCTTCCTGCAGACCTCTGACAGCTCGATTGCTTTGTTGAGATTTGTGTCGGTACAAGTGTGCACAAGGTTTGTGTCAGTGCCATGAAATTCTAAATTTGGGTTCACAACAGTGATGGTGGCCTCAAAGTAGGTGTGGAATGAAGTCAGCTATAGGGAGTCGGGTAAACTCAGAGCAAAAATTCACAGTACTGTGTGCTTATTTGAAGTGGAGTAAGGAAAAAAATGAGATTAATATTGCCTTCAAGCTTCATAGTAACTTTTACAAATATTGCTGTGTTCATTTTTTGTTCAAGTGACGTGAATATCAAAAGGCCAATACTCTCCAGTGGACCTGATTCAGTCATTGTAAAGCCCAAGGCATTTACAGGTAAAGTGAACTACATAAGATTCTTGTTTGTAATTCATAATTAAATTTATAAAAAGAACATCAAACATCAAATAATAATTTGGGGGTTTTTAGCACGGCATAAAAATCAGTATCAGGTTTCTGTTGAGACGATGAAGGCTTTTGGGTGTTACAAAACACAAAACTTGTGTTACTGTAACACAAGTTTGGAAATAATTAATCTTTTTTTCTAAAATTATATATATAAATGGATTTTTTTTTAGCAAAAAAAAGAAATCAAAAGAAGAGAAAAGTTTGTTCTCTTGCCAAAAATGTCTTTTGTTTCCCCTAGCATTTACTCACACTGTAAAATGTTTTAGAGTAAATGCTTACCAAACTCTCAATCTAATGAAAACAGCTGTATGGTGTTTCTTAATTTCTTTCTTTGTTAAGAATGTTGTCTAACAGATTTTGATGACTTGTATTCAAGTATTATTATAATTTGTGTTACCACAGATGTCAGAACCTACAGTTCTGGACCAGAACCTAAGAACAGAACAAAGACAGTCTGTACTAAAATAAACTCAAAAGTTTTATCTCATTCATATCCAAGTACAAACTTTTTACACTTCTAAAACGTCTGCACAAAATGTGATACACAGAGAATTATTTCTTTAATGAAAACTTTCTGTATTTTTTTTTTGTAAGGTTATAGGAGGCTTTTAAGGTAGAGTTACTGACCTGAGCAATAAAAGCTGAACAGAAGACAAGTTACAGCATTTCTTGCTTTTAGTTTTACTGTTCACTAAAAAAATACAATTCTGCTACTAGGCTTGCAACATTTTACCCTCCACCTCTTTTTTTGTCCAGATCCTTTAGCTGATATGTTTTTGCTGCTTTTTTAATCTTGTATATTTCCTGACAGAAACTGCTGCAAATTAAAAATATGATTGTCACCCTTATTCCAGGAGCTATGAATGATCAAAGCCTGCCTACAATGTCCTGAGGATTAATGCTGGGTTAAAAAGGGTTGACATGAGTAGCACATTTCCTCAGGGAAATTCCTTCCAAGTACATCAGTCTCTGAATAAATAAACTGAACTCATGGTATAATGCTCATGAACGTTTGGATTTGTTAGGTCTGATGGTACACACAAACTCATTGTTCTGCTGTTGTTCTTTCTGTACATGTTCTGTGTGGTGGTAAATGTAGATCAAGTTTCTTTAAATTTATTTTTTTTTCCTGGGATACCAGTTTTCATTTCTATCCTTGGTTTTTATCTTCAGATTTGATATTTTATTCTCTTTTATAAAATCTCAAAGTAAGGGCTAATTCTGAATTCTGGACCAAAACTGGTATGATACTACACACAGACTTGAAATGCTGATTTACTGTGGGGCACCAAAACGTTGTTCTAGAACCACTGTTATATATATATATATATATATATATATAAGAATCCATCTAAGAGGTAAAAAATTGAATTGCTTTTACATCAAAATTTAGAATCACATTATGAATTAGTCTTTAATGAATGACCATGCTTTTTCCTTCCCTTTCTTCTGTTTATAAATATTGGATGAGTCCACATTATTTGTTGGGTTTTTTGGTTTGTTTTTTTTTTCCCTTCCTTGCTCCTGCTGTCAGATTTAAAGAATCATCCCGAGATAGAATTTTTAGATGGCTTTTTTTCTGTGGTAATTGTGACTATATTATTTGTGTTATACAAATGTAATAGTTTGCTTTTACAGTGTCCCCATGAGGTCTAAGGAGGTTAATATCCTCTAACCTCTAAGGTTAACACCTTCTAGTACAACACGCAGAGGATATTGAATAGAAGAAGAGAAATTAAAAATGCTTGTTAGGAAAGATGCTTATGGTTGGCTCCATCTGTGTTATAATGAAGCATCTACCAGAGGATGCTTTTGGGCCCTGGAATTCCAGTGCTTGTACTTTTATGTAATTCAAACAGTCCCAGACGTGATTTTGGCCATGGCAAGGTGTGCTTTTTCAAACAGCTGTAAGTTATGACAGAGCACGGACTGTTCTTAGCAGTCTCCACACCAAGGTGAGTAGAAGTGTTTAAACAGCTGGAAGTGTCTGCTCCATGCAGCTGGTGTTTGTGCCAGGGAAGAGCTCTATGCTTGTTCAGCTGAGGTGTTTGAATACACAAATGGCAAAGGAGGAACCTGAAACAACCTCACAGAACTTTGATGTACCAATATCATCCTGGTTACTAAGAGGAATATGGCAATATTTGGATGCTATTACCATGAGATTGCAGCTTCTCTTCCTGTAACCTCCTGTAATCCTGATACCTTTGCTTGCAAGGTGGTGTTCAATGTAAGTTAAAAAGGCATCATATGGAACAGAGCTTCCCTGGATGTAGTTGCTCCTCGGGGGGCTGCCTGTCCCAGGCAGTAAATGGGGAGGAGGCTAGATAGCAGACACAAAGTATAAAATCCATAGAAGTAGAGGCTCTCATAATTATCATATTCAAATGGCACATTTATGGCCATAGCTTTAATTCTGGCAATTTTTTGGTTTGGAGGCCTTATTGTTCAGACTTTACTCTTCTAGAGTGCCGGGGTATGTGTTATTCCGTGGGAGTAGTTTTTGGGGGGTGTGTTTTGGTTGGTTTGGGGGTTTGGGCGGGTTTGTTCAGGGAATTTTGGATGTTAGCCGGTTGTCCCCGCGGGGTCGGTGCCGTGCGCTGGAGGGCAGCAGTGTGCCGCGGCACGGCCGCCGCGCTGCGATCCGCACCGGGATGGCGAAGATGCTCCGCTGTCATCCTGCCTCCGCCTCTCTCTGCCGGGGCAAACACCCAACGCTGAGCACTTCCAGCGCAGGGGGAAAGCTCTCAGATACGTTTTTACATTAGCGGCAGAGATAGCGTTTAATTTAAACCAAGTTGAGCTATAATGGGCCACCCAGCTCTTGTCAGCAGTCACTGACTGCGTGTCCGTGAAGATTAGGGAGGCTGCTTTGGTTGCATGCTAATTTCAAAGGATTTTTCTCTTCCAGATTCAAGCAGTATGGACAGAGCTGAAGATCCCACAGCTTCCCCTTCTGGTTATTATTATGAAGACCAGTGGAGGTCCAGAACACATTGGATCCATAACTTTAACAAATCGGATGATATAACCGAGTGTTTACAAGGAAAAGTAATCCACTTGTTTGGAGACTCTACAATAAGGCAGTGGTTTGAATATTTGACAGCATTTGTTCCAGGTAGTTTTTTGTTCTTTAGCTTTGTCCTTAAGGACCTTTACAAAGCCTTATTTCTCACATCTCAGACACAGAGCTGGTTTTCCTGAGTGACAGTGACAAAAAAAAAGGAAGAGGAAAGACAAAACCTCATCAGAAGCCCTGGTAAACAGTCAGATGTTTGAGCAGACGCTGAAAATATGTAAGCCTTGTAAATGGGGCCACCAGGTATCTGCAAAGTTGTCCTTGTAACAGGACTGCTGCTGTGGATGTGAGTTAAGGTGGCCATTCCGGGAGGCATGGCAGGAAGTCACTTGGGTTGCCACTGTAAGGCCTCGCAACATCCCAGTCACAGGAGAGATTTTGGAATGAAGTAGAAAATTATCTCCATTGCTGTTTATAGATTTTGGGGCCCTTCTCCTTATTTAAGTTACTTAAATAGAAGAATTTCAGTAGATAATTAAATATTCCTGCCTCCCTCATCCCTTTCCCCTGAAGCACTTGAGTTGTGTTGGAATACAGTCTTTGGGCCACCTTAATTCCTACAACTTGAAGTAATCTTTAAATTTAATGGAGTCCGAGAATTGCTAGAAGGGTTCTTGTGACCCCTGGATTCAGAGAGTAGCAATTTGGAAAATTTCTTTTTTATAAGAGAGAAGGAAGTAGTTTAGGAAACTTGAAAAAGGCATTGACAGCCTTATAAATCCAAATGTGCTGTCCTGCAGATTTCATTACCCATAAACTCCACTCAGAAAAATGATGCTCACCTTCTCTTTAATTTTAGATTACTTTGAAATATGCTCAGATTTCCTTATCTACTCCTGCTTTGCCCTGTGGTCCAAGCATCTCGTTGACAGTTTGGACTTCTTGTGCCGTCCTTCACTAACATTTGCTCCTGGGCTTTCAGATCTAGTGGAATTTAACCTGGGGAGCCCTAAGAACGTGGGCCCTTTCATGTCTGTGGACCTGAAGCACAACATCCTGCTGAAGTTCCGCTGCCACGGGCCGCCCATCCGCTTCTCGACGGTGTTCAGCAGCGAGCTGCGCTACATCGCCAACGAGCTCAACAGCATCGTGGGCGGCAGGAACACCGTCATAGCCATCACCATATGGTCCCACTTCAGCACCTTCCCCGTGGAAGTGTACATCCGCCGGCTCAGGAACATCCGCAGAGCCGTCATCCAGCTGCTGGACCGCAGCCCCAAGACTTCAATCGTCATCAGAACCGCTAACGTTCAGGAGCTTGGGCCGGAAGTGAGCCTCTTCAACAGTGACTGGTATTCCTTTCAGCTCGATTCTGTCATGAGGAAAATGTTCTCAGGAATTGCCGTGCACTTTGTGGATGCTTGGGAGATGTCTGTGGCTCATTACTCGCCGCATAACCTGCACCCTAATGAAATAATTGTTAAAAATCAAATAGACGCATTTTTATCTTATGTGTGCCCTCTGCAAACTTAGCACAAATGGGTATCACTATGTCATCCTTTGCTATAGCCGAAGTACAGTTGCTCTTTTGAGCTGCAGAATGAGTCTGGGTGATGTGGAGGAATTCTGGGTACTGTACTTGCATGCAGGATAAGTAGGGTGGCCTTAACTCTGGTGAGCTGTGAAGGGTGGTAAAGAGGAGTTGAATCTTCAGGCCATATCTTCCTGTAAGGTTGATTCCTTGAAGCTTATCATTTATACCTGAGATTATTAGAGAGCACCTTAAATTAAATTGGCAGGATTCAATAAGAAACTATTTGGGTTATTAGCTTTACTAGTTGTCTGCACTGTACGCCTAATTTAATCGATGTGACACTGATTCTGTCGCCAGGGTCTTGTTGCTCAGAACAGTGTGGGAAACCCGGGAAGGATTTTGGGAATGGTCTTTCTCTCAGCATTCCAGAGCTTAGGGGATGTCTCCTGCAGTTGTGTGTCAGAGAAGCACAGTGTCTGTTCTTGTTTCAAAGTCCTAATTAGAAACATGAAGGGAGTGTACCAAAGTCACCAATAAGGAAGCACAATCACAATATCTGTAGAATTAAGTCATGAAGAATTTGCTGAAATTTAATTGTGCACACTTGTTGCTTACAGATGGCTGCTAAATAGTGCAAATATACAGTTTTTTAGTTCGGTTTCCTATACTACTGAATTTCTTTTGAGCTTTGATACACTGTCAAATACTTCTTGATTTATCGGTACTGAGGATAAGCGTGTTTTATGACCTCAGTGAAAACACTGTCTCAGGCAGTTTCTGCAGTTCAAGTTACAGCCTTGCCTACTTGAAGCTTAAAGCATTTGCCAATGGAAGTGTTCCCATTCCTTGTGAGCTGCAGTTGCTCTGTTATGTTCCTGCACAGCCGGGCTGCTGGCATTGGCTCTGGTATATCCTTCATATGCCACATCTCGGGGGAGAGGCCAAGTGACCCGAGGGCTCCTGGTGTGCTTTGGCACACGGTGGTCAAGGCCATGCAGTGACTCCTCTTCAGGGTCTGGCAGTTCTGTCATTTCTTCATGAACTTCCCTGCTGCCAGTATAAAAGGTGGAACACCCTGCACCCAAAAGCCAAGCATGCCCAGGGGTGCCTTCATGTATCTGCTTGGCACAGACCCAGGTTAGCTGGGCTGACAGCTGGTGGCTCTCCAGCCTCCTGGCCTGGCATTTGCTGCTGCTTATTTGATTGAGCCTGTCTACAGTTCTTACTAGAAGCACTTTGAAAACAGTTTTTATTAAACTCAACTCCCAAATTAAACAGCAGAGAAGTGTTCCATGCTGTCTTATTTTTGGTCCCACTCAGGCCAAAGTCAGTCTTTGCTGGCTTGTGTCAAAACCAAGTTGAATCTTTGTGAGCAAACTGAGAAGATTAATAAGGCAAATTGGCAGGCTGCACAGAGTGAAATAATCGAAATGTCTTTAAGTTAGAAAGGTTTTACCCTTTGTTAGGTTTGCTGCTCTCCTAAGGAGGTTTGTGCTCTTATTGCCAGAGCCCTAAGAGAGCCAGTGCTACCAGCTACAGCACCAGTGTTATTGTGTTCATTTTAAAGGGCAACTGAGAAGTGGCTTAAAAACAAATATAAATGATTTTAGCATGTAAAAGGCATCAGTATACTATCCATCTATAAACTTAACAATTTAAAAATGTTTAAACATGTATGGAGGAATTGTGTACACTGAAATAGCACCTATTCTTAGCTTTTCAAATCAGCAATTAAGAGATCCAATTTGCTGGTTCCTACTGACAGCTGCCTCACACAGCATCTGCCCATACACTAGCATTAGGTAACTATTTCTTACTTTAATATGGTAATGGCAATTCATCCTCTGCTAAAAAGAGACCACAACAATTCAGGTCTGGGAAAGTAAACTACCACAATGGAAAATGACCTTTCATCTTTTCCAGGTGTGATTTTTACAATAGGTAAAGGCTTTCATCCTGGATAACAACTCTATCCTAATAACGCTCATGGAAATAGAACTTCAGACTTACTTTGAAAGAAACTACTTAATTTGTGGACTGACCATTAGGTTTAACTCATAAAGCCATATTGTGTGTGATGATGTTGTGGCTGCATGTGTCTTCTCTGGGTGTCATAGTGCTTGCTACTGCTCCTCAACAGCAGCTTTATATCACTGTTAGCTACCAAGCACAGAGAGAGAGAGAGAGGAGAAAATATTCTTTTGAATGCTTTGACAGTTGAGAGAACAGGACTGCTATTAGCGAAAGTGTCTAATTGCCTTCTGGTAGAACCTTATCCTTTAGATTAATTAGATTAATTTTTTAATAACAGATGAACTAACTTATCAGTAATGAACTTCAGGGAAATTGCCAGTTGATTTAGAATGAGGATCAAGATTTTATTTCTTTGGGTTCTGAAATAGACAGGGAAGAGAAATGAAGTAACTGAGGATTTACCCATGTTTGGGGACACTGTGCTTTTAGATGTGATTCAGGTGATTTAGGAGTGGTTTTTCATTTCTATTCTCCTCTTATTACCATTGCATCAGTTGTGTATGTATGGGATATGCAAACACAGAAGCAATAAAATAATTTTATATCAGTTTCTTTAAACTTCTAAATGGATTTTTAATAAGATTTTTTTAAGACGTTGGTTATTTTTGAAGTTACTTAATGTGAAATAGGAATTTCTCAGCATCTGTTAAGTACCTTCCTCAGCACATAAAAAAATATTTCACAAGGTTTTTCAAAGCCCTGTTTTCCTTTTCTTACCATTTTCTTCCTTTGAAAGGAAGAAATCGTATTATTTTTGGTATTTTCATTCTTGTACTGATAATTTTGATTATTAATCTTTCAATAGATATTTTCTTTTTTAATTTCTTTATTCAAAATCCAGCTCTTTCAATTTCCAGTGAAAGAAACTACTGTTATTGTGTTTATTAGAAGATTTCAGAGTAATTTATTTGTAAAATAAGTAAACTCCATTTTATGTATATTAGTGTTGCATTGTAATATTTGGAGAGTCTTGTTTCTAATGTGTATCTTCTTAGGCTGATTTCTTCCTTCTAGAAATTTAATAAAAAATGTTAGTTGAATTGTTGATGAGAAGGGAGGATAAAAAGCAAGTTTCCCTTTTTTCAAGTTTTCAGTTGCTTCTGATTTCATCTGCAATGCAGCACTATTTCATGAGACTGAAATCACCATTTTTCGTTGTTTTACTTGTTAGAGGTAAGCAATTAAAAATGGAATCTTTGCTTACCACAAGTGTCTGTACAACTTTTAATGTACTATAGGTGACAATTTCATGTGTACGTGACAAAAACAAAAGTTTGAAGTTGCCTTCTAGAGTGGTGGAGGATACTGGGGTTTCGCTTCGGTTTTGTTGCAGAAGTGTGGGTTAGAACATTCTTCCATTTGTGACAGTTTAAGTAACAACAAAAAAATTCAGTCACAAATGTTTTTTTCATTTATAAAGCACTTACTGCTTAAGTTCAGATCATTTAATGTATATTTAGACTGTTTGGAAGGCTCTTACTCTGTTGGGAGCAGTGAAGAACTCTGTATGTTAGAGAACGAACTTGTTTTCAAAGAACTTGTTTTTTTTCTAATATATGTATGTTACTGTAATGCTTATAATATGCAGAAGGCTCTATTGTCTTATTTCCTGATGTGACCAGAAAAACAATTCAAATAGCCAAAAAGCTCAGAGAATGAAAAGTTCCTAATAAAGAGGGCAAGTTTACTTGAACCGTTTAATCTGATTTAGTCTCAGTTTATCTTGTTTACTGTAACCCCATGTCCTTTATATTTTTATAGCTGTTTAGTAATTCCCTTAGTTTTACCTATTATATTTTGTGCTGCGTGTTGGGTAGGAGTTTCACACTATCATTTATAGATTAAATTCACTCTTAAGTGATTTTTTTTTTAGGTGATTTGTATTTGGAGAGGGGTGATCTGTGCCTGACATGAGACCTAGCACTGAAGGCACACTGATGTTTCCCTCTGTTGGTGTATTGGGCCTGACACATAATAAAAGCTTGTACATAACCTAGGCTTCCTTCTTTGAGGGCTTTTGCAGCCCGACTGACGCACAGGAAATCCTTAAACCACTTCATTTAAAAAAAGGGTGCAGATGCAGCATGGTCATTGCTTCTCTTATGAACATTTTTTACTTAAATAATGGAGGAAAAAGTGAGGGGAGATGCGTTCTGTGAGTCAGCTGGGAGTGTTCAAGGGCTGTAGGGCATCCTACACTGGTGGGCTGTGTGCCCACTGCCCTGTGAGCCCAAGGGCTCTGTTTGCAGGGTCATGGGGAGAGGGAGAGAGGGGCTGCCTGGCACAGGCTGTGGAGTCTCTGGGATGGTGGAGGATTTCGGGGATGTCCACTGGCTTGCCTTGGAGTTAGCTTGCAGCCAGGGTTCACAGCTGGGAAAGCAGTAAGCAGGGTGCAATGCCCTTTGTGAGGAGTCCTGACGTATATAGCCAAAAATAGCCTGTCTGACCAGGCTAAAAATCCCTGAGTGACAAAATCCTGCCAGCCAGGAGAAAATGCTGAGGCAGCATTGCCAAGCGTTTGTTCCATTTTTCAGTTCCCCTGTCATTCTGTGGTGATTGCTGGAGGGGGCAGGGCTGGGATCTGGGCGCTGCTCACGCTTTCCTCCGGAGCACGGAGATGGGGCCATGGCCCAGCCTGCTCTCGCAGGGCACAGGGAAAAGGCAAAGCAGCTTCTTCCCAGCATTTGGCTCTGGAATCTGTATTGAAGAGTGCTGCCGTCGAGCCCAACCTACATCAGCCTTCACTCAGCCAAAAATGAACGAGAGGGGCTGCAAAGTATGAATTGCTTTTCAGCGTGGTGTTAGGTGAGGGAACCCCAGGACTCCTCAGAGGGGAAGTGAGAGTTGGAAGTAGGACAGAGAGGGGAAGCAAAAAAGTAGGATGCAGTTAAGGAAAAACAACATACAAAGGTCTTGCTCTGTGACACCAAGGAGAGGAAGAAGGTCAGGGAGATTTCCAAAGGAAATGCTGATTGTGTGGGACAGACTCAGTCCTCTGAGACAGCACACTGAATGCACATAGATGTATTGCTCCACGTGGTTTAAAAAAGGAACAGTTCTTCCCACCCAGGCTGCTCACCCACCTCTTCCTCTATGCCCTCCTGACAGTGATGACACAGCAGTCATGTTAGGTGCACTTCCAAACTCTCCTTACAGTTGGTTTGAAGCCATGTGCATTGTGTTCCCACATGACCGTACATGTGACAGATTTCATAGCTGGGGAACTTTGTGAAAGAAACCCAAAGCATTTGTAATTAAGATAAGGAGGAGTGCACAGGCAGGTCTTCATCATGTGCCAAGTGCTCCTCACAGGCTGTGGTGACTCAGAGGAGGCATGTAGCTTGCCTGAGATGGTGTAGGCTGCTTGGCAGGGCAGGGGCTTGAGCCTCATCCATCAGACACAGGGACAGGAGGCTCACCAGGCTGTCAAGAAGCCAAAACATCCTGATCTGGTTGGAATGGGGCTTCCTGTGTTCATCCTGTGGTTTAGCCCTGCATCCCCAGTTACCTTATATGCTGCTAACTTCTAACATTAGCTGGTCTATTTATGGTGCAAGATCAATGTATTTGAAATCAGGGAAATGTTCTATGTCCTTGAATCTTCCTGAATTGTTAATTGACCACAAAGCTTGTTACCCAGATCTGAACTCTCAAGTAAGGGAACCTAGCTTGTATCTGGGCAGTGATTCTAAAATCCTGTCCCAATTACCGTGTCTTCCTTCACTGTTGGTGTTACTATCCTCTTGTGGGCATACTCAGTAGCCTTCTAGGGTGATGCAAGCTGGTCTGCTCTGTGAGTCTGTCATGGTGAATTGTACAGGAGCTTCTCTGCTTGGAAGGGGAAAGAGGGATTTTGGGGGGGGAATGCTAGAGAATTGAGTGTCTGAGTTACTTTCTGTGAGCCCCAGGTGCAGAGTCAGCATGTCACTAAAACTAAGTGAAAGAGCAACATGCCCTCCCCCACATCCCAACTCTGTCAGCTGGCCTGTGCTTAATAGATTAATCCCTTAATGAATGTGGCCAGAAGAGGGCTTTGAGGCACTGAAAAAGAGTCTGGGATGACTCTTAAATGAAAGACAATAAGCCACAACATATTTGTCTTGGTGGTGGTTTGTTTTCTAACTCCTGCGTAGTTTGTGTTTTGAAAACAAATGTCACAAATACCACTGAGGCTCTTTGACTTGAAGTTTGTTTGAAAGTTTGAAAGTGGAATCAGTTGGTGACATAGATTTGAAAACTCTTAGATTGAAGACTGTGCTTCAGAGGATGATTTTTTCCCCCAAAATATTCTTTTAAATCTGACTTTTTTTTTTCTTAAGCCCCAAAAGGATCAAGAGGAGTAAACTTTACCAGAATAGAACAGTACATCTCAAGTTATTTCTTTCTGCAGCATAGAAAATTAAGCAGTGTCTGTGGCCTGAGAGCAAGACATGCTGTGGCAGTCAGTGTTCTCTGGGTCAGCCATCCATTAAACATTTTGTCCCCTCCAATTTTTACTCTCTCCTTCCCTGGTCAGTTCTGAAAACGGACAAGTGTTTTCCACCCTTTGCCCTTGTGCTTGGGCCCTCTGAAGGCACCTGTTGTTTTTTGGTTCAGTTTGGTACAGGGCTGTCCCTTTTCCCTCTAAATCTCTGCTGCAGGCTATTTGCAATGACCAGGAGTGTTTATATGACAAGGACTATTCATCTGCTGTGGCATGGCAGCTCACTCTGAAGGATCTCACAAAAGAGCTTCCAGGTGGGACATGCCTGTGGGAGTGCAGTAGGTGAAAGGCATGGCACAAGGATCTGCAGTGAAAGAACCATGACAAATTACAGGGTTTTCCCTCTCTTGCCATCCTGCAGTCAGTTCTTTCCACTCCTTCCTACCCTTTGGTTTTCCCTGAGCTGGGTGAGTCATGATTTCCAGTCCTGCCCGCCCTCTTTTCTGAGTCATCTTCTCTCAGGGAATTGTCACTTGCTCTTGGCCAGGCAGCTATTTCTGTCTCTAGCTATTTCTTCCTTCTCATGGTTTCATATCTTTCTGCTCCACATTTGTATTTTTTCCCTGTGTATTATTATTATTTATTATTATTTGCTTTTGCTGTGCCTTGCTTTTGCCCTTGCTTTGATAAATAAAATTAGAAAAAGAAAGTTACTTTACAAAAAAAAAAAGTCCTGTCTTAAAAATCCAATTAAAAAAAATCAGGTGCTCCAATAAAATGCAAATATTATAATTACATTGTTGTAAAATGTGTTCAAATACTTTACAGTGTTGTAAAATGTGTTCAACATATGTGTATCTTCCAGTCCCAGAATTTTCATATCTGCTAGCTGAAATGTAGGTTCCCTATGTACATTTCTTCCTGATGTCCTGTTGCCCCTATTCTTGTGTGTAACAACATTGTTACAAGTAGATATTTTCATTTCTGGCTGTAGTTACGACTTTTCATCCTGCCCTGCCACACATCAGCTGTGGTATTTTTACTCTTCCTGTCTTTCTTTTCTTATCAGACTTGGATTTTCCTTTTCCTTGCAGCAGGTACTCACCTCTGCACAGGTGAGTGGTGCCCAGGAGGGGGCTGACCTCCATCACATATTCTGATATGTGCTGATAACAAATGTCCCCTGTGATTTTTGGAGTCAAAGTACCTGAGCTGCCCTAACTCCAAAGGCAATGACACCTGGGAGAAAGTATGAGCTGAGTGGTGCTCCAAGTGCTGCTCCTACTGCTTGTGGTGTTGGGTTATCTGTGCCTCTTTGGGGCTGCAGCCTCCCTTCTTTGCAAAGAGATAACACCTTGGGTAGGCACTCAGAAGCCCCTCAGGTCCCCAAAGGTTCACAGTTGCTGTGGGAGAGGACAGGGGAAGGGACCAGCCCCAGCTGGAACAAACCATCCTGATTTCAGAGAGAAGTATCGAGCCCATCAAGATTATCAGTTGAACATGTTCCAGTGATAAGATACATCTGCAAACAGGAAGATGGAGCCCACGCAGTGTTTCCTCCCTGCAGGGGGAAGGTTTCGAATTTATTACCTCTGGGATGGAGATGTTCTCTCCTACCTACCTCCTGCAGCTTGCTGGGGCAGGGCAAGGTGGGGGATATGATCTGAGGATGTTCTGTTTGTTTTTAACATCTATGTTCCTGTGCAGAGGCACTGGGGACACAACGGGCAGGGCAAGCAGTGGTCCAGTGCTTTTGCCTTTTGGAGCCAGCTGCTGGAAACTGTATCAGTTAGCTGCATTTGGGAAGGGGCAACACAGGCACTGAAAGTGAGGGATGTTTGCTCTGGAAAGATTTGAGTGTCCTGCCCTTGGTCACCATGTTTGATATGCATGGTGAATCCTGGCCCATGCCACTGCTGAAAGGGATTATGATTCAGATGGATCTACTCACATTTTAGGAAAATCCAGGACACTTTTTTTATACTGAAGGTTATTTTTATCTACTGAAGCAGGTGACTATTTCACTTGATAGATCTGTGGCAAATGGGGCTACTTTTTTCCTTTTTATTTTTTTTCCTTTACACATATCCTATCCCCCTTCCCATTTTAACCAGGCTCTTGGCTGTATGGAGCTTTCACATAGACACCTTGTGAAACTCATTTCAACCTTTCTGAGGGCAAAGTCCTGCTGAAAGCCAGACAGTTGCCAAAGAGAGGGGTCTGACCTGCACCACTTCCCAAAGGCTGGAGGTCTTTTTTTTTTTTTTTGTGGGACACTGCATCTCTCTTGCTTCCTATGTGAATGCTATGCAGGCACCTGCTTGTCCAGTTTACCCTGTAGTGCCAAGACAGAAAAGGGATACCAAGATGCAGCTTAATGTCTGTGACCATACAGGCAGCACTGCAGGCAGGAGGGGGGCAAGGAGAACCTGACCCTGGCAGGAAGGAAACCCCACTGGGTTGTACCCGCAGGTTTCTCTTCACCTCATTGTTGTACAGCACTTTTTCATCATTCTTATCTTCTATCAGTGTTTTCTAACCCTTTTTTTGGCAGTGTTACATCAGCCTGGGATTTCCTGCCAGCCTCTTTAACAGCGGAATGTCCTCAACCAGGGCTAACCCTACCTGGGAAATTCCACCGTGCAGAAAAAGTCCAGGGAGCCACACTCACACCACTGTCCTCCTCCACCCTGCTTCCTCTCACATGTTACAACATCCCCTTTCCCTTCCTGTTAACCAGAGCCAAAAGATAAGTGGTGTGGGACCCACTGCACTAAAGGTCCTGTGGGTACTCAGCCAAGAGCTTCGAGAAACTAGAAACTTGTGGGGGGTTGTTTAGGGTTTTCTCCTTTTTTTTTTTTTTTTTTTTTTTTCCTTTTTTTTTTTTGTGAACAGAAAGCCAAAGTAAGAAGGACTTTTGTGAGGGAGGGGAAGAAAAATTTCCTTATCACTGCTTCTCTGTTTCACACCTTTAAACCTCAGAGGAACGTCTCAGTGATTCACACAGGCATGGCCATAAGGAATGATCAGTTGTCAATGGGGTGCAAAGAACTGGCTTGTTTTCCACAGAGCTATTTCTAACTTCACTCCAATATGCAGGTATGCTGGTACAATTTTACTTGATTTATTGCATAAAAAACCTAATTGATTGAAACAATATTGGCTTCTCAAGTAAGTTCTTTTACTTGTAGCAGCCTCACAAGTGTCTTGTGCTATAATTATCTCTGTGTGTTTTGGGGTTGAGAATGGAAGAATGGTTGGCATTTGGGAAGGTAACAGCCAAGAGTGAAGAAACCACAAAGAATGGTGGGATTTTTGAAAACTCTCAGTGAATCTGGTGGCAAAATACTCCTAAATAGCTTAGCTGCTCTGGGAGACTCTCTCTGAAGCAATTTGCATTTTTAGGGGAGAATGTAATAGCTTTCCAGAGGATGGGTGGATGGACGGATGGATGGATGGATAGACAAATGGACAGATGGATGGAAAGCTAAGCTTTGAGAGTACTGAATGGAAGAACCATTGTTAGTGAAAAAAAAGGTGTTTTGTATAATTTTGATTACAATTCTCTTCTGGCAGCTCATCAGTTATTTTGGAATAGCAGAGCACCATCAGCATGTGAGCCTGCCAGCTTCAACAGGACAGGAGTAAACTGTCAGGGTGCAGTCTGAGACAACAGAGAGAAGCATATAAAAATAGGGATCTACGCCTACTTTCTTGTAATTCATAAAAAAAATCTGTGGGAATGAAAAGAAGTAAATTTAATGAGCTTAAAATTCACTTTAAATTTTGTTATGCTAAGGGGTTTATTAAACGAAACCATAAACTTCTTTTCATCGCCTGGTGAGGGTTTCCCTGGCTTACCACAGAAGGTTGATTATGCAGCACCCCGGTTCATTAACCATGCCTGTCTCTGGCAGGCAGGGAGGGCAGCTCAGCACAAAGAGCCTTGCAGAGGATAAAATGCAGTCTGGTTTTCAGACCCGAAAAGTTTGGGGGTATGTGTGTGCCATGGTGACATTGGAGACGAGCGTGTGACCAGGAGTGGGTAGCTCGCATGTACTTCAGATGGAAGCCAGGTGATTTCAGCTGGGATGTGGAGGTTTGCTGAAGGCACACAGAGGGCAGGGAAAAGGAGACACCCTGGGCTCTCCCTCAGCCAGACTGAGGTGATGGTGACCAGTGGTCAGGGACAAATACCACCTAGGGCGTTGAAAAGAAAGGCATATTTCTGCTCCAAACAAAACTCCAGAATCAGCTTGGTGATCACATCCCAGCAAGTGTTTGTTTGTTTGTTTTTTTCACTCGTTAGACTTCTATTTACTTTCTTTGCAGCAAGCCACATTTCCTGTTGCAATTTGGTGGCAGTGGGTGGGAGTAGTGTGTGTGCAGGGAGGAAATGCTGCCTGTCACAAGAGGCCAAGCACCAGCCAAGCCCTGGGCTGCTGGGGCAGCCTTGTAGCCTGCCACCCTGGAGGTCATGGTTGGGATATCATAATCATCATCGTCATCGTTATCATCATCAGAAGCTGGAAAGAGATCTGCAGCAGCAGCCCTGGGCACTGGGGAGCTTCCTTTGCCATCCCTGGGCTGCTTGGAGCAGTGGGCTGGCAGGAACTATTTCATCCCTTAATTTGGCTTTGCCTCCTGCTGCAGCCTCGGTGCCCTGACCTGGCTTTGCTTCTCACCTGGACTTTGGGGAGCAGCAAAACTCAGTCCTGATGGTGCTGCTAAGATACCCTGCTAAAAAACCCCTGTGTGACTTTATGTGTTCCCAGTCACAAACTCCTGAGACAAAACGTGCAAGGTAGAAACAAGAGCTGCCTTTACTTTTGCTTTCTTCTTAAGAAATTGGCAGGAAATTAAAAGGAAACTTAAACATCCATGGGCTGGCTTCTGTGGAGAGCAGCGTCCTGTCAGACAGGATGTGTCTGGCTTTGGAAGGTGTCTTTTCCCAGCTGGGAACTGGAGGAGGGAGCCAACGCCTGGGAACAGAGCTCTGCACAGTGCCCCACCAAATCAAAGAGTTAATTTCCAGCTTTCTTGATGCTTTATGCTAACTCGTGCATGATTTACATATTACTGTGAAGTTGTCATTACTGTCATGGATTTCTTTCTAAACCTGAAGCAGGTGGCTGTTAAGTTTATAGAAAGAACAGAGTATTTGGATGCTTTCCGTGATATTTATATCTTTTATGCAGACACAGGACATCTGTGATTGAGACTTGTACGACAGCAAATTCTGACCCATAGGTGGAAAGATATTGTCCCAGTTATTCCAGCACACATTTAACTGAAGATAAAGCCTGCCCTAGTAGATGTAGTTCATCCTAAGCACCAGAAAAAATTTTGTACTGCTGTTTGAAAGTGACCTAAAATTTTCCCTCCCATAATAAAATTTTATTTGTCTGCTTTAAGTGCCTTTTTAAATGAGAAAAAGTCCTGTTTATTGAGTTTTTGTCTGACTAATGGAGAACAGCTCTGTAGCTGAGTTTCAGGACTTTCCCAATGGTCAGATGGCATGTATTTTGAGAGATGAAATTTCTCTAGTGAAAAGATGTCTGAACTGAAGGCAGTTAAACTCTATCAGCTGGAAAACACGGTGAAATAAGCTCAAGACATTATATGAGGGCGTTTCCTTCAATGATCCCTACAGTGTCAACATGCTACAAGTGCTTTTTACTGGTTATCTTGCTTCTGCCTGGACTTTCCTGCTTGTTGATCTGCACCCTTGAGCTGATGGTATGCACCACTACAGGATGTGTAGGATTGTGCAAATCAGAGCTGAAGCTTCCTGCAGGTGTTGATCCTGCTATGCAAGTGCTGCACGGGTGGGCTGTATGAGTACTGACACGGTGCCTGGGGTTTCTGGACTGGTCAGCTGTTCCACCTGCTGTCTGGTAGATGTGACTGCTTTGCCACGTCCAAGAAGAGCACAGATTTTCAAAATCTGCCTAGATAATGTTTTTGAGTGGAAAAATGCATGTTTGAGAAGCCTGGTTGTATGGCAACCTTAATCTTAGATAGGTTACCTGCTACTACACTCAAACTGAGTCTAGGAATGCAAGTGTCTAGGTAGATTGCAGTTCAAAAAAATCATGTTTTTCTAGGTTCAAACCTCACTTTGAGAGTTTTTCCTCCCATTCCCATTCTGAGGTGTTAAGTTGCCATGTACATTGGGACAGCTCTGCAGTCCCTGTTAGAAAATGGTTTTGTTTTACAGGTGGTTGTTTGTGGAAGGTAGGAACATTGAAATCGAAGTACACCAGAGCCTAACTCACCTACTGCGCTTGCAAAACACACTCCTCATCTGACAGCAGCACATGAAATTAATGTGAACTATGAATGTCAGGTTTTGGTCCAGGTTGATCATCTGGGTTAGGAGGAAAAATGTCTTCAGCATGAAGAACAAGGAAAACTGATGCTGACCCCTCCAAACCTACACTGAGTCTCCCTAACAGCAATGGGAAACTGTGCCAACTCCCTTTCTAAACTGGAATACCACAACAAGCCACCTACTTTGGGGGCAGAATGTGCACTCTCTACCTCATCTCTGTACACTAAGTATCCTTTATAGGGGACACATGACGTTGCCCTTTGCTATGGGGAAACAGCCTCCTGCTCCTTGTTTACAGGCTGTGACATCAGTGGTGTGTGTATTTCTTAGCTGTGCACTCCTACTGCAAGGCACTAATGAGATAGTAAGCTGCTGAGAAAACATGACTAACCAGGGTAGTGAGTGTGTTGGGAGGAATGTCCCCAAACACGAGGTACATATACAAGGAAACTGTTTGCTTTCACAGAACTCACAACCACTCTGCCAGCTTTGCAACACTTGCTGGGTTTAGGGTTTCTTTTCTTCTGTACTGATTTCAGCTGTTTTATACACACAGTGTTGAAGGCTCTACTTAGGAACAACCCACTTTTTTTAAAAATTCACTTCTTTTTTTTTTTTTTTTTTTAAATATAAAATGGGTTGGAGAAAAAAAAAAAAAAAAGGCAGAATTGAGGGTATTCTCTGGATCAAAGGAGTAAGGTCCAAAAGAAATATGTTAAGTAAAAAGTCTAAGTTTTTCTTTAATATGAAGAATTATACATGCCCTCTTTTGATGTTCAGGTTAGTCCCAGAATGTCAATCTTGGAGACCAAAGTCTAGGAAAAATGTAGCAATACAAGTATAGCAAAAAGGGAAGAAACACTAACTCCTTTGTAGGGGCTTTTAGAGTAAAACTGTGTCATGGACCACTTCCAACCTGCTGACAAGTGCTCTACAGAACCGTTAAAGCAAATGCACAGACCCCGAATGCTCTCTAGGAGCAGAATAGTTCCTGAGATTTTTACCTCTGTTTTTCTCAATGCCAGTCTAGAAGCAAACAGTGTTGTGCTGCATGGTTTGGGAGGTGTGTGCTGTTGGAAACGCTGCTGGGGTGCAGAGGTGTGGTGGTGGTGTTCACACACCTCAACTCACAGTTTGCAGCAGGAGCCTCACTTACACCCAGTGGAGATTAAGGCACGTTTGGCATCAACACAGCAAATATTCCCTTGCATTATGCAACTGGACTGTAAACTACCATTTTTATGTCCAGTTTAAGAAATACCACAAAGGTCATGCTGCTCCAGAAACACGTTGCAAAACCAAGTTCTTGTTACTAGTAGTTTGTGCTCTGACACTTCACCTAGAGGCTGGCCCTTATTCCATTCTTCTGCTTAGGAGACAGACTGAGGGGAGAGATATATTCTGCTCCCATACCTGCTGAACCTTGGGCTGCTCTGAGAGCTGGCATGTTTCTCACTCACAGAGAGAGGTTATACAGTGTGCCTGGCAGAGTGACTACGTGCTGCTCTACAGGGAAGACAAAGCTCCACTTACTGAGCTTGTTTTATTCATTCATTTATTTATTTAAAGCCTACATTCCCTATAGTGTTCACTCCAGTACATGCCCCAGGGACCAAGCAGTCCAGGCACACTGCATCTTTTCTCTGTGCTTGTTCTGATTAGGATAGCAAAGGGGATACACATGACCTGGGTTAGCCTAGGTGTTTAGCTGGTGGTAAAAGTCTAAGGTGTTGGTATCCAGCCCCTTTGCTTTCTGTAATGAGACCCTTAGCCAGCAAGCACAAGTTTCAAGACAGCTGGATTTTGGTTTTTTTCCTAGCTGAGCTTTTCTGGATCCCGTTAGTGTAGCTCATGGGTGTGCAAAAGTCACACTCCCAAAAGTTATTTCATTAATCAAGTATATTGGATTAACCTATACCATGACTGATTGCTTTTAATGCTACAATATTTTAATGCTACAATAATGCTCTGCAGGCAGGGAAGAAACAGAGTTTTCAGAAACAATTGCATTCTGTTTCTTTTTTGTTGTTATTTGAGATACCAAGATAAGCCTATCTCACTTTTTACACGTGCATAGAAGAGTGGTTTCAGGACAAATGCTGCTGCTGACGGCCACTAGTTGGCATTATTGATACATCCCAGTAGGGAGGTGGTGCAATAAAAACATGGGCAGACAGCACTCAGGCAGCTGAGGTGGCTGCCTTGTGCTCACCTCGCAGCCTTCTCCAGCTCTGAGGCTGGTGGGTTACACTGAATTACAGATGGGCCAAAGAAGGCTGAAACCAGCTGGATGCCTTCCCAAGGAGAAGAGGAGACAAGTGTGGTTTTTTTTTTTTGGTCACTATCCCACCCCAGAGGAACTTACTTTGGTTGAAGATGCCTCACAGGGTTTTGGTCACCACAAATGTTACGTAGTGTTTGGGCCAAAACCCAAAATGCATTAATGTTCAAGGTCTGCAGCATTAATAATTACAGTTTGTGGATGTAGCAATAATTTACCAGTAACTCTCATAGAAGCACTTTGAGAACGCAGGGCTGCTGTGAGCCAGCTCATCTTGTGCAACCAATGGGTGTGTGTACATTTTTGAAAGAGCCTTTTGTTATGGAGCTTGGTGGAATTAGACTTGCCTTAATCTGCTTTGACTGGGAGTAGATTTATGCCAGGAGACCTGATAAATAAGATGTCACTGATGAAACAAGTATGAGCTGAGGTATCAGAGTGTTGTCTGAAATGGATTTTGCTTGGTAAAAGGAGAGCAAGTCAGCATCTCAACCTTCAGGAGAGTAGAGACTTTGGAGTAGAAGAGAAAAAGAAAATCCCTGCCCTCTTTAGGGAAAAAAACAAACATAAACTCATTAAATTGTTCTATAGAACAGCTTTCATTCATGTGTAGAGACTAATCTCCAATTAAATCCATTCCAGAATTGTTACTGAAAAGCAAGGATAAAGGTGCTGCCTGTCCCTGCCTGCATGTGGTTTAGGGACCTTCACACAGAAGATCTACAATGAGACAAATCCACTTCTGGTTTGAAATCTCTTTTACTCTCAACATTTTAAAGGGAATGGCAGGCAGCTGTGATGACAAATCTAATTTTCTGGATTATTGACTTCTCAGATTTGCATTACCATCTGCTTGTTGAAAAACGAGGTGCATCTTGCAGTACTTGTAGACCCTCCTGTGAGATTAAAATGAGTGGCTTTCTGGGCTCCCTGGCTGGGATGAGAATGCAAAGGTCTGTCGGTTGGATCCACTTTGGAAAGCTGAGTTGTGGGTCCTCCTCACAGCCACTGAATGTGCAAAGAGCATTTGTGGGCTCCAGGTTCTCTGAGCACCAAGTGCTTTTCAATGAGGAGACACTTAAAAGCATCTGCCTAAGGTTAAGGTATCATAACTGAGGTGTAAGGCTTGAAGAACTGGGAACCATCTTCTTGCTTGTTTAAAACACATGGCCTGATTTCATAAATCCTCAGTTGCATAAAGTGCTTTATTAAATGAAGGAGGTGTGCTTGGGGGTGAATTTCTGCTCAAGGAGCAGGAGAATTTTTACCTTTATTGGGGTATTTCTGACACTACATGGCATACGATTTTGTTTTATGTGTTCTACTTGCAAATTTCACTCTGCCTGCATAGATTCAATCTATGGTATAAATCAACAGTCCTTTGAGTAGAAACCTGCCTAAGTAATCCTCAACGAAACCCTTCCTTCACTTGACAGTGGGAGAAATATTTGAATAATATAAAGCATTTCCCTCTTGCCTCCTCATGAGCTGATTAATATAATTTCATATTGCACCTGACCCACGTTATTCAATACAATTAAAACATGTAAATTATAGACCTCCAATTTGCATAATATACTTTAGAAAGACCACGTTAGACCACGGTGTTTTATTACATATTTATTGGAGCAGGCACAGTGCTAAAACCACCCTAATCTCAACCTCATGGGCAAAACTGCTCACTTTTATTTTAGAGGACAGTGACATCAGTGGAAACGGGAAAGCAGAAATATTTGTTTGAAAAGTAGAAACCACTGTGATAATTGGTAATTTCTCAGTGATAGTAACAGTAATTGCACGGTTTCGCCCACTTTTTATTTTGGCATCGTGTTGCTTACCCACTTCTCCCCGCTGGCCTCGGCCAAGAGGCTCTTGCCACAACCAAAATCACTCCTCGTCTGCCCCTGCCTACTCCACGCCGGGTAAGAGGGACACAGATCACTCATCTCTGCTGTGAGTAGCTGCACACCTTCCCCTGCCTGCTGGATGCTGCTCGGGATGCTCACGACCAGAACGTCTCTGTTCTTCCATGCCTGTGTCCTGGAGCAGAGGACTGGCAGGACAGGGCCGAAGGGTGAGGGATACCTGCCCTTGGGGACATGAGGGAGCAGCGGTGGAGGCCGAGGGAAGGCTGTGGTCATTCGCACCTCCACAGCTCCGTCAGAGGCTGGATTAGCGGCTGCACGCCTTGTGAGCGGGAGCTGCGTTCAGAACACACTCTCAGACCCACGTGTGACTCTTGGGGTGTCTTGGGCAGGGCCAGGAGTTGGACTCGCTTTGTCCCCACGGCACCTTTCCAATTCAGGATATTCTGTCATTGCGCGAAGCCCACAGAGGCAAGTTTGGACGACACGGCGTGAGGCGGCACCCTGACCCCCATTCCCCGCCGAGCTCTGCGGGCAGAGGCAGCCTGCCCTCACGGCCAGGCTCCTCCCGCCGCCCTGACGGGAAGCGCGGCCCCGCCCGGCGCAGCCCCGCCCGCGGGGGGCGGACCCGGTATAAGCGCTGCCGCGGCCCCGCGCCCCCAGAGCCGCCGTGCCGCCCGCCCAGCCCTGGCCGTGCCCGTGCCCGCTCCGCCGCCCGCCGCCCCCCGCCGCCGCACCGCCATGATCGTGGAGAGCAGCCGGGACGCGGCGCCCGATGGCGGTGACGGCGGCGCCCTCAGCAGCCCCATCAACCTCGCCTACTTCTACGGGGCCTCGCCCCACTCCAGCGAGGGCAGCTGCTCGCCGGCGCACTCCTCCGCCCCGGGCTCGCCGGGATCCGACTCGGACCTCTCGGTGAGCAGCCGCGGCGGCGGCCGGAGGGACCCCCGGGGCGGCCCCCGCCCCGCGCTGCAAGGTACGGCGGGTCCCCGTGGCGGGGAGAGCGCGGAGCCGCGGGTCCCGCTCCGTCCCCTCGGCAGCCAAGCTGGCCGCCGGTCCTTCTGGGTGCCAAAGCGGGGAAAAGCCGGCGCGTTTGGCCGGCGCTTCGTGCCCGGTGCCAGGGTGTTCCCATCCGCCGAGCGGGAGCGGCAGGGCCGTCCCCGGGGCAGCGGAGGAGCCGCACGCCCGTGGGGTGGCCAAGGGGTACGCGGGGCAGCACCCTGCTCTTCTCTGCTAAACCGGGATTTAGGTGCCTTTCCGCGAAAGTTCCTAGTTTGTTGGGGGTTTTTTTTCTTTGCTTATTGTTTGTTGAACGTAAACCGACTGGGTGTCTCAAGTTGGGGTTTTGTTTTCGTGTCTCCGCAGTTGAACAACACATGGGGGGTGGAAAGCAGCACAGAGGACCTTTCCAGGGGGTTCGTGTGAAGAACTCCGTGAAGGAGCTCCTGCTGCACTTCAGGAGCAGCAAGCAGATGTCCTCGGGTCCTGCCACCGAGGAGAGCAAGGTAACCGGCAGCTTTCTGCGATGACAGGTTTGATTTGAATGGTGACTGAAGCTGGCAAGAAAGCACTTCGTGGTAACGCTAGAAATGAGCTTCTGCTTTATCTGCTGTGGATGGAGTCAGTGTTTTTCCTTTTCAACACATAATGGAAAGATACAGCTGGGAAGAAATCAGAAAGAAGGCTTACTGTGAGAGAAGGAGGCACTTAAAAATATTCTTACTAAGTTTCATTTTCCAAAGGGAGTCTGGATAAAGATACGTTAGTGTTGCGAAACCACAGAAATTCCGTGTTGACTGGAATGAGATCATTATTTGGAAGGGTTAGGGATTCTTCTCAGATTTGTTTGTCATGCTATTGCACCTCTTGTGCAAAGCACACGGTGTAAAGATAGGCCCTTTCAGTCTGAAAAGACAAAAATTACAGGAAATTCTGAGACGATTACAGCGTATTTTTGATTTGATTAGGTCTTCTTTCTGAGTGTGTGTTTGAAAGTTTCCTACGTAAGAGTTGTCAGAGGAAGATTTTTGCATAAAAAAGTTCATGGCACTAAAGAAATGTCAAATTGGCTAGGTTATTCATGTCTCAAAAAAATCCTCAGGTCCCTGGAAGGAGTAGTGTCTTTCTCTAGATTTTCTTGAGTTTTGTGGTATTATAACAAATGGCTCGAAAAGCCTAAAGAAAAACAGTGTGTTTTATTTAAGTTTCATTAAAATATTTCCATTTTTTAACCTTAATTGAAAGCAATTAAGTTAGGGTTAGACAACCACATACTAGAATTATTCTAAGGTATATTCTGTGTTTATAGAAGGAAGTCATGGCTGCTTTTTTGGGTGGATTGTTTTTGGGGTTTTCTTGTTGATTTGTTTTTGTTTATTTTCCCCCAGAAATAACATTATATTAACAGAAAAATATGGATTTTTCTTAGCAGGTGCAAGGTAGATTGGTGAACTACGAACCGTACACAGGTACACCATTTTTTAATACATACCCTGCAATAACATTTAAAATCATTTGTAAGACTAACATCCAAATGGATTCTAAATTTATTTTCTTGTCATCAGAACTGAAGAGCATACTGGGCCACAGTGGCAAAAGAAAGGCTCCTGAACTCCTTTCTGATGGACCTTCTTTCAAACGCCAAGCAAATGTTCACCCACATCTCCTGGTAAGTTTTTAGTAATTTTTTCCTTGCCTTTTTTTTTCAGTTTGCTTTGTGGGATCAGAAACTACCAGATACAACTACAGCTCTGATTTTCTGGGGCTTGTTTTGACTTTTTTTTTTTTCCTTTGTCAGACCCCACCCCAGACACCAACTTCTATGGATAGCATGGAGGAGACACATAAAACTGACCCAAAGCACGACAGCAGTTCTGATCTTCTTCAGAACATTATAAACATCAAGAATGAGTCAAGCCCCATTTCCCTGAACACGGTGCAGGTGAGCTGGTTGCACTCAGTCTCCAGCCACAGCTCGCCTGCTGAGCAGTACCAGGACAGCCCAGGAACACAGGCTTTCTCCCCATCCCAGAAGTACCAGGCATTCCAAGACCACACCAGCCAGCATATGCTTGATCCACCACAGCATTACCAGTTCCCTGCCTCCCAGAACCAAGATTTGTCACAGAGTTATCCCTCAGATGCCTCCCTGGACTACAGGCCCTTCGTTGGCAGTGACCAGTCTCCTGCCTACCCGCAGAACACCTTTGAGGGCCATGAGCTGCAGTACTGCCCATCACAGAGCTTCTCTTCCCTCTTGAATGACTCGGAAGGCTCGGACAACATCTCCAGTCCCCTCCAGCCACTGAGCAGTGCCCACCCACAGGCTGAGGTTGCCCCTCACGCCCCAAACTTCAGCTTGCTCTCCAGCAACCTCTGTGGTAGTCTGGAGCGCAGTGTCTCTTTGGCTACTCTGAATGTCTCTCTGCCTGACCAAAACATTGCCAGAAGCACGACGCAGCTGGGCAAGTCATTTTTTCAGTGGCAAGTGGAACAGGAGGAGAACAAACTGGCTAACATCTCTCAAGAACAGTTCCTTGCCAAAGATGCTGATGGAGACACGTGAGTGCCGTTTATCTTGGTGTTTCTTCTGTGGGAGGTTGGGGAATGTTTCTGTTTGGGTTTTGGCTGACTGTGGGTTACAGTGAAGTGCTTCCATAGCAGTGTTTGTGTCACAAGTGCAGTGGTTTGGCTGATCAAGTGAAAGGTGTGGTGTTGCTGATGGGTCTGATGCAGAGCTTGAGTAGATGTGCTTTCTAATTTCAGATGCCTATTGTTAGACTTGGTTAAACAGGGAGGAAAGCATTCTAATTTAGATGCTTTAAGTTTATGCTTTAAGCCCTGGTAAGAAAATGTTTATGTTCCTGTCTGAGTTACACAGAGGAGGTCTGAAGCTGGCAGAATAGCACCCCTTCTACACATTGGGTTCTTTGCTGTCTTGAGTCCTGGTTTATGTCTGGTGGTAACTCTGTTGCCCCTCTTTCCTGCAGCTTCCTCCACATTGCTGTGGCCCAGGGCCGTCGAGCACTCTCCTATGTTCTTGCAAGGAAGATGGCTGCCCTGCACATGCTGGATATTAAAGAACATAATGGCCAGGTGAGGTTCTGGAAAAAAATCTTTGCGCCTGCTTTGTGCACCTAGGTACTTCTGCATGTCTGAAAGACTTGGGAAGGATGTGGTAAAATGCTTATTTAATATTAACCCCAAGATTTAGCCTGCATACTAATATTAACCTTGAGCTATTAATACTTCTTGGGTTCACCTTGAGCTGGTAAAACTATGTGCTCTGCTTCATTTGTCCTGGCTTCCTAGTATTCATAATCACTGCTTAAATAATACCAGGTAGCTAGGGTTTTTATTTGTTTTAGTTGCTCTTTCCTGTTAGAGATCAGATGACTAATAGCTTAAATTTTCTTCTTGATGTTTGCAGAGTGCTTTCCAGGTTGCTGTGGCTGCCAATCAGCATCTCATTGTGCAGGACTTGGTTAGCTTGGGGGCTCAAGTGAACACCACAGACTGCTGGGGTAGGACGCCACTGCATGTCTGTGCTGAGAAGGGGCATGCCCAGGTTCTCCAGGTAAGAGCCAGGCAGGAACAGCTCTGCCCTGGCCATTGACTCTTACACTTGGCCTTAGCTGTGTTGGGAAACTCTGGAAAATAAACTTCATCTTTCTCTCTGGGTAGCTGTGTAAGTCTGTCTACACACAGAACTTAGTGGGACTGAATTTCTCATTAAGGTTCTCATCCTCATTTCTAAGTAATTTTGGGGAAAACTCTATAGTTTACCGAACCAAGACAGTCAGTCTCCTCTTAATCATGGGATCGTCAAATGGTTTGGGTTGGAAGGGACTTCAAAGATTTTCTAGTTCCAACCCCCCTGCTGTGCTCAGGGACACCTTTCACTAGACCAGGTTGCTCAGAGGCCCATTCAGTCTGGCCTTGAACGCTTCCAGGAATGCTGTCATTTATTGCAACTTTATTGCAGTTATTGCAGTAAGATGATAAATAGATTTGAAGCAGTAGGTGGCTTGGATAAGACCTAAATGTGTACCTGTTCCCACTTTTGTAGGCAATCCAAAAGGGAGCCATGGGAAGCCATCAGTATGTGGACCTTGAGGCAACAAACTACGATGGTGAGTAGTTAAGAGTTTATAATTTACAGTTACTGGATAGTACGACGTTTTATAGCTACTGATGGGAATGCAATAAAATGCAATATTTCTTTTTCATATGGAAATTTACAGGTACAATTGACATATCTGTCAGATGAAAACACGGTTTGTCCATGTCTGTCAGAACCTCTTTCCTCTTACATATGATTGCTGTGTTTGCCACGGAGAAAGTGTAGGTTGTAACTGGCCTTTGTTTAAAACATTGGAGTGCCACAATGTTGTTGTGTCAGTGGATACAGAAGCCAGATTTGGTTTTATTTGGACCTTTTTCCATAAAACAACTCTTTCTAATGTATATTTTGTAAAAAAAAAAACATTAGAAATTGATTCTTTCATCAGCTGCTAGCTGATAGCTCACTGAAAGGCTGCTACTTCACTCTTCTGTTGATGGACAGTCCAAATCTCAAGCTGCTTGGAAGCAGTCACTGTCATCTGGAAATATGGAACTATCCCTTAGCTTAATGGGGATGGAAGCTCCTTTATCCAGCCTCTTAAACAAGCAGGCAGTCAATACTTCTGTACTGCATTTGTTCATTCATAACTCTTTTTGTTGGTCAGGTTTGACAGCGTTGCACTGTGCGGTTCTGGCCCATAATGCTGTGCTGCATGAACTGCAGAACTGTCAGCCACCTCACTCCCCTGAGGTCCAGGAGCTTCTGCTGAGAAACAAGAGCCTGGTAGAAACCATCAAGATCCTGATACAAATGGGAGCCTCTGTTGAAGCAAAAGTAAGTGAAGTGCCTTAGTCTGAAGTGCCAGATCCAGAGAGAATATGGAAGCAGAATATGTCCCTTTCTCCCACGCTGCATTTCAGCTTTATTACAAAGGAAGCAGACTAATTTGAAAGCTTCCCTACAGCTTAATTTACCTAGATGGGATGAGAATGCTGCATTTATTCAGAGCAAGGTATTATCAATGCAAAAGAACCCTGGGGAAAGAGGGAGGTGACAATCTAATCTCTAGACTAAGAATGATGCTACGCTGGCTGCAGTGTTGTAAAAGTAAGAGTATGTTTGGAGTGATCTGAGGTACCCATAGCAGTAAGGTGCTGATGACACCTTGTTCTTGAACTGGAAATTTTAATTAAAAACTTCATACCTTTGCAGTTCAGGTCCGTGCCGTGCCAGACCATTACTTAGCCAAAATATCAACTATTACTTTATGTAAGCTTACCTGCAGATGAGATCATGTTCCATTGTTCATTAGATGTTGATATTAAAGTACATATATTCAGATTCACTTTTGATGAATTGTAGTGCAAGTATGTTTGCTCAACACTCTGCAGTTACTTCACTTTCTGTTTTTGTCTGCATGTTGCCCCTGGATAGGTGAAGCACCTGCAGTGAAGACTAAACAGTTTCTTTTTTGATAGGATCGCAAAAGTGGTCGCTCCGCTTTACATTTGGCAGCAGAAGAAGCAAACCTGGAGCTCATCCGTCTCTTTTTGGAGCTGCCCAACTGTCTCTCTTTTGTTAATGCAAAGGTATGGTGATTTTTTTCATAGTGCAGATAAAGAGAGGCTCATGCCCCCACTTTTCCTTCACGGAATTGCTTTGTGGTCCCCAGGCTTACAACGGTAACACAGCCCTGCACGTGGCTGCCAGCCTGCAGTACCGCGTGAGCCAGCTGGATGCTGTGCGCCTGCTCATGCGCAAGGGAGCCGATCCCAGTGCCAGGAACTTGGAGAATGAGCAGCCAGTTCATCTGGTTCCTGATGGCCTTGTAGGGGAACAGGTAAAAAATTCCCAACAGCCCCTTTCCTTCCATCTGTCCCTGTCCACACAAAAGCTGGATTCCACACCAAGAAGTTTACTTTGGAGTTGAGTTGCGGCTTTAAAAGAAAAGATCTAGCAGATACCATTTTATTCTTTAGAACTTTAGCTTCAACGTCAAGATCAGGCAGAATATACAGACCTGAAATTCTAGGTTTCATGTGCAGCTTTTATTTTTTTCATCGCAAAAGCTTTTACCTGTCAAGATAGGCTTTGTGTCTGTAACCCTGCAACTTACTGGAGGCAATATTCCTTCTTTTGCTGGTCTCAGTATGGCCTGAGTTCATGCTTTTAGTGCTCTTGTCAGAATTAGTAGTGACAGTTCTTAGGCCTAAGTAACAGATGAAGAAAATCCCTTTTTCATACTTGATGAAAAAATTCACACTTGACCTAAGACTAGTTACTTAAGCACAGCTGACTGTTGCCTTTCATTGGTTCAGTGCTGTGGAGTGGAATCATTTGTGGTGTAACTGAACTCAGGACCTGGGCTTGGATTAATGAGTGCAAAACTGGATCTAGAGTGGAGTTTTTTCACATTGTGACTCACTTCAAGGCAATGAATATTGATGTTTTTGTCTTTTTTCTCTTCTCTAGATAAGACGTATCCTCAAAGGGAAGGCGATTCAGCAGAGAGTGTCGCCGTTTTAGGCTCCATGTTTCTTGGAGTTCAGCAACTTACACTCACTGTCAGTCAGGCAGTCCTAATGAATCTGTAAATAGAGCATTTGCCTGGTGTGGGCAAATGTTAGTTGTTTCTATGAAACAAAAGTATTTTGTTCACTATTATATAGTGGGTTACCTAAGAATAAAAAAACCCTAAACCCAACAATCAAATTTCTCCAACCAAATGGGAGTGCTTTATTCCCAAGTATCTGAAACATTTTCCTGGCTACCTGTATTTCATAGCTATGGTGTATCAGCCATACAGATTACTTCTAGACAAGAGCAATTCTATAGAATTTTTTTTTTTTTATTTTAGAGAGGGCTGATACACATCAAAATTGCAGAGATTGTCATTGTGTGTTTAGTAACACTTAAATGCAAGAGAAATTAAATATTTTTGAAGTTGAACATTTATTTATGTAACTTTGTGGCTTTGTTTGAGTATCTTGTGCAGGATTGTATATTGTCACTGCCATTATTGTACAGCTGTATAGTTCTATATTGATCACTTGGGGAAGGATCTGAAGAAACAAGTTCCTTGATCTTGAACTTGTAAATTGCATACAGAGTTTTAATACTATACTGGTGCAAATTGGGTAAATTCTGTTATTCTGTAAATTCTGTTGAAGACTGAGGATGGAAAGTAAAGATAGATTGTCCCTGGCACTGATTTGTGCAGACTTTTGGGATTGTTAATAAAACATGAAAAGCTGTGCTTCTTCAGGGGACTGTGTTTTTCTTGTACCCAGTAGGGGTTTTTCTTGTGATAGAACAATAGATTGAGAGAGAAGGATCATGATTTTTATAGCATATATGCAACTTGTACTTTAAAGGATATCATCCTGATTCAGTGCAAGTATTTGGCATGTGCTTCACTGTTGATGCATGCTGAAATCTCTCAATGTTAATTATAATACTTCAACATGTGTAAGCCTTACTCGTGTTGGTGGGGCTTAAGTGCATGCATAAGTAGCTTGCTGACTGGGCTCTAGTTAATTCTAGAGACTTAATGTTTTCCACCTCCTAAGCAGAGTTAGTCCATTTATGATTTTACCTTATAGGTATAGTGGCTAGCAAAGGAATATTTGAAGTTAACAGTTTTTCTATTTTTAATAATTATTAATGGAAAATGTATACTAATGATGCTGTATACCTGTGTTCTGTTGGAAAAAACTTCACTATCACTTTCTGAATGATCCATGCTGGGCTGTAATCCCATAATATGTTCTCTGTATGGTCTTTGCTCTTAAAACTGTTTTTTTCATCACATGCAGTTCTGTTGTAACCATTTAATTAGTCTGATTATGCTGTTCTGGCAAAGTATGTCTTGTAGACAAGCTAAATGAAAAAATCTGATATTTGAAGGCTTAGTTGCAATGTATTTCTTGAAGGGTTATGTGTAACTTTGTTTGAATAAACATGCTGATTCAGTTTTGGTGGTTACCGTGTGTGATACAAATAATGACAAAGAAGTCAAGCTTGAGGTAAAACTGATTTAGCATAGTAATAGTGTGAGGCTGAAAAGCTATTTGCTAAGATGAAAAGTAGTCCTGCCTTCCTGCTGTTTATGCTTTCTCTTGTTTGATGCTGGTGTTCTGGGTCATGCACTGTGCAGTTGTGTTGTCTGTGAATTTAGCAGGTATGCCCCAAATCAAATTAATAGTCACAAAGTTGGAACCCAAACACTTGCCCCTGTAGACTCGAAAGAATGCTAGCAGTTCTGACAATGACTTCCTTGGTCCTCAGTTCTGGCAGCTCAGGCACAAGTGTTGCCCTAGCGCAGGTGACAGTCTGTGTTAGGAAATAGAGCTATACACATGGGCATGGGCTGTGTGCCTCACAGATGGTTCTGAGCTGGCAGTGACCCTTCAGGGGGAAGAGCTGTCAGCCTGTCCTAGCTGAGCATAGAACTGGAGAGCTGGCAATAGTTGAGATAAAATTGGATCCAGCATTAGGATCTATAGGAAAGGAAAGGAAGAAAACCAGGAGGGCTTCTATGTAACTATGGAGCCTGCTGTCCACCCTGCCTTATTGCTGCTTGTGGTGAGGGTGAAAGTGTGGGAATTGGAAGAGGCCCAGAGGTGTGGAGGAGTTTCCTTGCAGGAAGTAGCATTGTAAATGAGGATTGTCCTGCAGAACCATGACAGGCCATGGAAGCTGAGTGGGGATGAACTCACTCTCCCTTCCAGCATGAGAGCTGGGAAGCTATTGATGGAGGTACCACACACAGAGCCAGCAACAGAAAATAGAATTGATTTTATTATTAGGATATGGAAAGATGAAATGGCACCTAGCTAATCATGCCTAGGTTGTGTTGAAGATGCTGTCATCTGCACCTCTCACTGACAGTTACCTGCCTTGGGTATATATCTTTTATATATGCAATAAGCCTGATAGTGCTGTTTCCAGTTACTTTTCATTTTCTTTATAAGAGTTGATTATATAGGGAAAAGAGTTGCTGATGAGGTATCCTGACCCTTCAGATCAGTCTGATCTGACTGCCTGTCACTCCTTTCTGGGTGGCATTGATGGAGTCATGTCACATAGTGATTAAATACCCTGGGCTTGTAAGGCTGGCAGAACACTGGCATTTGATCAGCCAGTGCTTGAGCATGAAGTAGGTGAGAGGCATTTAGCAAACAATGTGGTGCTTTCTGTGGCACTTGTGCCCTTTTGGAAGGGGCACTTCATGCTAGAAGATTCCTAGGGGGAGGCTCTAGTGTTTGTAGCTAACTTCATCTGCCTGGAGCGTAATTTCGTTGTCTGGAGAGTTCAGTAAGTAATTTCACAAGAAAGCATCCCTGCTCTGACTAATTTTTCTCTCCTATGATCTTGGGAAGGTCTGGCATATCTGACCCAATTTGACTAGCTATTAGAAACAATTCCTTTTTACTGAAGGCCAAGTGACACTAAATATTTAGCAGGCTAGTAGCATTTTCTTGGTAACTTATGGTTCTCAGGAAATGCTGAATAGCTTTTATTGATGTGGATGTAGGCTCACTATTTATTTCACTGGTTGCAGTAGAGACAGAAGAGACTAGCTTGGTTCCAAGTAGGAATACTAAGATATATGGTGCTTTGTTCCCAGGATGTTTCTGATTTGTTTGTATAAGTAAGCCAAACCTCAGTAATTGGTTGCTTTTTGATTGTTGTGGGCTACTAATCTGGCTGGAGTTGCGGAAGGTGGTGGTCCATGATTTACGAGAAATATGTTCTGCTTCTGGAGATGGAAAATGTGCATTTCCCACATTTATTGCTCATTTTATTTTTTTTTTTTTCAGAAAACAAAAACATAGCCAGGAAGTATATTATTAGAGAGGTTGGGTGTGGTAGAACTGACTGCAAAGATACGACATGAACTGCTTGTTCTTACCTGACAATTTGCTTGTCTGGTTGCCTTTCTTTTAAAAATATATATGCTCTTCTCTGTAAGGGAAGAGCTGAGAACAATTAAAGTGCAGTGAACATGTAAAGATAAAGAACAGGCTTCTGCAATTAAATATCTGCCAGAAATTGACCTGGTATTTCAACGCATTCAAATCCTTCTGTTGTTGTCTATTACTTTTCTTGAGTGGTGATATTCTTGGTCTGAGATATTGATAGCTTGGAAGGGAATGCTCATCTGTACACAGAGACTATGTGCTGAGATCTTTTACTGGTAAAATTTCCTGACTATTCTTGGCAGTTTTTTTTCAGATCTGCTTCCTGATAGCAAAAAATCTCCAGGCAGCACTAATGAAATTGGGAATCACGTTAGTGCAGAAGTCCTACACCTGAGGTTGTCTTGTAATAGTGGAATTTAAACGCCGATTTCTTCTTCAGTACTTATCTGAGTCTTGCTGGAGAAGAGTAAAATATCTTTGGCTGTGTTTTCTTAGTGTCTGTTGGTTTTCAGCTTTTGTGATTGAGGCTGTCTCAATAAATCCTCCTTTTACCTGCTAATCCTTACTCAGCTCTGAAAGTGTGATCTAGGCTGTTTTGAGAAAGTGATTGCTGTACTAACCAACCTATACTTCACAAATGTTTTTCCCCTTAGTTTCTAGTGAAATTTTCCCCTTCCCCTTTGCTAGTCTGAAGGCCTGAGTTAAAGATGACTAAGGTGGTGCTTTAGGTTTAGGATGGGGAGCAGACAATTGAAAGAAGTTGCACACTGCTTCTGTAGGAGTGTGTGGGCTGCAAGGCTGACTGAAGAGTCTGAATGAACTGTCTTGTGGATGCAATGCAGAGATGCTTTTGCACGTACTTAATGAAAGCTTGTAGTTTTGTTCAGATGGTCTGAGCCACATAGGTGACCTTTTGGTACCACAGGGGGTACCATCTTTTTCTAAGGTAAATCATGGTAACAAATGCTGTGTGTTGGCCCCAAATAAAAGATTTCTTCAGCAGTGCTGAGTTCTTTCCATTGACTCAGCCTGGGACAGAGGTAGAACTTGGGTCATTTCAGTCCATGGCTCCATAGGACAGCCTTCAGTCTATCTTGAGGCTTTTGTGGGAAGGCCCAGAGCTTCAGAGCCAGGCTTGCTGTAAAAGAGGACAGGGACTCTGTAAACACTGATATTCATGGCTAGCCAATAAACCCTGAAGAGCTGAGCATGTATATCTAGTTGTTTATCCACAGGCAGAACATAGATTCTTGCCCAAGGACTTTCACTCCACTAAAAACATCCCAGTAAATGACACCAATAAATTTGGCATTTCTATAAGAAGAATTGGGAGTTTGAGGTCACAGTGAAGAAAAATCCCAGGAGGTGCTTGCAGTGCTACCTATGTCCTTTGCACTGTGCTGCAGTTGATGTAGGAGTAAGAACTGGATCACCAGTGACAGCTCACATTCATTTTGAGGGGAAGCGTTTTAGGAGCAGTTTGAGGAAAAAAGCATTGAGATAGTACTGTGCTATTATCATTATTCATCAGTAAATTTCCAGGTGGCTTCAAAAGCCAGTAGTAATCACCAGTCCCATCGGCTAGATACGGAACCCAAAGCAGGGAGAAGAAGTTGTCTGAAGAGACTCAAAGAACCACAGGAGCTCCATCCAAAGACTGCAGGCTTACAATTAGCCTTCTAGATACCTGCTCTTTCTGGATTTGCCAAATAACACAAGGAGTAATGACTGATCTCTTGGTCACCCATGATCCTTCTGTAGGTCATTCTTGTTGAGTTCATGTGTTTTGTGTGCTCAGTTTGGAGACTCTGCCTATGATACTGCTTTTGCTTACTGCTGGAATTGCCAGGCTGTTTGGAGTAGTCACTGGACAATGCCTCAAAAATGAGCTTTTTCACCTGAAAAAATTAATCTTTCTAAGCCTGATTGCTGGAACAGGAAGGGAAGAAGCAGACCCACACTAGGAAAAAATGTACCAGAGCAAATTGAGTATTGTTACGTTGGAAGGGAACTCTGAGCTAGATTCATGACTCTAAACTCACTGCATTTTGTGAACACTTGTGGCAAAACTAGGAAAACATTTTTTAAGTGAGGCAAAATTGTATAAAGACATTTTGAAAAGCTGGTCATGAAACATGGTTGGTCATTAATGGATTCCTCAAAAAATAAAAAGGAGAGATGAGTCAAACTGAGGAAATAAGCATTTGTCTTAGTGGTTTGAGCTTTCAACAGCACATAAGGCATCACCAAGAATGCTCTGATGGAGCTATATGAAACAAATATTCCTACTGGGATAGAGGTGTGAAGATTGAGCTCAGGTCATGGATGACTCATCAGGAAGTAACTATGCCACTGGGTCAGCTGCTCTGGTGCTTGGGATTGATGGACCTCTCTTAACAAAAACAAACCTGAGAGGGGAAAAGCAAATCTTTAAAAATCAGCAGATAGCACAGGATGCTTTACTGCTTTATTTTTTTTTTAATTATTTTTACACAGCTTTCTTCCACTTCTGTTCTAGCCCCTGGCTCTAGTCTTAGGCTGGTATGGTTATTCATTTTCTCAAACTTTCTCACACATGTCTGTGAATAAAAAACATGCATATGTAGAGTAAGTTTATAATATGGATCAATTTATTTTTGTATTCTGTAGGAGAATTGTATGTATATATATGCATGCAAAATGTTAGTATGTAAAATGTATTGTGTGGGAGTACATAAGACAGCAAAACTCTTTCAAGAAGATGAATCTTTTTATCCAGGAGTAATTCATTACTTTAGAAGTTTTTACCTTCTTTTGTTAAAAATAGAAACTTTTCCCATGCTGTTCTCTTGAATTTGCAAATTGAATCCACTTGTGAAAACCAAAGCACTATGCAGAATAAAAGTTGGGTTTCTAATGGTTTTCTGTCCTGAGAATGACTGCTAATGTAGACTCTCCCGTGCCTAATGAGGATGAAACACATTCCTTGGCTGTTGGTGAGGGCCCTAATGTCCTCCTTTCTTGATAAACCCATGAATCTTGACATCTGTGTGAACTAGTAAGTCTTGCCATCTCTGCTCTGTACCCATAAGGAGAAGGACCCCAGGAAAGGTGTTTTGCATGTACCTTGTGGCACAAAGTGTTAATATTGCAAAGGGTTGATCTGGAAACCAACATACAATGCACCCGCGAGTTCTAGTCCTCACCCAGGGCTGAAACCTGTCTGTGCAACCAGTAGTGCAAAGGCATGTACCTTTGTACTTTATTATAGACATAGTAAACAAAAAAAAATTTTGTTTCTTCTTCCTTAGCTGTCATAATGAAGTTTTATTACTGTAGTGGTTTTATCTGCCTTCTGATGAACATGAATGTCGTTAGCCTCTTTCCCACGCTCTCTGCATCCATGTCTCAAGGTGCGTCTCTTGATTCCAGGCAGCCCTCCCTCCCTGTGCCTCATGTCCCCAGCTGGAAGAGCAGGCTGGGCTGTGGTGACGGCGGCTGAGCCAAGGGACAGCTGCTGGGAGGGAGTGCTGAAGCAAAACTGACCACCGGCGTGTGGTCCCTGGCTGCTTGCTCCCCGTGAAGCAGTCTGGGCTCAGGATGGGGATTTTCAAACTTCGATGTGGAGAGCAGTGGGATGGGTGTGCACTCCTGTCTGTCTGGCTTTGGACACTGGGCATGAGTGAGTGAGAGGTATTCTTGCTGTAGGGACAATAGCAGTCATCTCCTGTTTGTCTGGGCTGGACAGAGCATGAGCACCAGGAACATGGTTTAATAAGCTTTATGTGCTTTCTAGGAAGGTGCTGTAAAGATGCAGCAAGGGCTGTGGGGAAGGCAGCTTCCTGCTCCTAGGATGATGCCTGGACTCCTGTTTCCCTGCTCCCATGGGAAGATGGTCCTTTGCTCCCCAGGCAAGAGCTTGGTTGTCATGCCATAGCTGGGGCTGCAGCTAAGAACACCTCTTGACCCTCCCTCATGCTGCCTGATCTCTGCAAGCCCAACAATGGCACTTTCCTTCAGGGATCTACTGGTGGCTGCCACCCTCCCCCAACCTTGTGTCCATTCCCTTTTGTGGTGTGGATCTTGTGACATCCTTTGCCCCAAGAGTTCTTGTTTGAGATGCTGGGTGCAGGGACAAGTGCAATAGGGACCTACTTCAAAAAGATGTGTCTTCCCTGATCACTGGCTTGATATCCTCCAAAAGGCTCCTGGCGCAGATGGGAATTCAGGGAAGATTTGAATAGAGGGAGGAGGCCTGACAGCTCCATCTGGGACATCAGCCATTCACCATTTGTGTACAGACTTTATGAGCTCCTGTGGCATTGTCCCTGTTATCATGCTGGTGGCTCTGGTTCTTGCTCTGCCTGTTTATTTTTACTCCATTGTTGAATTTACTACTCCTGAACTCTTTATTCTTGTTGGCTCCTGATAAATTACTGTCTCTTATTAGCCTTAAATTACTTCCTCTTAACAACCTTTAATTATTTTCTGCCATCATATCTTGGTGTCACATCCTCTTAATTAGTGTTGCCATATTAGTAGAGACTCTTCTGTGCTTTTGTTAAATCCATCAGCTTTGCTTCTGGCTTGTCTTGGTCATTCTCTCATCTTTTCCTACTCCTGCTTCCCCATCCACTTGTATCTTTCATTGATACTATGGATTAGCTGTCGCTATTCGACAAGAAGTGAACCATACACACAGACAATTCTTCTCTAAGAAGAGGAGAAAAAGAGGAAGTTTATTGTGGACTTCGATATTTATAGTTCTCCAAAGGTGACCCATGATTGGAGAATAGAGTACAACCTCTCTAATCTCTACAGGTCAAGCCAACAGTCCATCAAGTCTCGCTTCCTGTAGAGAAAAATGTAAAACAATCATTGTTTACAGAAAACGTGAGTGAGAAAACCTGACTCCAAGAATTCAAACATCAGAAGGCTAAAAGAAACTGCAAAAACAAATCAACAGTTATCCTTCCTGTCCTTTCCTGTTAGACTTTATGGTCCTACTGCAACCTTCTAACCTTGTCCTGTGCCACCAGGTCTTTCTTGCCTTGTTCTTTCATAGCCTACATCATACCTGCTGTTTTTAGGCACTGAAGATTGTTGGTCAATTTATTTTATTTTTTTTCTTTCTCCTCTCTGTTTGCTTTCATGCATTCTTTGATGTTCTCTGTCTGTCCAGCTTCCCCCGTCCCTCTTATTTCTTGCTTTGAGAGTATTTTTTTGTTTTGAGAGTGGTTTTCTTTTCTCTGCTGGTGTCCCTATTCCTTTGGTTGGATACAACATTCTCCTCCCCTTTGCTGACAAGCTTCATTTTGAGAACTGTTTTTTTCTCAAGCCTAGTTCTGATGACTCTCTGCTGACTCTTTTCTTGAGCAGCTCCCAAAACCTCTATCTTATGAGTGCTCAGTCCACTATCTCTAGCTCTGGTACTTGTTTACTGTAGAATTACAGAATGCTTTGGGTTGGAAGGGGACTTCAAAGATCATCTAGTTCCAGCCCCTGTGCCATAGGCAAGAACAACTTCCACCAGACCAACTTGCTCAAAGCTCCATTCAACCTGGCCTCTTCCCCATTTTCTGCTCAGGGTCCTACTTGGAGCACTGTTCCTGTGCTCCTGTCTCTTCTGGTGCCTTTGAGTGTTCCACCTCTATGGAGCTTAGGCTTACCAATTGTTACAGCATTCAGTGTCCATCACCGCTCTGCACTGTGCTCTGTGTTGCTGTTCCCAGAATTGAATCCATTTCCAGCCTCACCATTGTATCCATCTTCTCTCCTGAGGGTTTTCTTACTTCTGCAGATCCTTTCTTCTGTAGCACCATCAGCACATTTCCTTTTGTGTTGGCTACTACTAAAATGTTGGCTGTGGAAAGGCAAATTGAAACTAAGGAGACTGGAAGAGAAAGGAAAAGTGGCCAAACCTAGAAACAGATAAACCTTGTTGATGAGCCTAGAATTAATCTATTCTCCCACCTTTGTCTCTTTTTCAAATTCCTCTGCTCATAACCCATTGCTGAAATGTCGAGTGCCTGCTTCTGTCCCTCATGTGCCCATCCCAGCAGTCCTGCAGCCCCGGTGCCTCTCTGTTCACCCATATCAAAAGCTGGCACAGCCTGCAGCTCACCCTCCTGCCCACCCTGCACATGGGGCTTTGTCTAGAGCAGCCACCCTGCCTCTCAGCACTGGGGAATTCTGGAACTCTCAGCCAGCAATTCCCAGAGTGTTGCCCTTTCTTTCCCAAAACTGGAGCACAGAACTGCTGTCTGTGTTTACCCAGAAGTGTTTTCTTTGCTGTGCCATGTCTTCATGGCCTAGGCCATGTGCCTTACTGATGCAGTTGACAGAGGTTGCTGCGGCCAGGGTGTTTTGTTGGTTCTGGGGAGCCATCTGCAAAGCAACCTTTGCTCAAGAGTCTCATTCTCCGCAGCCAGTGCTGTCAGTTCTCAGGACCTGTCTGCTTGCTCCAAGCGTTCAGCAAGATTGCGGGAATGATTCTGTCTGTGTAAGTCATTAGTTTAACTAATATTGTATCTCTTTATTGTAAAAACCTTCTTTGAGGTTGATTAATGAGGAGTGGGAGGAGATAATATGAACTCTGGTTTTGCAGGTGAAACACCATTCCTTTAAAACAAAATTCTTGTAATGTTAAAAAGAAAATAAACCCACTTAAAAGGAACCTCTACTTCTTCCTGTGGGGAGACTGTTTCCCACAGAAAGTTGAACATTATCCCTCCCCCCCCAATTTTTATAAAGCAAGATATTTCCTGCATGTCCATATCTGCCAATCTTCAGTCTTTCTCTAAACAAAGTGATAACATCTTGGATCACCAGGATGTATGCTGGTGGCCTGTCCCTTCAAAATATATCAGGTGCATAACATAAGGTATGGAAATGTTGTGATATCTCAGAGTTGGGGGGACAGCTTTCTGACTTCCCTTCCGTAGTGCCGTGACAGCTGCCAGCTCCTGCCACATCTCACAGGGCCTCTTGCGAAAGGTGTTGTTGACTCAACAATAAATCTCAGCAGACTCTTAAGATGTCCATGTGAAAATTACTCTCTCTGTGAAGGAACACTCCTGAGGGCAAGTGTGATGCCCAGCTTTCCCTGTGGTACTCCAGCTGTACTCCAGGAGATGGGAGGTTGCTGTTGCCAGAGACATCCCGGTGTGCTGCTGTGGAGGGCATGGCACAGGACCTCTCTGCCCAAAACCATCATCTTCTGCCAAGGCTGGAAGAGACCTTGCAGCCTGCAACAAGCCCGGGAAGAGCTTCCTTAGGTGTGGTTCCTGACAGTCATGTCTTTATCAGAAAGCCGTGGGGAAGTTTGTGTTAGGCCTATTCTCTTGCTAAACAGAAATTCAGATTCCAAGTCTGTCAGCCCAGCTGGAAACTTCATTCCAAGTGGAGCTGCCTTAGGGGAAAAGCAATGTAGAGAGACCCTGCAGCTCTTGTAGTCTTCCTTGTATCCCATTTCTAATACCACCAGGCTCTTTTGGTGTGCAGCTCAATAGCACCTTGGCAGTGCCTGTGGTGGGGGGGGAGGAATTCCTGCTTGGCTGTCATGCAGATCACAACTGCAGCACTCTCACAGTGTATTCGGTGTTCTCCAGTTACGTTAAAGACAGCCTTTTGCTTTTTCTCCACAAGACACATGCTAACCGGAAAACAAGGCCTGATTTGGAAATACCTGGTCATTTTGATTGTACGATCTACCAGCCTTGCCTTGAAAGCAGCCCTGGAGCATCAGTGTAGGGTGCCCTTTTCTACAGGTGCCTCATGCTGGTTGGGGTGAGGATGGGCTGTGAGACTGATCATTTAACGGCAGAAGTGGAGACTGCTGAGCAGAAGATGGATGAATTTGCTCAGAAAACTGTGTGTTTGGCTGCAGCCCAGTGCCTGTGTGCCTTGGCAGGCTGTGTGCTGGGCTGGGCGAGGAGGGGCAGGCGTGGGGGGATAGGCCTTGGCCCCCCGGCAGAGAGAGCGGCACGCCTGCTCCGATGGAAGCGGGTGGGAGGTGATGGGAACCTGGGAGCTCCTGATGGCATGGCTCAGCTTGCTCTCTTCTGCCCTGCCAGGCCGGGGCCCTGGCACTCCCTGCTGCTGTGCTCCTGTTCCATGTTTTCCTTGTTGTTTTCTTTGCTTGCTGGTGAGATAAACCTTGTTTTGGAATGGGGGAGAGAGAGTGCTGCAAGTGAAAGAGATCTTCATCAGTGGGGAAAGCAGAGACTCATTCTTCAAATCTTCTCTTGTCTTCCCCTTTCCTACTCTCAGAAGAGCAGCAAAGTACTTCCTGCGTCCATGCAGGAGCTTGCCTGGGATGCTGGCACTAGGAGGATGCTCTCAGACTCCAAGGTGCTCTCTTGCAAAGCTGGCCATGGAAAAATGTGTGTATGAGTGCATGGGGAGGGGCAAAATACAAAATCATCCTGTTAGAGCTGCAAGGGAAAGCTCATCATTGCACACAGCCCAGCCTGGAGCTGTGTGCAAATTCCTCAGGCAGGCACAGGGACAGAGTTTGGTGTTAATCATCACAACATCACAGTAGACTCCCAGTGTCTCTAGTGTAGGGATTTTGGAAGAGTGACTCTCTGGGTGCTATCAGAAGACATGTAAATGCATGTAGAGCCAGCTCATGCACCCAGCAGGGAACAAGCCCTCCCTTAAGGAAGGAGTGGGTGGGCCTGCTCATTGTCTGGGCCTGAGAAGTAGGAAACACCCCAACATCAGTGCTGGCTCCAGAAGTAGGCAACACAACTGTGCTGGTAATTGCAAGCCATGTGGGGATTTTTGATGGCCCTACCCTACACTGGATTATTCCTGTCTGGAAGGAAAGAGATGTTTTTCTGCAGTGGGCAAAGGGGAGCTGTGATCTCCTCTCCATTTCGGGCACATCATTTTTACAGCATTAGCAGTGGCACTGGCACAGCCATCCTGGGGGGATGAGAGGCCTTAAATTCTTTCTTGACTTTTCTTTATACATCAGCTGTCACCTTTGTGGCATGGATGTAGTAAGGGAGTCCTCTCCCAGGAGAAGTCACAGACAGGAGGGGTAGCTCAGTATTGGGCATACTGGGGGTTGCAGAGGCTCTGCCATGTCCCCTCTCCCTTTCAGGGAAAGGCTGCTGAGGTGCTGGGTGCCAGCAGCACCGTCTCTCTTGGGTGCTGGATGCTTGGGCTTGTCTGCTTCCCTTGGCAGCAATCCAGGTGACTGCTCCAGCGCTGTCCCCATGTTGGTCATACACAGTTCCTCGTGGCTGCTGATGTTGGGGGTGTTCAATAATGTGTTGTTTTGGGGAGGGGCATGGTGGCAAGGTGCCAGCACAGGCTGGGAAAAAATCTTGTTTTCCTGAAGACTGTTTTTCTGAACAGGCTGCCCTGCCCTGAGTGAAAGACCTGTCTCCACAAAGGAGGCTTGATGCTGATCCATCCAAAGTTTCCAAGCACAGGTGCCAGCTTTTGCAGGACAGATGACATCAGAAACTGGTGGGAAAGGATCCCAGCTCTGACTCCTCCAGGGATACAGGTAGAGACACTAGTTTTGCCCCATCCTTCCTCATCCCCACTGCCACTGATTGCCACCTCCTTGGCTCTGCCAGGTGTTGAATGGCCACAGTGACTCTTCCCACCCACTTTCTTTTTGAGGGGTTATTTTTAACCAATCCCCTTCAATGTCTGCTCATAGGTTTGATTCCGTGGACAACTTTTGGGTTCCATTAAGAGAGACAAGCCCTGCGGCTTGGGGATGGAAGAACAGCAGCATAGGGGGAAGGTGATAGGTAAAAGAAGCTGGCTGCTGTTCTGCAGTCACCTTCTCCCAGTTTGCATGGTGAGGGGTTGTGCTGGAGGTTGTTTGACCCATCAAGGCAAAGTGATGCTGGCTCAGGGAGCACTGAAGCCTGCTGGATCTGGGTGGTGGTTTGAGATCTGCTCCTGATATGGTGAAATCCTGAGAGCCTTGTGGGGATGTGAAGGGAGGTTTTTTGACTGTCTGTAGAAGGGTGTGGAAGGCCTTCCTTGTCTTTCTGAGAGGTTATATCAAGTGCAGAGGGTGAACAAAACTAGTCAGTTGGTAAGACAAGGCTATAATTAAAGCCTTTCAACCTCCTTGCCTGACCTAATTTCTCTTAAATCGAATCTTACATACTTTCAAACTTTGCCTTACCCAAGGATAAATGCAAAGTAATGCAATTAGGTTCAATGAAAAAACAAACAGTAGAGAACTGATCAGTGATAAAAATCTGATTTGATCTCCTATAAAGTGGTGGTCTTCCTGCTGCTTCCTTGCCCTAGCAAAACCTCAGTTGCCAAGGGGACCTTTGCCTCATCTATCACTCAAAAATATAATTTTCCAAAGCCTCCAGCCAAGCAAATACTTAGTGTGCATAAAGCTTGTACCAAACAAACCAGGACAATTTCCCCACCATTGCAAATAACTTCCAGCACTATTCCTCACTCTCAAGTAGCTGGGATTTTCTTGCAAGGTGACTGTGGCTCACCAGAGCCTTGAGGCCTCATACAGGCTGCTCTGGTGCAGCCAGAAAAAGTGCTCTCTGCACTTTTCCTACAGCAAAGCTTGTTTTTTCCTTTCCCAGGAATATATTCAATTTTAAGTGTGAGCACATCTCCCTGTGTAGCCAGGGCACACCTCTGCCTGTGAGGGTGAGGTGGATCTGGCTCTCCTTGGTGCCCAGGGGTTGGAAGCACAACAGCAAAAAGTGTGGGACTCACCCTTTGGTGAGTTGGAGTCAGATGTCCTGTCTGTGTCCCCTCCCAGCTTCTGATCCACTCCTGGCTCACTCCTGGACAGGGCAGGCCAAGGAGCAGAAAAGCCCCTGATGCTGTTTAACCACTGCTCAGCTGTAGCTAAAGCTTTAGTATGCTCTCAACGCTGTTTTGGTCAAAAATCCAAAACACAGCACTGTATGAGCTGCTGTGAAGCAAATATCCCAGTCAAGACCTGTACTCCTCTTATTTCCAGTGAGGAGGCAAAGTCAGAAGCTTTTTCCTGGGATTTTGTCACTAAAGGACAAAAGATGAATGAGATTTATAGGTAAAACCAAAATATTTCATTAAACTGACTGTTATAACTGGAAGAAAATAATAAGACACTCTTTTTGGCATAGGGTAATTCTTACCAATTAGCTTAATAAAAGATAGGGTTGCAATTGTGCACTCAGAGCAGATGAGCCTCTGTACTACTGAGGCTACAACGAGGTAAGAAGTAGAAAAGCAACGCCTGAAGAGGAAGAGACCTGCAAGTATACAGTGAGTGTATAAGTTAGGCCAAAGAAATGAACAAATTAATCTGTCAAATTTAATAACTCAACATGGCATGTAATCCAAAGTTCAACTTTGTATAGGCTTTTATTGCTTGCTCAGGATCAACTGCTCCAGTACCCTGCTGCTGTTCATGCTTCTTTTGAGCGTGTTAGTGCTATTATTCCAAAGAAGTAATAAAACTTCAAGAATTGGACTTTGGATTTACACTGTTTGTGCTTGGGAATTGAATTTTTTTATGGAATGTGTCTTTATCACCTAGAGAGAGTGTGTGTGTGAGAGAACAAGCAAGAAACAGATTTTTACATATCTACATCATCATGAATTTCAAAGGGCTTTACAAATCCTACTCTTCCAAAATCTACTAAAATGCTGTGCTTTGCATATGATTATATGAAGCTCATTAGTAAGAGTACTAATGAGCCTCCACACACCCGAGGCAGATAAATGAGGTTCCAGAGTAAAATGATTTGCTTAAGGTCAGACTCCTGAAAGTTGACAGCAGAGCTGGAAATAGAAACTATTGTTTCCCAGTCCCTTGTACCATATTCCCACGGATGGAATGTGTTGTGTTGGGGTTTTTTTTAAGATGAAAACACTGCTGTTTGTTCACGCTGTTTCATTTCTTGTGTGTTCAATGTAATCTTCACAAATGCAAATGTCCTGACCTGGAGCTATATAAGGCCTTCATTAAAGCCTCTCCACAATACTGGTCTTCATGCAATTTTATAAAGCAGAAGGGGTAGCCCAATTTAACAATTCCCACGGCTCATAAAATGATTGGCCTAGTTTCTTTAAAGTGGGTTTAAGCCATAGCCCCCAACATGATTGAACACGGAAGCCACACTATTAATTGTCTATCTTCTGCCATTAAGGTAGTGAGTTACTGGGGAGTGAGGCAAACAGTGTTTGTCTTTCATGCACTAATAGACAATTTTGCATGGTTTTTAATCTTTATTTTCAGTCTGCAGTGGAGCACAGTGACCTTCCTCCTCCCTTCTCCTTTGAGGAGCTGTAATTGGGATGGGGATGAGTGCAGGGATGTGTAGAACTGGTGCTGCACAAGAGAAGTTCCAGTGTTGGCATCATGGCTCTGTCCTGGATGTGGGCAGCCACTGAAACACCCAGTGCCCATATTGCAGAGAGAAACTGGGCATAATGTTCCCAGTCCTGGAATGGAAGAAGGCTAACAGTGGTTAGGGAGCTGCCTAGAAACTCCTGGTTACCCCATTCAGAGGGTACTGCATCTCCATAGTGGTGTGCTTTACCTGTGAGTGGTGAAACCTCCTCTCTTCTCCTGCCCCTCTCTCCTTTTCTTCCCTGCTGTGCATACATGTCTTTTCCTCATTTCCCTGAACAGCTGTTGCTCTCGTCAACAATTCAGAGTAAGGTCAGTGAAAGGGGTTTTTGACAAATCTAGGCTGGCAAGAAGACTTGTGGCCCAGAAACACCACCCCCCCCCCCCCCATTTATATGTATGTATACATATATGTACATATATATATATATACATATACATGTGAGAGAGAAAGCAAGAGAGTGAGCCTGCCAACAAGCCTCCTATGTGAATATATGTGTGTGTACTTCTTGGCAGGGCATATGAGACTTTGTGCCTGCCCATTTTATGCCATTCCTACACGCTCTTGTTATCCTGAGCCCATTTTAAATTTGGATGTCAAAACAAACTCTTTCCCTGGGATGGCAATGCTGAGGAAGCCATTGGGACCCATGGTCACAGCTTGCCAGCCTTTGTGGTGCTCGTAGCACAGATTATCCATCCCTGGGCAGATGTTTTCTCCACCAGCTCTCCAGCCAGCACTGGTAATTCTGGCAAGAGCAGCAGGGTGTAAGAAGCTTATTTCTTGTATAAACCAAACAGATAACTATACATTCTTTACTTACCTCAGCAGGGCTGGATCAAGTGATGGCCACAGAGTTCAAATACCTCACGCTGATTAAAATTAGATTTTTTTTTGGTAGGTTATCTGAAAACAGATACATCAATGCACTGAGACAATAGCAATAAAAGCTATAAAACTGTGTTCTTCTTTTGGCACTAGCCCATTGTAAACAGTGAGCTACTGGGCTTAATGAGGCAATTCTGTACCATCACTTTTAATAACTGAATGTTTGTCTCCCGGCTATTCAGGTGGGTTATTACTGGTATTTAATATTACTGGCAATGTTGTATATTTTGTGCCAGTGCTGGCAAAGAACAAGGTGATTCTTCCAGATAACAGCCCTGCAATAGTATTTTTCTGATTTTAACTGAGTAAAAGGCCAGGCAAAGCTGCTGCACGCTTGTATTTAGCTTTGCCTTTTCCTTACAAACTTTATTTCAAACACTGAAAGAGTTAAATTAAATAATTACAGACATAAGCATGTTGATTCTAGCTTCTGTTATGGCAAACACAAAAATGTATTGACCTAAAAGGTAAATGTTGATTGAAGCAGAAAACTGACGTCAATATGAACTCCAAAGTATTTTGTATCTTAATGTTTGGCACATGAACACCATAGAGTATATAGAGTATATATAGTGTGAAATATTTAGGTTTGTTTTAATTAGATGTATGATAAACTGGTGATTGTGGTTCTCATTTCAAGTGTAACAATTTATAGCATGACTAATTCTACTGAAAAACCCAAAATTGCCAGCAACAGTTTGGAGGGCTGAGCAAACTGTCAAATGACATTGATGGGTTTTCAGAGAAAACGATTTGTATACTTTGCCCTACTCTTTTTCTAATGAAAAAGATTCATTAGTCTCCCCAAATTTTCAGGGTGATTTTTTTTCTGACCAGAATGTTTTATACCAATACTTCCTCCTCACTCAGAAATGTGCTTGATGAAGATCAGTTTGTGGTGGAAGATACTTGGTTCCAGCCCCATGACTCCCTCCCCTGTAGATGTGCTGGTGCTGGTTTGGGATTCCCCCCCCCTCCTCTTGCCTCCCACAGCCCAGATTGGGCTCCTTGCACAGGGTACCCCACCATTGTCAGCCTTTCTTTGTATCAACCAGTACATCTGAGCTCATGTTTTTCTCTGTCTGCAGTTCTGTACAGCACTGAACTATCTCCTGAGAGTTTGGGAGCTCTGGGAACATTGGTCTGCTGATGGCAGGGTGGCAGCAAGGCTGAGTCCTGTTGCAGCATTGTGGGTGGCTCAGAGAAGTCCATTGGTGTGCTTACTGGTGGGTCCAACAACACTTCCACCATGTGCAAAATGAGGGCAAGTTTTATTTTAGCTTTCCACTAGATCCCCACTTGCAGAATGCAGAGATGGGTCATGGCTGGTGGCAAAGGGGTTGTGTAGGCAGCTCCTGGCTCCTAAAAGTGAGGGATGGGGCTGGGTCCCAGACAGTGGAGGCGTTTACAAGCTCTAGGTTGGAGCCTGGGGATGAGGGTGTACTGGGACAGGAGATGGCCAGGAACTGGGATGTCCGCCTGAGGCATGTGAAGGTGGAGCACGAGGGGGTGGTGTGCCTGCAGCTCTGCTAGCGGCCATGCTTGAGTAAACTACACTTAAAATTAGACTTGTAAATGTCCCAAGCAACCCTTGGGAAAGTGCCCATTTGGATTCACAGGGCTTCCCCCTGTCTGCACAGCACTGTGTGCAAACCCTGGCCAAAGCCCTCGCTGCCCCTCCAGCAGGGATGTTTCTCCAGCCCTGAGATCTGCATGTTCAGCAGCTGTGTCTGGCACTGCCACAGAGCCTGCTGATGAATCTTGGTGGATCAAAGCTCTCAAGCATGGGCTTGGGCTTCCCTCTGCATCTGTGAATTGACTAAAGCTTGCATGTGTTTTTGTGAGCCCGCAGTGGGGGCCATAAGCGTGGAAAAAGTAAACGTGTGTGCTCCAAAGCAGCAGCCAACAAAAGAAAGACAAGATAGAAGACAAAAAAAGGAAAAAAATTCCAGCTCTTGGGTTTCTTAAGAAGATCTGATCTCATACATAGGCTTGTGTTTTTTCCCATTTCATTTTCTTCACCCTGATGTATAAATGGAGAGTGAATGGTTTTGCAGAGAGTGCTGCTCTTGCTAGCTCAGTATTAACCCAGGGTTAGCTTGAACCTGGGCTTAGGAAAATGACTTGATCTGAGGGTAATTTGGAGCAGTGCTTTTTTCCCCCTCTCTTTTTAGAATATCCCCATGTTTCACTTTCAAGCATTTCTTTTCCTTTCAGAAATTCTAAAGGAAAGTAACTTTAATTAAGATTTTTAAATTAAATATAAAAAGACATTCTCAAGATGCAGCCTGATTGTGGTAGTTTAAGTCTTAAGAAAGAGATTTCTGATTGAGACCTGTAGTGTTCTACTTTTTCATAACTTGGCTACTTTAAAAACACTGCATATGTCTGTAGATTTCCTTGGAATATGTTCAGAAACTTAATGAAGAATTAAGTAATTGACTAGTTTTCCTTGAACCTTGATGGATAATCTGCAGGTTTTGCTTTTAAAGCAAAAAGATACTTTTTCCAAGTATTTCAGGTATTTGCACTATGCAGTAAAACAAGGTCTCCAACAAGCAGTTTTTTTCTGCTTTGCAAGTCTTTTTCTTCTGCTACCTTGGCTGCCTTCAGGCAGACAAGACTGGTGTTCAACAGCAAAAGCCAGCTGGGGAATCCCACTGCCTCCCCTTCTGGGGAAAAGTGAGACAAACATCCAAGTAAAAAAATGAGCTAACTAGAGTTGCATTTTCTTTCCTCTTCCAGGTGGCTTTTAACAAAATACCTTTTGGTGATAGTAATCTGTTGCTTCGGGCCATTGACCATGAATGTGGGTCTGGAGGGAACCAAAACCAGACAGTTCAGAGGAAATTTTATAGTCCATGTGAACTCAGTTTTGAGATGTGGCACACTCAGGGTGTTTCCATACATGCTAAAATCTCTCACTTGAGGACTGAACATCCAGTTTACCACAAAATCGTGGTGACAATTTTTTTTAATTTCCCAGTGTTGTGCAAAGCAAAAATTGTGTCTTCTGCGTTTTCATGGTGTGCTGTTTGTGACTGATTTTGTGCTTAATGTCCCAAGGTAAAAAACACCAGGATGCACCAGAATGTGGTGCTTTAAATAGAAAGCAGTCAAAAATTCAAGGCTGCTTCCATGAAGCATAGCTGTGCCTCCTGGATCATCAGGAAGGAATCTGTCACAGGGGTGGGTGGGTGGTCCTACTCTGCAGCTGTGGCTGAGCTCTGATGCAGGATGCAGGGTGTGCTCAGCATGTTGCCTGTGTCTGGCCATGCAAACTTATCTCTGCCACCCAAGACATCTATTATACTCTGACTCACTCTGCAGAGACAGCCCAGGGGGGGATGGTAATTTTTCAAGGCAGCTACTTCAGAGTAAAACCACACTTGAGGAAGCCAGTTCCTTCCCATCAATGAGCTCAGCAGCTCTGCACCAGCACTTCACGTCACAAATGATGTTTGGGGGTGTTTGCCTGAACAGCACAGCCTGTTCGGAGATGAAGAACCCAGCCCACTTGTCACAATTTACCAATAAATCAAGGTTTCATGTAGCTGGTGAACTAGGTGATTCATCCTTCTCTTGGTAGGTGGGTGATGTTCTTGTTGCTAGACTGGGTATTTCCCTGCCTTCAATATTGATGCTGTGCCAAACTCATCTTTCTTAGGGCTCCTCTGCACATGGAGGCTGAGAGTTTGGATGTCTCCAGGTACATCGTTGCAGGTTGGGAAGGATGACAGGGGGCAGCCTGGTCATGTGCTGGACATCCTATCCATTTGGCTTTCTAAAGGTTTCGAGATCTCCTGCTCCAGTTATCACATGGACTCCAGATGCAGGATTCCTGCTTATTCAGCATGCCTTCCTCTTTGCTTTTCAGGAAAAACTCAGCAAACCTGCCTTGTACAGGACAGTCTTCACAAAGCTGTGCCAGAAGCCGGAGCTGCCTGACCAGTGCAATGGCAAGCCATTTTGTCAAGTCTCAGTGCTGGCTCTGCCACTGACTGCACACAGCTGTTGTATTTGGTGGCCAGGATAATTTGGTTGGAGATGAAATTCTGCATAACTGGAATGAATCACAGGCTGCAGGAGCTGTGCAAGGACCAGCCGTGTCTTGCAGAGTGAGCCTGTATTTTGAATAACTCAGATGGTACCTTGCCCCCGGTTCTTTCCACACAGTCAAAATCAGTACTGCTAGGTGATTATATAGTTATCAGCGAGCAGATGGTTTGACCCAATTTTTCTGGTTTAAAACAAAGCAATGCCTTTTATGAATTCATATCCTGGTGTAAGTCTAACTCATTTCTGCTCATTCAGAACAAATAAGTAGGAGCCTTAGGAGTTTACATGCTGTTAACTTGCTCCACATCCATTTGCAAAACTGATATCCAGTGTCTGCGTTTGCAAATGGGCAGCATGTGGGATCCAGCTAGGGGTAAAAAACTTGTCATATGAATTGTTAATAAGCCCTGGATGTGCTCTGTGCTGGATGTTTCTAACAGCTCTTTAGCTGAAATAACATGCAATCACATAAATATTTGGATTCTGCTTAACAGCTGGAACGGCAAGGAAACCAAGAGCAAGTAGCATTATACAATCCAATATAATCCAAGCTACACCTGTACCTTGGCTAATGGAAATGTTTATATACACTTCCATGCATCTATGTAACTATATTGTAAATTCTTGAGGTGGAGCTGCTACTGTGTGTGATATGCTGGCTTGATAAACTTTTTGGACTGAAGCGGAAGAAACTGTTCTTTTATTTGCAGAATAAAAAAAATGTAATTATTTAAACTTAATTCTTTGCATTTGCTATCCTGAGAACATAGCACGCTATTTTTGGTTGTCTTTTGTATAATGATCTTTTGTGCTGTTGTTTCCTGTATTAAAATGGCTTTTTTCTCATTTCAGCATATAAAATTCTGGATTGCTGTGCTTCTGGTTTTCTTGGGAAATTAAGAGTGCTACCAAATACACAACTTCAACTCCAGCAATGAGTCAGGTGACATCAGCAGAAAAAAGGTGGTGGTGGTCAGCACTGCCTGGGGTGGCAGAGCATGGCTTTGGCTGGGTACCAGTGTGGAGCATGGCTTTGGCTGGGTACCAGTGTGCAGCCTGGCCCCTGGGAGCCTCACCTTTGGCAGAGCCCAGGCTGGGGGCCCATGGCCACACACAGGGAGGGTTTGGGTGGCTGGTGTGTGTTTCAGGTCTTGTCAAAGGAGCTCTGGGTGGGCTCCCATTCCTACTCCTGGGCATTGCAGTGTTTTCTCTTACTGATTACCTGATGATGGATGCTGGGTGCAGGTGGTGGGAACCTTTGGAGTTCTTTACCCACTCTGCTCACCAGTGTGGGAGACTGACAAAACTTTGCTGCCCTCCTTAATTCCCACCTCTTCCTCCAGGCCAGAAGCTATGAAAATGAAATTGATAAGAAATAATTTGATGGTCTGTTTCTCTGGTGTCTGTAAGGAACCTTATCTAAAGGAAGAGGAGGCAAATGCTCACTAGTACTCCAGTCAGTTTAAGCAAAGCAGCAACTGACCAGCCCCACTCACGTCCACTTTTTTTTCTTCATTTTGTGATATTTTCCTTTGATTAGAAACTTCTTTTTCCCAGCATTTCATACACTACTTCATTTCCAGCAGGGATGAATTCCTGATTAAAACATGATTTGCTAACAGCTTATATAATCCTGTAATGGAAAAAAGGTTTCTTAGATGGAAAAAAATTTTTCCAGAAAGAACTTAGCTCTATGCTTAGAGCAAGCAGAGAAGATATGCAAAAGCATTGTGAGTGGATGAAGGTCATCATTCTCCCTTGATAGTTTGCTTGAACTGGTAAATAGGGATTTGTTCCTTATGGGAAATAGACATATTGGATACTTGAAGAAGCAGAATGCACATACTGCTTCTTATGACACCAAACCAATCAGTGCATAAAATGACAAGAGGTCAAGGATGTAGTCACTAGTAAAATGCAGGCAGCTGAAAACATCTGAAAATCTGTGAAGATATATATGCAAAATGAATATAGTTGTGCTGGTTTGGAAATGCACAAGCAATGTCTGGTTTGTATTTCCTAATAGGGAATGAATGAATGAATGAATGAATGAATGAATGAATGAATGAATGAATGAATGAATGAATGAATTTCATTGCTTGCTACTGAAGAGATCTTCCTAAGGGGCATGCATTTCCCCCTTATTAGCTCAGGTTAATTCTTCCTGCTAAGTAGAGATCTTTCTGTGCTTGGATGGGTACTTTCTGATTAGTGTAAATGTCTTGATTTGTGACTCCAGGCATGTGCAGTGGTCCCAAGTATCAAGGCAGGGCTGCAATAGACTTAATTCTTACTGCTTGCTTTGTATTAGCTGTTATTGTATTACTTTACTCCAAGGAGTCCAGGGGTTAGAGAAGATTAGAGTCTTGTGAGGCTGTGCTTGCAGGTGCGTGCTATCATTAACCTGAAGAGAGATTTTTCTTTCGATGGTAAATAATGTAGATTTATATTCTGAGTTCCCCAAACATAGGCTTTTGTGATGGAAAGAGATCAGCAGTGATAGAAGGTCTTCTCAAGAAAGGCATTAATAGCTTAGTGAAACAGCTCACTATTCTCTTTCTTTCCCCTGCTCTCTCTAAAGCTTCCCTGTCTGGCACAGAAATTCTTTTTGAACCCTTACAACACTCCTTTTCTGTCTGTCAAATATGCTCTTGCATCTGCACCCTATGGGTCAACAAGCCTGGTTGGCAGAGTCTTCCACCCTGGCTGTTTGCTACAGTTTTGCTGCATTTTGGAGCTGGGTCTGGGTGTTAGGACAGTGTAATTCAGCCATGACAAAGCAATAAAAACAAACAGTTTATCTTCATGTTCTGGCTCTTGGAAGACGGATATGCCTAACAGCAGGAAGTCATAGTTTACCTAAAAACAGGTGGAACCCAGATCATGGTAGCTGTGAGCTCCACTTGGCTCCAGACTATTAAATCAGCAATGAACTTAATCCACAGAAAACATCTAAGGGTTATATGTATGAGGGATCTGGAATTAATATGTCCACGCTATTAACAATTTTTTTTATTTGGAAGTGATTACAGGAAAATGGTGGTGTTATTCAGTAGTTGGTTTTCCTTCCAGCTCTGTAGTATTTGTATTCCTTTGCCTTGTTTATTATTTTATGAGCATTTTTTCCTAGTTTTGTTTGTAAACAAGACAGCAGATGTCAGGACCTAAAAACTATTAGAGTTGTAATCCAAAAACTGTAAAAATTGGGATTATTTTGCCTATGAGATCAGATGACTAATAATCTAATGGGGATTATTTTACGACCCAAATCAGAGACTGAGTAACTCTTCCATGTTTTTTTACAGCAGTTGTTACAGCATTAATTCCAACTATTCTTTTTATCCATATGGACTAGGTAGCTGATTCTTTGCTCCTTCTCTCCCAACAAAACATCTCTTAATGCCAGTGATATGTAATTTTTAATGGGAAACTCTGAATTTGGAGTGAAATAAACTTTACATCAATTGCAGTTAGTTGCCAGTTTTGCTATTGAGGGCAAAAAAAGCACTATCTGAAGAGCTCTGGTTTGTCAGTTCTGCTGCATTCAGCCTGCTGAGAGCTGCTGTCCTCAGCCTGCCTCAGCTGCTGCTCCTGTGTCTCTTGCGTCCTTGATGCACAAGTGAAGCCTTTGCATCTGGGGTAGGAAGTCACTGCCACACTCAAAGTACAAAATCCTCTGAATGTCTTCCCTAAACTTCCCCATATGGATGTTGAGTTCTGATTTGGTGTATCCAAGTCTCTCCAAAAGGACATCTGATGGAAATGGGGGTAATAGTATGTTTTCCTGCCTTTTTTCATTTTTTTTTTTTAATTAAAGTTGGACAAAAGATTGCCTAGGTATATGATTTAAAAATACTTGCCTGTTTGGCAGGGCTGAAACTGGGGTCTGCATTTTTCTTTGTCATGTTGACAGCAGCAGATAAAGGGATGGCTCCCTCAGAGCCAATGGTTTGGCTTGCTTTTTCTAGCTGTCTACCTGATGATGGGGAAATGAATAGCTGACAGCTGCTGAGGCAGAGAGACACGTGACATCTCACTAAGGCTGTTTGAATTGGCTGACTTGCAGCATGTACTAGAAATGTTTCCCTTTGGATCTAGGGTGAATCATAAAAATGCCTTGTTACAGAGAATGTCAAAGCATTTTCCAGAATGGCCCCAAATTCTCTATGTTTTTGCTCTCCTCATTTCAAGAAAGGGTTTATCAACAAGTTTGACTTGTGAAATGCTAAAAACTAAGCTGTATAAAGGAGAACCTCCAGTGTGATGATTCCTACTGGCCAAAGTGAGCATCAGCAATCTGATGTCATTTCATCCGTGAATGTGATTCCCTGTCCTTAAAAGCCTCTGACAGTGGAAATCCCCACCACAGCCCAACCTTTGCACACTGTCGGGAAGTGAGTTGGCCCAGCATCTCCTTCCGTGCAGTCCCAAATCTGTCCTGCATTAGCCTGAGCAGCTCTTTACCTTGGGAGGGTGTTTTTCTCCACCAGCCTGGCTGCTCTTACGTGACGGTGCAGAGTTCACTGCAAAGCCTCAGTGTTGACATCAGGAATATGACAGCCCTTATCCGGCCACAGACGTTTTCAAAAGTGCTGGCTGGTGGCCCGAGTTACCTGAAGCAGTTACTAATTGTTTGATGATGACGCAAACGACTGGGTCCAATTTCAGCCCTGCTGCAGGCTCCTGGGCAGGAATGACCTGCTCGACCATTACTGCTCTCCATATCCTCGTCAAAGGCAGGCCTGTAAATTTCCCAGGTGTTGAGCTCCTGCCGTAGGTACGTTATATTGAAAGGGGGGTTTCATTTCTTTTGATGGGAAATACTCTTTGCTCTGGCATTTTTTTCTGATTTAAACATGGAGCCTTTTTTTTCCCCCCTCCCCCACTTTTATGTAGAAACTGTTTTGGATGCCTTGTCGAAGCATCATTTCACATGTTTTTGCTATTATCCAAAACTGTTTAAAATCATATCCAATGGCTTAAAGATTCTCCTTTTTGTCCAGGTTCCTGTCCTAGCTCTCCTGTAGCAGGCACATCATACAAGATTGTTTCACCAGGACTTGTGAGCTGCCCTCACTGAACCGGAGTTGTCCTCTGTCCTCTGTCCTCTGTGGTGACACTTGTGGAAAACTGCTTCAATATCAGCTCAATATCACTTCATGCATTTTCATAAATGTTTCCACTTCTGATTTGGACATTTGTAGCAGATGCCATCTCATGTCATTTATGCAACGGTCAAACCATAAGGTATATCCCAGGTATTAGTGGTGGGAAGCATTAGACCACAGCCTTTGCTTCCCTACCCAGCCTGGTTCTGTGACATGGCTGTGCCTAGTCTCCCTGTGTAAGATGGGATAGCAATGGGTGGATTAAAAGGCTATTGGAGCTTATCAACTTGGCATCACCTGCCATTCAATTCCCATGATTAGTGAGAGGGAATTGAGTCAGAAACACAGAGCAGACGCTGTGAAGGTCCTCTGGAATCACACCAGATGCACCAGTGGTATTCTGCAGTCAGTCTGTGTGGGGTCAGTTCTGAGAGGCAGCAGGAAGGCAGCTGGGGGAAGGGCTCTTGCATGAGAGGGTGAGGCTGGGTGAAGTATCCAGAACAACTGTGGGAGATATTTTCTGTGTACAGCCCTGAGAATATTTTCTGTATGGCTTTGTCACCTGCATTGTTAATCAGTCCGATCCAAGCTTTTTGAAAAAGAAAAAAAAAAAAAAAAAAAAGAAAAAAAAGTTAAGAGAAAAGAGAAAAATAGCTCCTTGTTTTTAAATGTAACATTTAAAAATGATATAAAACCCTCCTCAGTGGCCAAACCACAGAAATTGCCATGCAGATCCAAGAGCAGGTGTGCCTCCTGGAGCTACTGGAACAGCATCAGAAACCTGCTAGATCCCTGGTAAAAAGTGTCCTCTTAATTCTGGGTCAAATTCTGCTCCAAATGTGGTTGAGAGCAAAACTCCTATTTACTTTAATGCTTGCTGTCTTTCATCTGTTGTTTTTAGAATAAACTGAGATCAGACCTGAGAAGTGCACACAACTAGTGTCTGTTAGGGCATAGGGAAGCCAGTGGTGCTGGGAGAGGTTTGGGAATGAACTGGTTGGTATGTCCATGTTCTCAGGATGAGACCTTTCGGGAGTGTAACATGGCGAAAGATATTCCTGGTTTTTCAGCAGGAAACTGAAGTTAAGGCCTTCCATTTATCACTTTGTATTTTCCTTAATTTCGCCCCAGGCTGCTTTGGATATCTGCAGCCAAATGCCTGTGTGGCACTCAGCTCAGTAGGTCATTTCCACAGGGATTTTGTGTTGCTCCTTCCTGCCAAACCAGTGGCTCTGGGGGAGATGTCCCTGTTTCTGCTGCTGTCAATGTGACTAATTCACCAAAACAGCCCCATGCCTGGCCTCAGGTATTGAGCTGTCCCCCTGCATTACAATGCCTGCCTGAGTAGGTGTTTCTGCTTAGCTGGCTTCACGTTTCACTCAATAAAAAATATCTACCTTCTTCAGTTTGGGACATGAAGAATTTCAGCCATTCTTTGTGCTGTGGAAGTCATCCCATCCTTTCAAGAACAGCAGGTTGTCTGAATATGTTCTTGTGGAATATATTTCTTGATGGAAATAAGGAAAGAAAGAAGAAAGGTCGTGTGCATAGGCTACTTCAGGATATATTTCCAAACTCAAATTCCTAACCCTGTAGCCAGTCCAGCTTTTGGCTCAGTGTGGGTTTGGGGTGCTAAATCATGGTTAACGCAAATGTCCAAATAGATTCAGATCTTCTGATTTCTCTCTATTCATACCCATCACAGACTTCAGAGGTAATAGACCTATTATTCAGTGGGAGAACTCCTTCCCACCCACTTTCCTCCCCCTTATTTCCCAAACCATTCCTTCTCACTTAAAGCCTTCCAAAACTTTTAAGACTTGATACTCCAGAGTGCTAAGCACCCTGGCCCTGATTCAGTAGAGCACTTACACATAGGAATAATTTCATTTGAAGTCAATGTAACTATTTGCATGCTTTAGTTGCTTTGGAGTGAATTGCTCCATATTCAATAGGGTGGAGTCCACCAAGTCCTTTCCTGGCTGTCCCTGCTAGACAGGGAGGAAAGCTACAGTAGCTCTTTTCAGTGCTTGCCCCTCTGGAGAACAAAAGGAAGCGGCACCTAGAAAGGGTATTTCTGGGCAGGATGGGGTTGTGGTTCACTAATGCTGTGTTGTAAAAGGCTTGTTCTTATTGTAGTCTTATCAGAACCTGAGAGATTATTCTTATCAGAACATGTAACAATATTTTTATCAGCTTGAAAGATGATTCTTTTATACCAGGGTGGCTGTAAGCCTCTTAAGACCTTTCCTTTTATTTACTCTTCTGCTGCACTTCTCTGCTTCTTTTCAATCAACATTTGCCGTTTGATATGAAAGCTCACAATAGGTTGACATTTGACATATAACATTGTGCTGAAGGTGTTTTACAGTCTAATATGCCTGGATATGTGATTTAGGCCAGTGCCTCCTAGTCTGTGACTAGAAGTACATCTCAAGTAGGGCTCCAGTGCCTGTTGTAGGAGATTTAGCCCAGCAATGCTCATTCCTGACTGACCAGACTGGGGGTAGAAAATAGAAGTATGCAGCTGTGATTTTATCTGTGCTACTTTGAGCTGCTAGTTTGTGCTCTGGGGTGAGCTGAGAAGCTCTTTGTGCCAGGAACATCCTTCTACTACATATGGAGTCCAGAGCAAGACAGAGTTCTCCTGGAAACAGGTACCTTTTAAACAACAACATCAATAACAACAATAACAATAACAACAACAACAACAACAACAACAACAACAATAATAATAATAATAATAATAATAATAATAATAATAATAATAATAA